>QLTV01003959.1:767478-793619 GCA_003457575.1 Thermophis baileyi | reverse complement strand
GAATAGAATAGAATAGAATAGAATAGAATAGAATAGAATAGAATAGAATAGAATAGAATTTACAGAGTCAGCCTCTTGCTCCCAACAATCTGGGTCCTCATTTTACCGACCTCGGAAGGATGGAAGGCTGAGTCAACCTTGAGTGAGTAAGGATCACATAAACCACCTTGCTTAGCGATGGATATTCTGGTTCTAATTGTGGCCATAAGTTGAGGACTACCTGTCCCACCCTCATTTCTGAAAGGAAAGCCACCTGAAGGAACAGCTGGATTGATTCTATCTCAACTGGTTAGCTACCTGATACCTCACATAGCTGACCCAACCATAGTTTAATCTTCAGCAACCATCCCATTAGTTACCGTCTCCTTTAAGTGCAATTTCTAATTCAGCCGAGAAACTTCTAGAACCTATTATTTCCCCCTCTTGTTGGGAAGGTTTCCTCTTTGACAACAATCTCTTCCACAGCATTCCATCACAAATAACATCTGTGCCAGTAGCCCTCCAAAAAGCCGTTTCTTGGCCTAATAGCACAAAGGGAAAGAACGTGAAGCGTCTCCCTGCAATTCATAGAAAGTCGAGGCTGTATGCAAACTCTGTTTGCATAAAAAAAAAGAAGGACTAGGGGTGACATGATAGTCCTCAACTTACAACCACAATTGAGCCCAAAATGTATGTTGCTAACTGAGAAATTTGTTAGGTGAGTTTTGCCCCATTTTACGACTTTACTTGCCACATATGTTAAGTGAATCACTGCAGTTGTTAAATTGATATTTCAACCAGAATAGAGCTGGAAGGGACCTTGGAAATCTTCTAGTGCAGCTCCCTGCTCAAGCAGGAGACCTTATACCACGGTTAGAGATCCTATAACACGGTTGTTAAGTGAATCTGGTTTCCCCATTGACTTTGCTTGTCAGAAGATTACAAAAGGGGATCACGTGACCCCAGGACACTGCAACCGTCATAAATATGAGTCAGTTGCCAAGCATCCAAATGTAAATCACATAACCCTGGGGATGCTGCAACGGTCATAAGTGTGAAAAATGATCATAAGTCTCTTTTTTCAGTGCCATTGTAACTTTGAATGGTCCCTAAACAAACTGTTGTAAGTTGAGGACTACTTGTATTCCAGTATTTGAGGGGCTGCCACAAAAAAGAGGGAGATTTTCCAAAGCAAGACAAGAAGCAACGGATGGAAACTAATCAAGGAGAAAAGCAACCTGGAACTAAGGAGAAATTTCCTGACAGTGAGAACGATTCACTAGTAGAATGTCCTAAAGGTGTTTTTTTAAGAGGCAACTGGACTTTCTGGTTTTTCTTGAAGATGTTTAGTTCTTCATCCAAGAAGCTTCTTGAGAGTTGAAGAAGCTTCTTGAATGAGAAGCGAAACGTCTTAAAAAATACAACAACAACCCTGAAAGTCCAGTTGCCTCTTGGAAAAGCACGTTTAGGACAACCATGACCTGGATGACTGAGAATCTCCATAGATAAGCAATGGAATAGTTTCCAGAGGTGGGTTCCTGCCGGTTCGGACCGGCTCTATAGAACCGGTAGTGGGAATTTCCCGCTGCTTGCCGAACTGGCAGTGATGGCTGCCTGGACACGCCCCCAAACCGGCTCTCTCGGCGGCGTCATAGGCGGCGCCCTCTTGTTTTTTGCTTCTGCGCATGCACAGAAGCTGGGTTTTTAGCACTGCGCATGCACACGCCCGCGCCCGAGGTAAGCGAGAACCCACCCCTGATAGCTTCTCTCCAGAAGTTGTGGGTGCTTCAGTACTGGAGGCTTTTAAGAAGAGACTGGACAGTCACTTGTCTGAAATGGTACAGGGTTTCCTGCCTGACCAGGGGGGTTGGACTAGAAGACCTCCAAGGTCCCTTCCAGTTCTATTCTGACTCTGTTGGCTGCATTTCGGAAGAGGAAGGGGGTAGAAGGTAGGCAAGGAATTCAGGACAGGAACTTCAAATGGGGTGGATGTTTAAAGTAATGTTTAATTAATGACTGCTTTGAACTATGCAGGAGAAAAGAATATTTTAAAATGATGCTTTCTCCCTGGAAAGATTTTCACTGCATCCCTAGATATTGCTGTCTTGTTTAAATGAGGTTCCGGCTACTTCTCCAGATGTTTTGCTCAAAGCGGGCCCTCGAGCAAAGGAAGAGCTTGGTAGACAAGATGGGTGTTTTAGAGCTTCCGTGGGTCTCCTAATGGGAGAAAGATTTGATTGTCACTCTTGAAAGCAAAGCTACACATCAGGAATGTGCACTTTGCATACACAAGTTAACTGTGCAATGTTGGGATGGTCATTTCTCGGTTAGACTGTACTAAAATGCAGGAGGTGCTGCTCTTGTTTGCGAGATTGCTACGTGGGGCATATATTGGTAGTCCTGGACTTACAACAGTTCATTCAGTGAGCATTCAAGGTTACAACGGCATTGAGAAAGCTGACTTACGATCGTTTTTCACACTTACAACTGTTGCAGTATCTCCATAGTCACGCGATCAAAATTCAGATGCTTGGGAAGGGGTTCATACTTATGACCGTTGCTGTGTCCAAAAGTCACGTGATCCCCTTCTACCACCTTCTGACAAGGAAAGTCAATGGAGAAGCCAGACCCTACACCATTTCTGACATATGGCAGTCCAGTCTCTTTTTGAAAGCCTCCAGTGATGGAGCACCCACAACTTCTGAAGGCAAGCCAGTTCCATTGGTTGATTGCTGCCACTGTTAGGAATTTTCTCCTTAGTTCCAGGTTGCTTCTCTCCTTGGTTAGTTTCCATCCATTATTTCTTGTCTTGCCTTTCGGTGATTTGGAAAATAGTTTGACCCCCTTGTCTTTGTAGGAGCCCCTCAAATATTGGAAGACTGCTCTCATGTCTCCCCTAGTCCTTCTTTTCATTAGACCAGACATACCCAATTCCTGCAACCATCCTTCATAAGATTTAGCCTCCCGCCCCCTAATCATTCAGAACTTGGGGAAACAAATTGATGTCCCTTTTGCAATCAGTGAATGGGCAGTGAAAACAGGGAGCCCTGGACTCAAGAGTTCCACATCTGATTTTGTCCTCATGACCTTAAATTTATTAACAAATAAGTGAGGGCCCACATTTGGCCAAATCAATGCAATGCTCAGGAAGCGTGCAGTTATTATGGCTCTTTCAGGCTACGACTGGAAAAGGCAGGGAAGATTTGTGGCTTAACTCCAAATGGAGGAGGACACGGTGGCCTGAGAGAAAGGGAGGGGAGGGGGCTCCTCAGCTCATTCCAAAAAGAAACACGCGTGGGGTGCAGTTCCCCAATGTTTGCTTTGTGCATTTGTAAGGCCGAGTCCCCAAACCAACAAATGTCCTGTTGTTTGCTTAGACAAATGCGGCTTTCTGAAGTCGGAGGGGCCTTTTGTGGATGCTGCGGTGATATATATATATTTTTGAAAAGAAATCATTGTGCCAAAGCCTAGGCAGGAAAAGAAAGACAGCCAGACACATCTGGTGGTCAAATTAAAAAGGTACATGATATGGCTCCCTGACAAAAAGAAAAGAGAATCTCAAAAGCTATTCTTTAAAGTCAGCAAGGAGCAAAATGCTGGATACAAAGATCCAGAAGGGCCTGCCTACAGAGTCCAAAAAATCAAAATGGCAGCTGCAATTCCGTGATCAACTCCTTAATTGGTAATAAAGTGGGTGGGGCTTGACTCATGGGATTGTGGCCACCATCTTAACTTTTTTGGCCTTTCCCCATCTGAGGAAGCTCCCCAAAACTTATCAAAGCTGCAGAAGCTCAACCTAGGAACTCGGGAGAACCTTGCAAGGGATTGGTAGGAGAGGAGTCAAAATAAATCAAGATGGTGGCTGCAATGCAATTCCTGACCCCCTTTTTTAGGGAGTGAAACCTGCTCAGCACAGCCTTGACCTGACCTCATCCACTCAACTCATCAGTACGATGAACCATTGAGGGAACTAGGTATGTCTAGTAGTCTAACGAAGAGAAGGATTGGGGGTGACACGATAGCAATCTTCCAGTACATGAAGGGCTCTCACAAAGAAGAGGGGGTCAACCTTTTCTCCAAAGGTCCTGAAGGCAGGACAAGAAGTGATGGACAGAAACTAAACAAGGACAGATCCAACCTGGAATTTAGGAGAAATTTCCTGACAGTGAGAACAATTAATCCATGGAATGGCTTGGATCTGTCCTTCATAAGTTGTGGGTGCTTTCATCATTGGAGGTTTTCAAGAAGAGATTGGACAACTATTTGTCCAGGATGGTGTAAGATCTTATACCTTGAGCAGGGGGTTGGACTAAAAGACCTCCAAGATCCCTTCCAGGTCTATGAACGGAAAAAGTTGAATGCTGCAAAGAAAAGGCCACTCTCCCTTGTCACATTTATCTGCAGGAATGTCTCTGGGTTACATGTAAGTCCTGTGGATATTCGGAGGGAGTTTCCGGACTTCAAGGTCCCTTCCAACCCAATTCTTCTATGTTTTATTAGGACTAACCCCTCCATGTATAAAGGATCAATCAGAAGACAGCTGGAAGGGACCTTGGAGGTCATCTAGTTCAACCCTGTGTTCCAGCAGGAGATATTCTATACTATTTCAGACAAGTGGCTGTCCAGCCTCTTCTTAAAAACCTCCACTGATGGAGCACCCACAGCTTCTGAAGGCAAGCTGTTCCACTGATCAATTGTTCTCACTGTCAGGAAATTTCTCCTTAGTTCTAGGTTGCTTCTCTCCTTGATTAGTTTCCATCCATTGCTTCTTGTTCTGTCTTCAGGTGCAGACCAAGTAAATAAATAAGAATAAGTAAGTAAATAAGAATAGGGATAGGCTGTTGTTTTCTTTACAAATGCACTCTTATTAAGCAAGTAATGCACTCATACTAACTAAGGAGAAATTTCCTAACGGTGAGAATAATCTAGCAGTGTTCCAATATTTGAGGGGCTGTCAGAAAGAAGAGGGGATCAACCTCTTCTCCAAAGCACCTGAAGGCAGATGAGAAGCAACGGATGGAAACTCATCAAGGAGAGAAGCAACCTGGAAGAATAAGGAGAAATTTCTTGTCAGGGAGAACAATCAACCAGTGGAACAGCTTGCCTTCAGAAGTTGTGGGTGGCTTTCAAGAAGAGACTGGACTGCCACTTGTCTGAAATGGTATAGATTCTCCTACTCATGCAGGGGGTTGGACTAGATGACCTCCAAGGTCCCTTCCAACTCTGTTATTCTATGTTCAGGTATTTTGGGGAATAAATGGACCCCGTCTTCTTTGTGGGATGAAGGTCTGCCTTGGAGAACTGGTCTACCTTTCCACTGGTTGAGGTTCCAGGCTCATCATTCTACTCAGGAACCTGACTCTCCGCTTTGATTTTCAAACTGAATTTGAATCGCATGCTATTGAAATGACCCATGGCACAGGTAAACCCCTGGCTGTGACAGGGCTGTCACAAAGGAAGTTCACTTCTCTGCTTCACATTTCTCCACTACAAACACACAGCAGCAAAATTGTTGGCTGAAAGTCACCATTCCATTTGTGTAATGAAGAGTGACCCGTAACACTTCAGGCATTCCAGTCCCCGCCTGCCATCACAGGCCATGAAAAAGATTGACTGAATATTGCCACTATCAGTTAGCAATTTATTTTACAACCTCTTTAGCAAAACAGCAACATCAACCCTTGGTTGGAATTTGCTTTTCTTTTTTCTGGGGGCTACCATACAGTAGCTTAATAACAAACTTATTTCTTCCTCCTTGCCGAAAATATAAAACAATTCCGTTCTCTAAAAATTTCAGAAGAGAAAAGCAATTGGCCTGTTGAAATCTTTCCAAATGGCTTCTTTTCATATTTGAAAAATGTCAAAAATGCTTCTTCATATCTACACGCCGTCCCTTGCTGTTCTCTTTTCTTTCCAAGAGGTTTTAAAAGATTCGAACATCCTTTTAACATTTAGGGGGGGAAACCGGAGCGCACCGTTCTTTTTCTACGCTCTATGCCATTAGTATATTAGTGTGCCCTTTTCAAAACAAAGGCACCAATTCATAGCATCCCCACCCCACTTGGCAAGCAGACTCGAGCCACACCATTTCTCTCTTTTGTTCTGCTGCTATATTCTGCTCACATGAGATAATACTACCACTTTATAAAGTCCTAGTAAGACCACACTTGGAATACTGCATCCAGGTTTGCTGACTTCAGTACTAAAAAAATGTTGAGATTTTGGAAAGAGTTCACAGAAGAGCAACAAAGATGATTAGGGGACTGGAGGCTAAAACATACGAAGAACGGTTGCAGGAACTGGGTATGTCTAGTTTAATGAAAAGAAGGACCAAGGCTGACATGATAGCAGTGTTCCAGTATTTGAGGGGCTACCACAAGGAAGAGGGGGTCAACTTATTTTCCAAAGCATCAGAAACTTATTTTCCAAAGGCTCAGGACAATGGATGGAAACTAATCAAAGAGAGAAGCAACTAAGAACTAAGGAGAAACTTCCTTACGGTGAGAACAATCAACCAGTGGAACAAATTGCCTTCGAAAGTTGGGGGTGCCCCATCACTGAGGCTTTTAAGAAGAGACTAGACAGCCATTTGTCAGAAATAGTACAGGTCTTCTGTGTGAGCAGGGGGTTGGACTAGATGACCTCCAAGGTTCCTTCCAACTCTGTTACTGTTACTGAATCTTTGCAGAAGACGCATGAAGAGTTTAGGAGCTGGACTTTCCAGCTGTCCAGCTGTTCATTCCACCCAAATTGGATTCCTAATTATTTCTAGCGAATTCTAAACCATGCTGGAAACCCAAGCAAGGTGTCACACCTTCCAATGTTTCTGATCAGGGGGCCAAGGTTCCCCCTGCACCGTGCAAAGAGCTCAGGAAGGTCTGAAAGGTCTCCCCAGATCTTCAAACAGGGCTACAGAAAGCTCAGGGCCACATCTGGCGTGTCTGGATCTCAACTGTATTTCTGACCCTGGAATATCACCAAAGAAAGAACGTAATTGACCTCTGGTGTCTTCAAGATTTAATGGACTGAGAAATTTATTTTAGAGTCCATAATTAGTTATGAAATGTTTCAGAAGGTCAGAATTTGTTGGCCCTGCAGTTTTGTCTTCTGGGAATTTAATATAAATTTTATTCAGTTGGATCGCCAGTGGCATCCATGGGGGACCAACAAGGGCGACAGCATGAAGAAATTCTCACGATGAGAGCCCCACGCCTTGGTGCAGATGTTGTGATATTGTCTGTGTGTTCAAAAGGAGGGGCTCACAGCTCAACACCACAATGCTGCTTTCATCATTTCAATGAAAGCAGCCAGGTCCTGTGGATGCCCCTCTAGATCTCTGTCTTTTAAGCAACCTTTTCTCCTTGTTTAAGAAACAGGACCAGAAAGAATGTTAATCCCATCTAATGCTGTGTCAAAATCTAAGCGGTAATTTTTCAAATGTCTCTTCTCTGCAGAGAAAAAGAGAGGAGAGGAGAGGAGAGGGAAAGGGAAAGGGAAAGGGAAAGGGAAAGGAAAAGAAAGGAGGGGAGGGGGAAGGGGAAGGAAGGAAGGAAGGAAAGAGAGAGAGAAAGACAGAAAGAGAAAGGAAGAAAGGGAAAGAAAGAGAAAAAAGAAAGAAAGAAAGAAAGAAAGAAAGAAAGAAAGAAAGAAAGAAAGAAAGAAAGAAAGTCTTCTGCTAATTTCTCTTGGTGGAGTTTTCAGCTGCCCTTATTGATATAGAGGCAATATAGAGAATACAACTAACTCATCGCTCTGAAGTCTGTCTGACTGCACACATTGTCCGTAGCTGGAAGGAGCTCCCTGGTGAGGCTGCTTTCTGAAATCTCTGTCCTTGGGATTCAATGGAAGGGTGGAAAGTACATTGCAGTTTGGATGAGACTGGATAACAGAGGGGACCTGCAAGTACTAAGTCTCTTGGTTACATCTGTGGGAACGTACCAATCCATCCAGGACAATCTCACTAACATTCTCTTCTCATTTGAAATGAGATCCAACCTAGAACTAAGGAGAAATTTCCTAACGGTGAAAGCAATTAACCAATGGAGCAACTTGCCTCCAGAAGTTGTGGGTGCTCCATCACTGGAGGCTTTCAAGAAGAGACTGGACAGCCATTTGTCTGGAATGGAATAGGGTCTCCTGCTTGAGTAGGGGGTTGGACTAGACGACCTCCAAGCTCCTTTCCAACCCTACTATTCTATGTTTTAAATCCAGCCTGTTCATTTTTAGCAAAAAGAATGAGAATTTGAAGGGGGTAAATGCAAGAGAACTTTTTTGGAAAGCATATGTCCTAAGAACCAAAATAAATTCAAAAGTCCAAGTCCACAATGACATGCGGAGGGAAATTAAGGTCTTCTGAACTCAGGCTATGAAAACTCAGGGCTGACAATCCAGACACCCAAAAGAACAAGCCAGAAGCTTCTGTATCTGATTATCAGGCGGATTCTTTAGAAAGCTTGCCAAGAAGGTCTGAAAGGTTTTTGAAGTGCCACAGAATTCCTAAATGCTAATATCTTTGCAAGCACACTCAGTTAACCTTCAACTCTTTGTGCTAAATCTTCTAAGATGTCTAAATAGATCAGTATCTCACAATTCCTTTGATCTTTTTGTTCATAAGGGTGGGGGGGAAAAGGTCCTTACTCCCCAAAAGGCTGAGAATGAGAATTTTACGATAAACTCATTTTTTTTCTTTTCTCTATTGATTCCAAGATAGGACGTCTACTCAAAAAGTTATATTCTTAGCACTCGCTTGAATGACCTTTAAGTCCCTCTGAGCCTCTCTGTCCTGGAGCCCAATATATCAGGGCATGGGGAAAAAAAAATCAGCTAGTGCCTGAAACATACCGTAATTTGTGAAAAAGCAGCAAAATTGTGTCTGCATAATTTGGGTAAATGTGCTTTTACGTTTGTTGTAAAACCGGCATGATTGTTGACAGCAAGATGTTCCATGCAAGATGTTGAAGAGACAGAATCATAGGACTGGAAGGGACCTTGGAGGTCTTCTAGTCCAGCCCTCTGCCCAAGGCAGGAGTTCTTACACCATTTTGGACAAACGGCTTTCCACTCTCTTCTTGAAAACCTCCAGGGCTGGAGCACCCAAAACATCTGGAGGCAAGCCGTTCCACTGATTAATTGTTCCCACCGCCAGGAAATTTCTCCTTAGTTCTAGGTTGGATCTCTGTATGATAAGTTTCCATCCATTACTTCTTGTCCTGCTTCAGGTGCTTTGGAGGAGAGGTCAATCCCCTCATCTCTATGACAGCATATCAAGTACTGGAAGCCTGCTATCATGTCACCAGTAGTCCTTCTCTTTGTTAGGCTAGACATACCTAGTTCCCTCAACTGTTCATTGTATGTGTCATGCCCCTGTCGGAGTCTGACTCTTCGGTGGAAGATGAGCTGGAACAAGAACTGACAGCGAGTGAGAGGGCAGCTCCGTTGGCCTTGGAGGAAACTGGGGAAGGGCAGAGTCAGTCCAGGCCAGGCTGTTCGGAATTAGCAAGGCCTGCAGGCAGGGAGGAATGAGGAGCATGAACCACCCCTTCTGATGCAAGGGCTTGGAGAGTGCAGAGGAGGCGGGATCAGCTCAGACGGAGGAGGCCACTCACGAGGAGAGTGCCCCACCCAGCTTCACCAGGCACACCTAGGGAATGAGACTTAAGGAGATGCTGTGGGGAGGGGCATTTGTCGGGAACAAACGCTGAGTTCCTGGAGTGTTGTGTGCCGACGTTTGAACTTGCCAAGAATCCTTGCATTCCCGTGTGGCATTCTGGACTGATTATCTGGATCTCTTGCTCCCTGAACTCCTTGCTTTGTGAACTCCTTGCTTTGTTCTTGTTTTGCTAGATAAATTTGGGATTTATTGCTGTGCAGCCTTGGTGCAGACAGCGCTGGGCTGGACTAATTGCAACCAGAGGCTGTTTGAGGTTGGTTTGGGGGAGATTTGGAGCACTAAAAGGGCCGGTTTGAACTGCCAGCTGTTTGTGTTATCTCTGTGCCATGCCCTGGGTCATCACAGTATGATTTTGCTTCTAGATCCCTAATCATCTTTGTTGCTCTTCTCTGCACTCTTTCTAGGGTCTCAACATCTTTTTGTTTCCTTTCCCTTTTTGAGATCATATTGTGAAGACAAGCTTCACGTTGATTATTGGATGAGAACATCACTCTGGCTTCCATTCTTGTTCACAAGGATTGTGGAGAAATAGTCTGCCATGTGGTTCATCCAGAAATACATTTATTTCTCAGATTTTAAAACCTACCTTTTCTTCTCAGGGCTCAAGGCAACAAAGACAATCCTCCCTCTTTCAATTTTATCCCCATAAGCAAACCTCGGTGAGGTGCGCAGAGAGAAAAATGGCATGAAGTCGCCAGGCTGAGCTTCCGTGGTTGGGTATGGATTGAAATGCAGGATTTTCTAGTGCAACCTACTACCCGCTAGGCCACTGGGACAAAAAAAGGGGAAACTGAGATGCCACGATTGATACAGTTAAAGTCTCTAAGTTCTTTAAGTGGGGGGGGGGAAATGATGTGTTGAATGCAATACCTGCTTAGCATGGGATGAGCAATTGCTTGGCCCAAAATAGGTAACGTTTAGTGCATTGGAAATATGGCTTCTGGCTTCATTTGCTGTCAGGATCAGCTCTAAATGCAGGCATTGCCAACATTGGATTCCTTATTCTGAAAATGGCTTACTTAGCAGAAGGCTCTCAGGTATAACTTGGCTTGATTAGTCTCTTTATTGAAGAAAGGACATCTCCCCTATCTAGCACACCAAAATCAAAGTCCTTATCTTAATTCATGATCTGGAGATTAAATTCTAAGTCATTTCCTCCTTTGCTACCTTTATAAGTCCACAGATACTTGGCTGTTCTTTCGTTGACTTTGGAAGAAACCCAACCTGTGTTGACATCATTTAACAGAATAACAGAGTTGGAAGGGGCCTTGGAGTCTTCTAGTCCAATTCCCTGTTCAAGCAGAGGATCCTATACTATTTTAGACAAATGGTCATCCAATCTTTTCTTTAAAACCTCCAGTGATGGAGCACCCACAACTTCTGAAGGCAAGCCCTTCCACTGATTAATTGTTTTCCCTGATAAGAAATTTCTCCTTATTTCTAAGTTGGTCCTCTCCTTGTGTTGTGGCTTGCCCAAGTCCCGCGCAGCTGCTCATGGATCCGGAAGACCAAGAACCGACCACGAGGTGGCAAGAGCAGTCTGTATCTCCGGCACCTGAGTCCGAGACCGAGGAGGACGCAGGGCCAGAGGACGATACTCAATCAGGGCCTTCTGCACCTCCCCAGCAGGAGTTAAGTGACTCCAGTGAAGAGGAGGAGCCTCTGATTGATGCGAGGGCACGCAGGGCAGCTAGCCGGCAAGAGTGGCTTTGTAGAAGGAGGTCTCCTCACAGGTAAACCTGCAGGCAGAGGGGCCACGCCCTAAGACTATATAAGGTTGAATCACAACGGACGACACTCTTGCTGGAAACACCACATGTATTTTACCTGGCTGCTGTTTACACTTTTGGTGATATCAGTTGGACTAACTCCAGTCCCCGCTCTCGGCCAATTCCAGCAAGTGAGGAATTTAAGGACTTAATGATCTGTTTGTGGGTTTTTTTTGTATTTGAAATCCCGGCCAAAGTGTTCTGTGATTTGCAACAAGCACTTTGGGAGAAACCCTGAAATTAACTTATTACTAAGCATTTATTAGTGATAAAGCCTTCTTTATTTTGGACAACAGCGTGTGTGTGTGTCGTTTCCTGGGGGCTTGCTGCGCTGGGTCACAACACCTTGATTAGTTTTCATCCATTGCATCTTTCCTGCCTTCAGTTACTTTGGAAAATAAGTTGACCCCCTCCTCTTCTTTGTGGCAGCTCCTCAAATATTGGAACATTGCTATCATGACACCCCTCGTCCTTCTTTTCTCTAGACTAGCTGTTTTAGCCTCCAGCCCTCTAATCATCTTTGTTGCCCTTTTCTGCACTCTTTCCAGAACCCCAACAACTTTTTTATATCGTGGCAACCAAAACTGGATGCCGTATTCCAAGTGTGGTCTTAACCAAGGTATTATAAAGTGGTAGTAACACTTCACATGATCATGGATACGTCTAACCTGGGTTTCATTCCTTACGTATGATGCCTTTTTGCTTTACATACGTAGGATGATACAGGATGAAGTCAAACATTGGGAAGCGCCGCAGGAGGCGGCAAAATCTCCTCAGGTTGGCTCTTCACTTCACAGACAAGCTCTTCTCCAAGCCTTTCAAAGCTTCAAAGCCTTGTCTGGTAGCTCCAATGCTTAGGAGAGAGGTTTCTGTGAACGTGCAGAGCTCTCTTTGGACTCTTTCAGGCCACTTCTGAGAGTGACAGAGAAGAGGCCCTCAGAATGAGTGGGAGGTGCATCATCACCAAGCAGGGGTGGGGAACCATGGTTCTTTTATGACTTGTGGACTTCAGCTCCCAGAATTCCTGAGCCTGTCCACAAGTCATAAAAGGGCCATGGTTCCCCACCCCTGTCCGAAAGCATCACCTAACCTGATGGAGCAAGCAGAATTTCCTGTCCAGGCCAACTTTTCAAAGCAGGCTTTGGGGTCAGGCAGGGCCTTGCTGGTGCTCCAGGCTCCATATATGGAAGGTTGCCTTATTCCAATTTTGTCTCTGTTCTTGAAAGTCTATGGAGATCCTCCATCATCCAGGTCATGGTTGTCCCAAAGGTGCTTTTCCAAAAGGCAACTGGACTTCCTTGGTTTTTTTCTTTGAAACCCTTTCTCTTCTTATTCAAGAACTGAAGAAGCTTCTTAGATGAGAAATGAAACACTTTCAAGGAAAACAATAACAGAAAAGTCCAGTGGCCTTTTGGGAAAGCTCCTCTACTTGAAATGGGTCTCTCTATTTGAAATGACCAGAAAGCCATAGCATCAAATATTTGGGTAAAATATAACTTTCTTTCAATATTTTGGGTTCTGCGTTGGGCCCAGTGCGTAGTCAGTAAGAGCTGTGGTGGCGCAGTGGTTAGAAAGAATGCAGGATTGCAGGCAAACTCTGCCCACAGCCAGGAGTTCGATTCTCACCTGGCTCAAGGTTGACTCAGCCTTCCGTCCTTCCGAGGTCAGTAAAACGAGGACCCAGATTGTTGGGGGGCCAATAGGCTGATTCTGTAAACCGCTTAGAGAGGGCTGGAAAGCATTGTGAAGCGGTATATAAGTCTAAGTGCTATTGCTATAGGTAGTCCTCCATTTGGGACCAGAATTGAGCCTGCCATTTCGGTCGCAAGTCATGAGGGTTGTTAAGTGTCCATGCTCGATTTTACAACCTTTTTTCAAGGCAATCATAAGGCAATCATAACGCTTTATAAGCGTTCCACTTTAGTACCATCAGTAAAGCAAAGTAAAGTGAAGTGAAATGCAGCGGTTATAAAGCAAACACGGTGGTTGTTAAGTGAATGCGATGGTCGTTAAGCAAGCCCATTGTTTGCTATGGGACATTTCTTGCCAGAAACAGGAAGTAAATGCTGGTTTTGGGCAAAAATATAAATTGCAGCCAGGAGACTTTGCAGACAGCTGTAAATGTGGGTCAGTTGCCAAGCATCCGTAACAGGTAGTCCTCGACTTACAACACTTCGCTTAGTGACCGTTCAAAGTTACAATGGCACTGAAAAAAGTGACTTATGGCCGTTTATCACAGTTACGACCTTTGCAGCAACTCCATGATCACGTGATCAAAATCCAGATGCTTGGCAACTGGTTCATATTTATGACTGTGTCCCAAAGTCACGTGATCCCCTTTTGCCACCTTCTGACAAGCAAAGTCGATGGGGAAGCCAGATTCGCTTAACAACCGTGCTACAAACCTAAAAACTGCAGTGATTCACTTAACAATGGAGGCAAGAAAGGTCGTAAAATGGACCAAAATCCACTGAACAAATGTCTCACTTAAACAACATAAATTTTGGGCTCAAATTCAAATTCAGAATACAGTTGGAAGGAACTTTGGAGGTCTTCTGGTCCAAAGGCTCCATTGTGGTCATAAGTCGAGGACTACCTGTATATGGTCGTGTGACTCTGGGGAGGGGCTGGCTGCTTGAACTTCGAATCCGGATTGTTAGTCCCTAGCTCTGGACAGTCACTAAGTGACTGCTCGTAAGTCGAGGCCTATCTATACACGGGCCAAGAGAAAAAGAGAGAGAAAATTATCATAATGGCGTAAAATACAGGGAGAACACATGGTGCCTCAAATGAGCATTGCAACCCTTGAACCAGCAACACTTCTCCCATCTAAACTGCATCAAAATTCAAGAAAGCTTGGTAAATGCCATGCTAGTGTAGGAAATTAGCACCCACCCTTCTCCTAGAAGTATGAAATGTTCTAGGAAATATTAAAAAGGCAGAATATTATATTTCCCTAAAGGGAGAAATATGCTCTTGGGAGACAGAAAGCAGCTCCCACCTTTCTTAATAGCCCACAGCAGATGTCCGCACTTAAGAGATAAAGAGATAGATAGCTCTATTCATAAGCAAATATCCTCACCCAAGATCAGCGGTTCTCAACCTGTGGGTCGCGACCCCTTTGGGGGTCGAACGACCATTTCACAGGGGTCGCCGCGCGCGTTAGCCCGCCATGTTGGTGCCACCGTCACTTGCAGGGGTGAAATGCTCCCGGTTCGGCCGTGCCTGCGGGTCGCCGGATAGCCGGTAGCGACAGAAGCGGGAGACTTCGCCCACCCGCCCGGACCCCGCCATTTGGGTTCTTTTACCCTCTGCGCATGCGCAGAACACTTTGCACATGCGCAGAGGGTAAAAGAACCCAAATGGCGGCGTCCGGGCGGGTGGGCGACGCCTCGCGCTGCCGTCGCCACCAGCTCTCCAACCACCAGCAGGCAGCCCGAACCGGGAGCACTTGGGGGGTCGCGGCATTGGAAAGGTTGAGAACCACTGCCCAAGATCCAACAAAGGTAGGATTAGCCCTCAGCCATAATAGGAATTGCCCAAAGCCCCTTCATTACATCACCCAGCAAGATTCAACCAAGCCTGGGACACAGACAGCCTACCAAGTTAGCTAAGACCCCCGCCCCCTGGGAGACTGACAGCCAATAGGATACTTGCCCTTGCCACAGGAACAGGAAGCTCAAGTTCAAAGCCCAAGAGAGGGTATAAATAACACTCACTCTCCACTTCACCTGGTCAGCTACCCAGGACTTCAAACCCATGTGGTCCTGTTCACCATGAAACCATCCTTCCAAGCAGCCTCCATGTTTCCAGGGTCTTCCTCCCCACTTGGAACTGAACCCAGATGGACATTTCTTCCAACACTAGTAAAACCAGATATTATTTTGATATTATTTTTGCTGGAAGTCCCATTTATTAAATCCAGGAACTAATGGATTTTATTTAACAGTAACCAGTGTAAATGGCTGCCGAAGTTTTTTGTTTTTGTTTCTCATTGCAAAAAGAGATTGCTAAAACCACAAACTTAGCGGTCTGGTCAAGTGTCTTATCTTCATTATTTCGCGAAGGAGCTCCAGCAATTTTCTTAAATGCATCCTATTGAATTCAGCTGCTACTTTTCATTTGCTGAATTGCTTCAAAGGTACTTAATTATGAGATAATTGACATGTTGATTTCTTTTCAAATGGCTTTTTTTAAAAAAAAAGATATACTCTGACAGAGATTCCAGGAACCCAGGAAATTTGTTCTCAGCAAAAGAAGAAAAGAAAAAAATGAAATACACACAAGGCTAGACATCACCCTTACAATTCAATTGCCAGGGAAAATGACCCATTTCTTAATCGCATCAAGGCCGGTAGTTTCTTCCACAAGACGACACACACTTCGGTGCAAATCATTTCTAAAATGTTTTTCATTCAGGTCAGATAATTATTATGGTAATTTAAAACAATGTCTACTAATTATGTACATTTTCTTTTTAAATTTCCTGTGCGTAAGAGCTGTTAAGGAACAGATGCTGTGCTTAAGACAGTGGTGCCCCCCACTTGGGATTCAAGTGACCTCCACTTGGCTGGGAGTTTTCACCTGGGGTGATACTTGGATTCCAACCTAGGTGGTTGGAACCCCCCGGGCTCCGTTTTCGCTGGTAGAGGGCTGCAGGAGGCCGTTGCGGCCGAAAATGGGATGTGGGGGGGCACACACAGCCCCCTGAGCTCTGTTTTTGCTGGCAGAGGGCTGCAGAAGGCCGTCCAGGCAGAAAACAGGCCCGGGGTGGCTGTGCACAGCCCCCCCCCAAGCTCCATTTTCGCTGGCAGGGGGCTATTAAAACACACTAAAAACAAAACAAAAGGAGAAATGTTTCCCCCTTTGCATTTGAGCATGGAAGAAGGGACAGCAAAGGAGAAAGGGAAAGAGGAAAGACAAAGAAAAAAGGAAAGATGGGAAAAGAGCAAGGAAGGAAAAATAAGGAAAGAAGGGAAGGAAGAAGAAAGGAGAATGAAGAGGGAAGGAAAAAGAAGAAAAGGGGAGGGAGGAGGGGATTATAATGAGAGTGAGGGAGGGTCTAGGGAGGGAGGGAGGGAGGGAGGGAGGAAGGAAGGAAGGAAGGAAGGAAGGAAGGAAGGAAGGAAGGAAGGAAGGAAGGAAGGAAGATTATAATGAGAGTGAGAGAAGTCCTGCCTTAGCACTTGGCCACCACAGTTGCCCCTGACATGAGTCCCGTGTCAGGCCCACCATGGCCATGCCCACCTATGGCCAGCCCCCCCCCAACCCTGATGCGGCCCTCAATGAAATTGAGTTTGACACCCCTGGACTATACACTTAACCAGAATACAAAAAAGAGATCTACGAAAGAGTGCACAGAAGAGCAACAAAGATGATCAGGGGTCTAGAGACTAAATCGTAGGATGAACACGTGCAGGAAACAGGTATGTCTCTAGTCTAATGAAGAGAAGGATTAGGAGTGCCATGATAGCATTTTCCAATATTTGAGAAATATTCACAGAGAAAGGGGCTCAACCTATTCTCCAAAGCACCTGAGGGTAGGACAAGAAGTAATGGATGGAAGCTTATCAAAGAGAGATCCAGCCTAGAACTAAGGAGACATTTTCTGACAGTCAGAATGTCAACTCCCCTCCAGGAGTTGTTGGTGCTCCATTGCTGAAGCACCAAGAAAAGATTGGACATCCATTTGTCCAGGATGCTATAAGGTGATGATCAAAGGCCTGGAGACTTTAACGTATGAAGAATGGCTGCAGGATTTGGGTTAGGGTTAGTCTAAAGAAAAGAAGAATTAGGGGTGGCATGATAGCAGTATTCCAGTATTTGAGAGGGTGCCACAAAGAAAAGGGGGATCAAATTATTCTCCAAAGCACCGGAGGGCAGAACAAGAAACAATGGTTGGAAACTAATCAAAGAGAGAAGCAACCTGGAATTAAGGAGAAACTTCCTAACAGTGAGGACAATTAACCAGTGGAACAGCTTACCTTCTGAAATCGTGGGTGCTCCATCACTGGAGGTTTTTAAGAGACTGGACAGTCACTTATCTGAAATAGTATAGGTTCTCCTGCTTGAGCAGGGGGTTGGACTAGAAGACCTCCAAGGTCCCTTCCAGCTCTCTCCTGTCCTGTCCTGCCTTGGGCAGGGGGTTATACTAGAAGACCTCCAAAGTTCTTTCCATCCTTATGATTCTATTTCTAAGGTAAACCCTGACCTTGATGTAGGTTCTGAGGTTACTGGGTCTACCTCAGTTATCGGAGGAACGTTTGATCCTGTTGGGGCTGAGGAAATGGATAGGGTCCTGGGGATTGGATGTGGAATGTGGGCTGATTTGGGAAAGGGGGGAAGAGAGTTGTAGACAAGGCGGTTGTGTTGCAGGTTCAAGTAATTCTGGAAAGAGGGGATTGGGAACGGCTGGGAAATTCTGGACGTTGATATCCACCCATCCTTAAGTTGCTGAGGTTGACAAACATGGTCTCTCTTGGGACACACCTGAGAAGTTTCTGCACTGAAATAAAGCTTCAGCTCCAAAAAGTTTAAAATGTTCTCTCTGGAATACAGAGGTGTCTCAAAACTGCTTTCTAGATTTTCTAGAGAGCTGAAAGAGATCACAAAATTCCCAATTATATAGCCCACATACGTTAATAGCAATAGCACTAGCACTTAGACTTATATACCGCTTCACAGTGCTTTTATAGCCCTCTCTAAGCAGTTTACAGAGTCAGCATATTGTCCCCAACAATCTGGGTCCTCATTTTACCCACCTCGGAAGGACGGAAGGCTGAGTCAACCTTGAGCCTGGTGAGATTCGAACTGCCAAATTGCAGTCAGACGGCAGTCAGCAGAAGTAGCCTGCAGTACTGCACTCTAACCAGTGCACCACCGTGGCTCATAAATCAAAAACTCCACTCTTTTTTTATTTTAATCACCCTTAACAGAGTTCAGATCAAGAACATCCCCCTTGAGCAGGGGATTGGACTAGAAGACCTCCAAGGTCCCTTCCAACTATTATTCTGTTAAGATCTGAAAGCCATCCTTATGAACCAAGTCTGCTTCTGGTCATGCTGATTTCATGGAGAAAATTCATTTTCAATGTTCCTTTAATGTTAATAGAAATCAGAGTCTAAATTTAAAGGATCCAAATCTTCATTACAGGCTTCCAATGATAGGAATCAAGCAGTCTTCGTATTATGCCTGCCGCCACATCTTTTATTCTCTCATCCAACCTTTTAAAAAGGGGGAAACGGTCCATTTTGAGGTTGAGGAAGTAAGGACAACAATCCATTTGGTTTTTATTTTTCAGGGGCATCTTCCATAACACAGCAGGTTGTTAACATTAATAAGTCAGTCCCAGCAGACCTCGTGGTATTTAATTAACAGGCAGTTGAACATGGAGACTGCAGAGCGCCAGGTGGAACTGCGATGCAAGTAACAGGATAGCACATCTGATTAGAGACTTGAATGCAAACAGAGCTCACACATTGCAAATTCTGCACCAGTTGCTGGAGGGAAATGAGAGGCCTCGAGGCCCAGTGGAATTGCAAGCTGAAGACAGGAATTCGACTCAGGCCTTAAGAGCATGCTGGTTCAAGCCAAGGAGCTGAAAGCCCCATCCCACGTGAGGGGCAGGTGGTGCAGCCTAGGCATTTAAGCCTTCTCAAGGCGGAATGGGACAACTCGCCTTGGCCAACTTGCCGAGGCCAAATCACTGCCGCCAATTCACCATGGCCAACTTGGCTTGGCCAACTTGCCGAGGCCAAATCACTGCCGCCAATTCACCATGGCCAACTTGGCTTGGCCAACTTGCCGAGGCCAAATCACTGCCGCCAATTCACCATGGCCAACTTGGCTTGGCCAACTTGCCGAGGCCAAATCACTGCTGCCAATTCACCATGGCCAACTTGTCTTGGCCAACTTGCTGTGGCCAAATCACTGCCGCCAATTCACCATTGCCAACTTGGCTTGGCCAACTTGCCGTGATCAACTCACTGCTGCCAATTCACCATGGCCAACTCGCCTTGGCCAGCTTGCCATGGCCAACTCGCCATGGGACAATTCGCCATGAGAAAACTTGCCGCAGGCCAATTCAACAATTTTATTTCATTATTTAAAATAATTTTGAACAATATTTTAATTTTTGCCATTCACATTTTATTTTGTCCCTCCTTTTGCATCCTTTCTTTAAGGATTCTATTTCACAATTTCTTCGATGTTAAGTAACTTTTGTCCCGCGGCAAGTTGTCCCACAGTGAGTCAGCCATGGCCAAATTGTCCCGTGGTGAGTTAGCCATGGCTAGTTGGCAGTGGCGAGTTGTCTTTCTCAAGGATAGCCCCCTTCCATGGAACTTTAGCCCCACTTTTGGTGGTGGGTTTTGCCCCAATACTTCTTTCATGGACCTTCTGGTACATAGCTACGAAATGGGACTTCCACAAGATAGAGTAAGAGCCGTGGTGGCGCAGTGGTTAGAATGCAGTACTGCAGGCTGCCTGCAATTTGGCAGTTTGAATCTCACCAGGCTCAAGGTTGACTCAGCCTTCCATCCTTCCGAGATCGGTCAATCGAGGACCCAGATTGTTGGGGGCAAGATGCTGACTCTGTAAACCGCTTAGAGAGGGCTATAAAGCACTATGAAGTGGTATATAAGTCTAAGTGCTATTGCTATCACTATTAATATATGATGCCATTTTTGGTTTCTTGTATTTTTCCTGACTATCAAAAAAGAACTTGGTAATCCAGCCTTTAAATTGCTGTTGTTTTTTCCTGTTTTGTCTTTGTTTATTGATGTGGGTTGTGTTTTTTTTTTTACCATTTGATCTGTAAAACATTCCGAAAATTGAAGCTGAGGAATGGTAGAAAAATTGCTTAAATAAACAGATTAAATCCCCTCCCATCATATTATGCTGATCTTGGTGGATGAATTATAGGAGAGCCTCCTGCATTATCTTCTCCTTAGAGCTCTGAACATTTATTTTAGGATCTATAACTCATATTAATAGAAAGCTGTTGCCTTTTGGCTATTGAGTCAAATTCAATATATTGGATTTTTACGGAAGGAGAAATATCACATTGCTGGCTGTTTATTCATACATCACTCCCATTTGCCACAACTGTTATGATACTTCTGATAAAGCTAAAGAGGTTAATGTCCACCCCCTGTCAGGATATCCAATCAGTGTCCAAGAAATGGCCAAAAATGGATTTTTTTAAATTTGCATTAAACGCTGGAAGACAAAGTTTGGGAGTACCGAAGAACATATTTGGAAAGAGAGAGATGCTCAGAATATTCTCTGATTCTGCTTAGGACTGTGGCCTATTCGTAAATCCAAATATGCAGATTTTATACCCCATTTCCCGCAAAAAGCATAACATACAAGTCAGAGGAATAATATTAAATCCTCCCTCATGGCAAAGAAAAGTATAAAACACAGTGTTTGCAGAGCAGGAGCTATGCTTGTCTGGTAGTCCTTGACTTATGACAATAATTGAGCCCAATATTACCGTTGCTAAGCCAGATAGTTGTTTTAAGTGAGTTTTGCCCCCTTTTACAACCTTTCTTGCCACAGCTGTTAAGTGAATCACTGCAGTTGTTAAGCTCAGTAACAACGGTTGTTAAGTGAATCCGGCTTCCCCATTGACTTTGCTTGTCAGAAGGTCGCAAAAGGGGCTCACAAGACCCCGGAACACTCCAACCGTCATAAATAGGAGTCAGTTGCCAAGTGTCCAAATTTTGATCACGTGACTGTGGGGATGCTGCAACAGTTGTAAGTGTGAAAAACGGTCATAAGTCCCCTTTTTCAGTGCTGCTGTAACTTTGAACAGTCACTAAATGAACTGTTGAAAGTCGAGGACTACCTGTATTAAGAATTTACCTGATTGACATTTTCATCACTTATTAATTAGCATCTTAAATTGAACCAGTTAGCATACTGCTAACAAGATGAGATGCCTTAAAAGGGAACCTACATGTTGCCATATTCTGCATCATCTGAAGTTTTTGAAGATTGAGACCTACAAGGGTTGTAACAGCTAAATCTTGATTTAGCCAGGAAATATATTGCTGAGGTCAAAATCTGATTTTTCTAGAAAGAAAATTTTGTCAAGACAACCAAACCCACACACAATAAGTGTTTTTTTTCCCCTCCTCCAAAAACTGAAGTTTACAAAGCATCCCTTACGAAACCCTAGTAAGACCACACCTGGAATATTGCAACCAATTTTGGTCCCCATACTACAAAAAAAGATGTTGAGACCTTGGAAAAAGTTCAGAGAAGAGATGATCAAAGACCTGGAGACTAAAACATATGAAGAACGGCTGCAGGATTTGGGTGTGGCTAGTCTAAAGAAAAGAAGAATTAGAGGTGACATGATAGCAGTACTCCAGTATTTGAGGGGCTGCCAGAAAGGAGAGGGAGTCAAATTATTCTCCAAAGCACCAGAGGGCAGGACAAGAAATAATGGTTGGAAACTACCCAGAGAGAGAAGCAACCTGGAATTAAGGAGAAACTTCCTGACAGTGAGAACAATTAACCAGTGCAACATTTTGCCTCCAGAAATCATGGGTGCTCCATCACTGGAGGTTTTTAAGAACAGACTGGATAGTCACTTGTCAGAAATAGTAAAGGTTCTCCTGCTTGAGCAGGGGGCTGGACTAGAAGACCTCCAAGTTCTATTCTATTCTATTCTATTCTATTCTATTCTATTCTATTCTATTCTATTCTATTCTATTCTATTCTATTCTATTCTATTCTATTCTATTCTATTCTATTCCACCCTACTCTACTCTACTCTTTTAATCAAGAAGAACGGTTTCCACTGAGTTTTTTTTCTTGCAGATTTCATGATTACAGAGCTATCTCTTTCCACTTTCCACAAAGAAACACAAAGTTCTCAACCATCATGAAGTACATTAGAGGCCAATTTTTACTAAGTACCAATCGTTTAGGGCAATAAATGTCCTGATTCTATCCTGGTTCAACAAATTTTGTTTGTAACTTTCATCCTTGTAGGAACTTTCGTCCTCCAAATTATGTCTCTTGAGGAGCCATTGGACCGTAACATAGTTGCTCCCACCATCGTTGACCCTCTGTTGGCTTCCACTGATCTGCCACATTTTATTCTATTTACCTGGATCAGTCATAAAATCCTTGGATTCTGCCAGGGCGCAACAGATTAATTTTAATTTAAGGCACTCAACCGTTGGAGTCCAGGAGGGCCCCCTGTATTCAGGCTACATATTTTTTCAATGGCCATTAAGAGAACTGGGAGCACTGATTCAGCCATTACAACCTGCCAAAATACACATTTTAAAATCTCAGTTTGCATGCCAACTCCGGTCTGCCTTGGGATTTCAACTCAAAATATCTTAATTTCCTTTTCACGGCATGTTTCCAACCAGTGACTGGCTACATGGACAACAGCCAGGATCAAAATTAAAACGTTAGAACATAGAAATAGGACCGGAAGGGATCTTGGAGGTCTTCTAGACCAACCCTTTGCCCAATCAGGAGACCCTATACCATTCCAAACAAAATGACTTTCCAGCCTCTTCTTGATAAAGGTTATGTCAGCGTTCCAAGTAATACACCCACAGAAAGCAGAACTCCGAGGCAGGCAAATTCCTCAAAGAACAATTTTATTGGATACATCATATTGGCACAACTGGTGAAAGCCGACTATGAAGTTTCCCGCGGCTTTCACCTAATTAAAAAGTGAAAGTTTCCCCTTTCCCCCAAGTCACTGGTCATACTGTCCAATCAGGGTGCTGGCTGGTTGCTTGGTTACTTCACTCCTCCTCTGGCCAGCCACCTGTGAGAATGTCCTTGGTTCCCACAGGAAACCTTTATTGTTTTGGCTACAAAACCCCATCTAACTATTTCTCCCCTCCCACCGTTGTGTGGCAACCCTGGAGCCTCCAAGATGGCTTCAGCCAGGTTCACTTCAGGGTTGACAGGTTAAGAATGACAAAACTCTGCAGGCAACCTAGCAGATAATCCAAACACAACTTCTGGTCCACGGATGTTCACAGGGGCTGGTCAACGAGTCAAAATGGTGGTCTCTATAGAGCAATTGAAGCTCTTCCTGATCCATATATGAAATATGGAGAACTTCGATGGCAACATCTGGCTGACATCTTGACTTGCTGGACCACACCCTGAAAACACCCCTAACCACCATTTCAGGTTGTGCAACCAGAATACAGGTAGTCCTTGATTTACAACAGTTCATTTAGTGACACAGCACTGAAAAAAAGTGACTTACAACCATTTTTCACAGTTACGGCCGTTGCAGCATCCCCATGATCATGTGATCAAAACTCAGACGCTTGGCAACTGGTTCATAGTTATGACGGTCGCAGTGTCCCAGGGTCATGCGATCACATTTTGCGACCTTCTGACAAGCAAAATCAAGGGGGAAGCCAGATTCACTTAACAACCGGGTTACTAACTTATCAACTGCAGTGACTCACTTAGCAACTGAGCCAAGAAAGTGGGGCAAAACTCACTTAACAAATGTCTCACTTAACAACAGAAATCTTGGGCTCAATTGTGGTCGTAAGTCGAGAACTACCTGCACATCACTGAAAACTTCCATCCATACTAGGCTACAGAAAGCAAAGCAATCACCAAGATCTGGCATTTCTTCCTGAACTTTTGAAGTGCTTAAAAAGACAGCAGTATGGGAGAACTGATGAGGCCGCATTTGCGCGTTTGCCAAGACTCATTAAACCTCTGATGTCCCAGGAGAATATTTATCTTTCTTGGATAAGATTCCAGAGCTAGCTAGATTGGACAAGCAAAGCAATGCAGGTAACTCTCAACTTACAATCTTAAACTTACTTACATCCAGCGCCAAAGTTCCACCGCCCTCCCTGGTCACATGATCCACATATCAAACACTCGGTAACTAGCCTGTATTTATGGCCATTTGCAGCAGTGGTGAAATTCATTTTTTTTAAACTACCGGTTCTGTGGGCGTGGCTTGGTGGGCGTGGTGTGGCTTGGTGGGCGTGGCAGGGGAAGGATACTGCAAAATCCCCATTCCTTCCCCACCCCTGGGGGAAGGATATTGCAAAATCTCCATTCCCACCCCACTCTGGGGCCAGCCAGAGGTGGTATTTGCCGGTTCTCCGAACTACTCAAAATTTTCGCTACCGGTTCTCCAGAACCTGTCAGAACCTGCTGGATTTCACCCCTGATTTGCAGAGTCCCACAGTCCCACGATCACTATTTACAATGATTTTGCCAAAGCTTTTACTTCTGGTTTTCGGCAAAAGTGACCCCAAACTGATTCACTTAGCTATCGTGGTGGTCACTGTTCCCTCTAAGGTGCGCGGCCGCGCGGCCGCGCACGGGACAGGGAATCGCCGCGCAGCAGTTTTGAACTGCCGCGCAGCGATTTCCCATGTCAGAGGGAACTTTGCTGCGCGGCCGCGCACGTGACAGGGAATCGCCGCGCAGCAGTTTCAAACTGCCGCGCAGCGATTTCCCTTGTTAGAGGGAACGTTGGTGGTGGTCATTTATGTCCACAACAAAAAATCATAAAATCCAACTGACCCACTTTACAACTTATGACCATGATGGGTAGGCTCCATCATGGAGCGTAAGTTGAAGACTACCTATATGTCGGACAAGGGGTGACATAATAGCAGTGTTCCAATATTTAAAGGGCTGCCACAAACAAGAGGGAATCAAGCTGCTTTCCAAAGCACCAGAAGGCAGGAAAAGAAGCAACGGATGGAAACTGATTAAGGAGAGAAGAAACCTGGAACTAAGGAGAAACTTCCTGATAGTCAGAACAATTAATCAGTGGAACAACTTGCCTTCAGAAGTCCTGAATGCTCCAACACTGGAAGTTTTTAAGAAGAGATTAGATAACCCTTTTGTCTGAAAGGGTATAGAGTTTCCTGATTGCGCAGGGGGTTGGACTAGAAGACCTCCAAAGTCCCTTCCAACTCTGTTATTCTGTTATACTTGAGAAGTCTAGTAAGATTGCTATTAGAAAAAGGGACTTGATATATAAAGTTCCTTTTTTTAGGGTTTTCACTTGGTTTGTTATTCTGAAATGTGTACATGCTTTAACTAGTCAAAACAGGCCAGATGGAGGCTGCAATCGAACTCTCTCTTGACTCTTTTTTTACATGCACTCCTGGCACCATCTAGACTTTTGAGTACATAGCTCAGTACTTAAATTTTTCCTACTTTGGGTCTTTCAAATTAATACTATTCCTCATGGAACCATGATGAATCCTTTCTGTAACTGTTACTTCGACAATGGGGCATCCTCAAATAAAAATGAGTTTCAGATATAACTACATGGAATACCATTCCCCCTTTTCCCAGAGGTTTCCAGGTAGTCCTCGACTTACGACTACAATTGAGCCCCAAATTTCTGTTAAGTGAGACAGTTGTCAATTCAATTTTACCCCATTTTATGACCTTTTTTGCCACAGTTGTTAAGTGAAACACTGCAGTGCTAAGATAGTAACACAGTTATTACCGTATTTTTCGGACTATAAGACGCACCAAGATTTCGAAGAGGTAAGTAAGAAAAAAAAAGTTTTTGCCCCTCCCCCCAGCCCCCAGGAGAACTCTGCAGACCTCCCAAACCCTCTGCGCACCCGTTTTTGTGAAAAACAGGCCATTTTCTGCCCATTTTTTGCAAAAATGGGGGCATTTTTGCCCTCCCCCAGTCCCCAGGAGCACTCTGCAGACCTCCCAAACCCTCT
>QLTV01003959.1:729515-767421 GCA_003457575.1 Thermophis baileyi | reverse complement strand
ATGCAAATAGCAAACATCCCATTTCAGCTTCAGCACCGCCTGATTAGCACAAGCAGCTAATTGTCGGTTGGATCGGCCTCCCGACTATCAGCTGTTTCAGGCTGCAAGGAATGCCATAGCCAATTGCTGCCTCCGCGTGCCCCATTTTTGGCGGGTGGGCCATTTCCACCCTCTTTTAGGGGGGGGGGGAAAGTGCGTCTTATACTCTGAAAAATACGGTAAGTGAATTTGGCTTCCCCATTGATTTTGCTTGTCAGAAGGTCACAAAAGGGGATCACATGACCCCGGGACACTGCAACCGTCATAAGTACATGTCAGTTGCCAAGCACCTGAATTTTCATCCGGTGATCATGGGGATGCTGCAACGGTCTTAAGTGTGAAAAATGGTCATAAATCACTTTTTTCAGTGCCGTTGAAACTTAGAATGGTCACTAAATGAACTGTTGTAAGTCAAGGACTACATGTATTATCTGCATAACAAATCAAGAAATAAACATCCGTTCTTGTTGGTGGTGAATTTGTGTAACTCTTTCCAAAATAAAATGCTCAGGGTGATTTGATAAATAGCACTATGATTAAAAATATCTCAAAATTCTGAAGGCCCAATTAAAACAGCAGAATAAAATAGGCAGATTTTTCTTGGGAAAATGTTAAGGCAGGATTTGGGGGAGTGTTTTTTTTTTTTTTAAATCGCTGATTGAAATATAGCTATTCGCATGTACAGCCCCCACCCCCAGCCATTGCAGTGGAAAAGGGGGAAAGAAAATATTGAGCAAGAAAGGAAGATAATGGAGTTGCAGAGCTGAGATTGGAAAGCCTCCAATCTCATACCAATCGTCATAGTATTTTAATATAGTAAAAGAGCCATAAAGTATCTCCCGGTGGACTAGTGAACCTTTAAATCACATTGCCCACATTTACAAGGGAGCTGATGTTCATTCATCAGAAATGTGACTCTGAGACCTGGGATTATGAATGACAGCATATGCATCAATTAGAACAACAGAGGGAGAAGAACATGGCCAGGAAAGGTGCTAAAGTCAGCGTAATTTCTGGGTCAAGGAGAAGTCTGAAGGCCGGTTCTTTGACGGGGAGGCCATTCATTCCCTCTCTTACGACTATGTCTGCCCTATCCTTGTTCTGGGGCCGTTATTCAAGACCCTCATGCAACCAAAGACTCTCCCCTTTTTATGTGTGTTGTGACGGACTGAACGTCCATTAATTTATATGGAGGTGCATATTATTACAGAATATAGAACGTAGGATACAAGGTTGAAAGGGACCTTGGAGGTCTTCTAGTCCAACCCCCTGCTTAAGCAAGAAACCCTATTCCATCCCAGACAAATGATTGTTCAATCTCGTCTTGAAATCCTCCAGTGATGGAGCACCCACAACTTCAGGAGGCAAGCTGTTCCCCTGATTAATTGTTCTCGTTGTCAGGAAATTTCTCCTTAGTTCTAAGTTGGATCTCTTTTTAGTGTTCTTCCACCTGTTCCTTCTTGTCCTGCCCTCTGGTGCTTTGGAGCAGTGGTTCTCAACCTTCCTAATGCCGCGATCCTTTGGTGCGATGATGTCATCACGCCGCGACCCTTTGGCGTGATAATGCAGTGTCTCGGTTCCTAAGACCATCGGAAATATGTGTTTTCCGATGGTCTTAGGCGACCCCTGTGAAAGGGTCGTTCGACCCCCAAAGGGGTCGCGACCCACAGGTTGAGAACAGCTGCTTTGGAGAAAAGACAGATCTCCCGTTCCCTATGATAGCCCCTCAAATATTGGAAGACTGCTGTCTTTGTAAACATTTAAAAAACCAATCTTTTTTTTAAAAAAAATACCTTACACAATAGAAGAGAATATTTGCAGCTCAGGGTTGAGTTCTGGGGTCCATGGTGCTCTCTGAGTTTGGTTGTTTCATTACCCAACTAGGTAGCATGATCAGGGCACCAAGGACCCCCTAATACATCACCAGAGGTTCCTGCCGGTTCGGACCAGTTCTTTAGAACCGGTAGCGGGAATTTCCCCCTGCTCGCCGAACCGGCAGCGATGGCCGGCTGGACACGCCCCTGAACCGGCTCTCTCAGTGGCGCCATAGGCGCCACCATCTTGTTTTTCGCTTCTGGGTACGCACAGCAGCTGTTTTTTGCTTCTGCGCATGCGCAGAAGCTGGATTTTCAGCACTGCGCATGCGCGCGCGCCCACACGGCATGGGAGGAAGCGAACCGGCAGCGAGGTAAGTTAGAACCCACCCCTGTACGTCACCCATCATGTACCCTTGAGAAATCCGTGTTACTCAGAAAAGTTGAAGTAGAAAGAAGAAGAGCAAGGTGGATAGATTTGATGATGAGAACAATGAATGTACCACTCAGGGATTTATAAGGTCAAGTTAAAGGGACATCATTCTGGAGAGAAGCTGTCCATATGGTTGCTAAAAGTCAACACTGAACTTGACGGCGTTAATCAATCAGCCATCATTTCCAAAGCAGCCTTCTATAGTTTGGTGTGCTTTAGAGCATGATTGAACTCTATAGAAGCTGGAGGGCTCCGCATTGGGAAAGCTTGTTCTTGAATATCTAATGATTTACTAACCCAAAATTGCAAGTCACAAGCAGAAGGGAACATCACCCGATACGATACGTTCTTTTCTTGCCTTTCCTATTTAAGTGACCGGCCGCAAAGCCAAATAATTTTTAATATTTAGAAGGTGAAGCCCTTCACTGAAATCCTACAGTTTCAAATTTATTCTCTTCTGCTCAAATTGGCTCACAGCGCTGATCAATCAAGTAAAGATAAATCAATTAAAGCCCCGGTTCTGAATCTGGGAGTGTTGAACTTTTAAGACGAGCTGGCAGACGCAGGACTGAATCAGCAACAACTCTGCCCGTGTCGGACCGGCTCCTCTGTGCCAAACCATTAAAATCAAAAGAACACCCTGCTCTCTTCTTCTTCTTCTTCTTCTTTTTAACCGACATCTTCAATAGCGCTGCCCTCGGTTGTCACAGTTATCCAAACTCCAGAGACAACAATGTCAAAGCCATAAAACAAAATTTCTTTGTGGCTTAATTTGTGTCAATTGATTTCCTATTTTTAATTAATAATTCTAATTATGATGCAGCGCATTTACCCAGCAGACACAACTGCTTTAATCAGGGGGCATTGATTGCAACGCGCAGAATGATCCGAGTGCGCCTGACACGATCGATTTCCTGTTGCAAGGAGAAGAAAACAATAACAGGGCCGACACCCTTGGCGGCCATTTGCGCCCACCGAGCCAAGCGCTACGGCCTGGCACCACTGACCTTAACAAAGGAAAGGCAAAAAGTGTTATCTGTGGCTGGGGTGCTTCGCAAATTGAATCTCGGGAGCTTGTTATGAGATAAATTAGTGAGTTCTAGCAAGGCGACGGGCGCAGAGGGAGAAAAGACAACCTAGAAGAAGAGAGGGGTGGAGCTGTCTCGTTCAATTTACACAAAAGAAGGGGTAATGAAGTAGACGTGGACCTTGAGGCACGCACAAAATCAGAATTGAACCCTCCACCCAAGTAGGATCCATATTTCCTCAACCGTTTATAGTATGGCCAACTGCTCTTGGAGCCAGAAGAAGCTTCAGGGTTAAAAACAAACAAACAAAAGATGTTGAGAGTGAAAGAGTGCAGAGAAGAGCAACAAAGATGATTGGGGTCTGGAGGCTAAAACATATGAAGAACGTTTGCAGGAATTGGGCATGTCTAGTCTAGTGAAGAGAAGAGAAGGACTAACTAGGGGTGACATGATAGCAGTGTTCCAATATCTCACGGGTTGCCACAAAAAAGAGGGAGTCAAGCTATTCTCCAAAGCATCTGAAGGCAAGACAAGAAGCAATGGGTGGAAACTAATCAAGGAGAGAAGCAACCTAGAACTAAGGAGAAATTTCCTGACAGCGAGAACAATCCACCAGTGGAACAGCTTTCCTTCAGAAGTTGTGGGTGCTCCATCACTGGAGGCTTTTAAGAAGAGATTGAACAGCCACTTATCTGGAATGGTATAGGGCTGTGATGACGAACCTATGGCACATGTGCCAGAGGTGGCACGCAGAGCAATAGCAATAGCACTTAGACTTATATACTGCTTTACAGTGCTTTACAGCCCTCTCTAAGCGGTTCACAGAGTCAGCCTTTTGCCCCCAACAATCTGGGTCCTCATTTTACCCACCTCGGAAGGATGGAAGGCTGAGTCAACCTTGAGCCGGTGAGATTTGAACTGCCGAACTGCAGCTCGCAGTCAGCTGAAGTAGCCTGCAGTACTGCACTCTAACCACTGCGCAGCCCTCTCTGTGAGCACACGCGCTGTCACCAGCTGCTCTTTTGGGTTCCGTCACATGCATGCGCACCGGCTAGCTGCTCTCTTCCGGGTTCCGGCATGCACATGCGCGCCGGCCAGCTGGTCTTCGTGTGAAGACCAACTGTCCAGTGTGCGCGCGTTCCAGTTTCGGCACTCGGTGTCAAAAAGGTTAGCCGTCACTGATATAGGGTCTACAACTTGAGTAGGAGATTGGACTAGAAGACCTCCAAGTTCCCTTCCAACTCTGTTATTCTGTTAGTGTGTGGAGCAACACAATTCCTGCTCAAGAAAAAAAATGGCATTGTTGAAAGATATTGGCTTACGTTCAACAGCACCAGTTGGCTTAGCTCTACCCTAACTCTGGCCCATCCAGGACAGAAAGAAGACTCATATTGACTGGTACCATCAATTCTCCCAATCAATTTCTATTACTAGTTTAAATTGTCACTTTTGGGGTATCGATGGTGGGCCTCTTCTTTCAGAGATCTTGGCATCTCTGGGGTAGAAAAGAAGAGAGCTAACAATCTATTCACCTATAATTCATGCAGAAGAGGAGCCAGAAAGAAAAAATTAATGCTATCATTTAGGCCACTTTGCTGTATTTTGATCCAAGCTCAAAGGCAGAAAAATGTTTGGTTAGCATAGTCTGAGGCCAAGGGATTAGGTGCAATCAATTACCCCTAGCAGGCGGTGAAAATGCAAGTTTAAACAAAAACACACCACAATGAAACAATGATTTATATATCAGTGGAAAATGACAAGGAAGTCAACATAGCGACATCTAAATTCACAGTGGAAACTTTTCAAGAGGAAGGGAAAATATTTGTTTTTATAGTATTTATTTTTTTAATGTGGATTTTTATATTTTTTATCTGCTTTTTTTATATTTCTTGTTTTATTCTATTGTTGCACACCACTCAAAGATGCGTTTGGGCGTCTATACAAATTGGATTAATAAATAAATGTTTAAGGGAAAACTAAGATGTTTCTATAATACTCAAAATCATAGCAATAGAAGCTCAGCTGGAATATTTAGGAAAGATTCCACCGAGACTAAAAAGTCACCAACATGATAAAAAAGGCAAAAGAATTGATCAGAAATGTTTCAGAAAATAAAAACCTCGTTCCCTAGCAGCAAAGAAGCACACCTATTTGCCCAAAAGATACACTAAAAACAACGATTATGCTTCAAAACAAGACATACAAACAAGGTTTTAAAATATAAAATATCAGAAGTAGGAAACTGAGTAGAAACCAGTGCCAAAATTGAGCTATTTGGGAAATTATTGATGCATTCATTTTAAAGTGTAACCATGGATGAGACTAACAAGTCACCAGATCCAGATGTTCTCCATTCAAGATTGCTAAATGAACAAAAAAGAAGTTCTTCTAATAGAAATATGTGACGTGTTCCTAAAGTTGAAGGGCAATGTGGGGCTTGTCGGCTGGAAAGCCGGCAGCCCAGGTTCGAGACCCAAGGTCCACATGACGGGGTGAGCTCCTGTCCTCGCCCCAGCTCCTGCTAACCTACCAGTTCGAAAGCATGCAAATGTGAGTAGATAAACAGGTACCACTTCAATGGGAAAGTAATAGTGTTCCGTGAACCTTTGGTGTATAGCCATCCTGGCCACATGACCACGGAAATGTCTTCTGACAAGGCTGGCTCAATGGCCTTAGTAATAGCAATAGCAATAGCAGTTAGACTTATATACCGCTTCATAATGCTTTACAGCCCTCTCTAAGCGGTTTACAGAGTCAGCATATTGCCCCCAACAATCTGGGTCCTCATTTTACCCACCTCAGAAGGATGGAAGGCTGAGTCCACCTTGAGCCGGTGAGATTTGAACCGCCGAACTGCAGCTAGCAGTCAGCTGAAGTAGCCTGCAGTGCTGCACTCTAACCACTGCGCCACCTTGAAACAGAGATGAGCATAGCTCCCCAGAGTCGGCAATGACTGGCATGGTAAAATCCACGGGGACTCTTTCCTAAAGTTGCCAAAGGAATGGAACATGGCCAAGGCTGTATCCAGTTTTAAATGAATATGATAGTTCAAGGAAAAAGTTACTGTAATACCGGTAGCCTCTCTGCTGGACAAATGTGTAGGGAGCATTAGGAAAGACGGTATTATCAGGTAGAGAGCAGGACAAGTCATTAAATACATCAAATCCTATTCAATAAAAGTGGATTCCATGATGAGACTCATTAAGAAAGGAATAAAACACCAATCTGCTCATTTGGAATATGTCCTTACAAGCTATGAGAACATTTATATTAACATAGAAGCTCTGATTGCGACAGCTACTGCCAATCTGGAACAACTGCAGACAGGGACAAATATCAGGGCTGAAGGGAGAGAGAGAAAAAAAATCATAATTTGGGCATTTTTAGCCTAGAAAGAAAAGACAGGGAAGTTGGAGTACAAGTTATGTGCAGTGTGGAAGAATGGAAGAGCAGGCATTGTCCTCTCAAAATATTAGAAAATAAGGCTACCCAGTGAAGCTAACTGGAGGTTTTAAAGAAGAGATTGGACAGCCATTTGTCTGGAATGGTATAGGGACTCCTGCTTGAGCAGGGGGTGGACTAGAAGACCTCCAAGGTCCCTTCCAGCTCTATTCTGATTGATTGAAGCAAAAACAGGTAGTACTACTCAGAATTCATGTATGACGTTATAGTGGAAACTCATGAAACCCCTCCAGCCCCTGAGACGGTGTGAAGTGCCCCTCAGAAGGCTAGCTAGCATATTTTTCTGGCACCTTAACGAGTAACAAATTTGCTTTTACAGAAATATCAGATTGCAATCCAGGAAATCAGAGGTGATCGAAAAGAGCCGAGGTGGCGCAGTGGTTAGAGTGCAGTACTGCAGGCTACTTCAGCTGACTGTTCAGCAGTTCAGCGGTTCAAATCTCACCGGCTCAAGGTTGACTCAGCCTTCCATCCTTCCGAGGTGGGTAAAATGAGGACCCAGATTGTTGGGGGCAATATGCTGACTCTGTGAACCGCTTAGAGAGTGCTGTAAAGCACTGTAAAGCGGTATATAAGTCTAAGTGCTATTGCTATTGCTAAATGTATTTAGCCATCTGGATGAGACAAAATCTCGGCTATTTTTACTTAAATAGTCATTACCCTACTTGTGCTAACTTAAATTGCACTGTTATCAATCAAGCATGCAGGAAAACATTAGTTCATGTTATTTATGTGGCTTCGTTCGTACAAATCTTGTCGCACTCCTGATGACAAACAACAATACCTCTCTTTTGCTGAAGTTGTTGCATTCCTGCCTAAAATATTATCTCTTTGTAACAGAAAATTTAAGGTGCCTACCCATCCACCCACCCACCCAACCAACCATGGAACATTCATTTTTGAAGCTAATGAGAGATTTCCAGTGGCAGAATTAGTGTGCAGCACAGGACAATGTAAAACTGCAGTTTGATAGCAAACAAATCTTTGTTTCAAGAACAGGGCTCTGTAATTGGAAGTGCCAGCTGCTCTGGAGTTGGGTAGCGTCGAATCAAATAAATAAATTAATCTACAAGCGAGTAATGAAAAATAAGTGATGTAAACCAGCTAATCATTACTATACATCCGGATGTAATACTGCAAAATGGCATTTACATTTTCACAGGCTGAAATGTAATTTAGTTAGCAAACCAGTAATTCATCTTAATGTGGTGCAGGGGCCCACAAGTCATGCTGAAACTTTTTAGCTGTCTCTTAGAATATACAGCGAGTGCAGCTCTATTAAAACACGGGCAAGAAGATTTCACTTCGTAAGAACTCACAAATTCAGCTAACAGAAATCTCCCAGCCAACAGCCAAAATCTCCCAATAAGATTTTGAGAGATTCAAAAGTAGAGTAACACCACACTTGGAATACTACATCCAGTTTTGGTCACCACAATATAAAAAGATGTTGAGACTCTAGAAAGAGTGCAGAAAAGAGCAACCAAGATGATTAAGGGGCTAAAACATATGAAGAACGTTTGCAGGAACTGGGCATGGCTAGTCTAGAGAAGAGAAGGACCAGGGGAGACATGATAGCAGTGTTCCAATACTTGAGGGGCTGCCACAGAGAGGAAGGGGTCAAACTGTTTTCCAAAGCACCTGAAGGCCAGACAAGGAATAACGGATGGAAACTGATCAAGGAGAGATTCAACCTGGAAATAAGGAGAAATTTCCTGACAGTGAGAACAATCAACCCATGGAACAGAAGTTGCCTTCGGAAGTTGTGGGAGCTTCATCACTGGAAGCTTTCAAGAAGAGACTGGACTGACATCTGTTGGAAATGGTGTAGGGTCTCCTGCTTGGGCGGGGGGTTGGACTAGAAGACCTCCAAGGTCCCTTCCACCTCTGTTACTCTGTTAAGTTCTGTTCTGTTAAACCAGAGGTGTCCAGTTGTGGCAACTTTAAGACTTGTGGACTTCAATTCCCAGAATTCCCCCGCTAGCATGGGAATTGAAGTCCACAAGTCTTAAAGTTGCCAAGGTTGGAGAGCCCTGTGTTAAACAACAGGAGAAGAGCTGAAGCCAGCAGTTCCTCCTTTGTTACTCTTCCTCTTTGATCTTCCAGAGCACAAGGTAAGAGTGCGGAATACAGTTTCCGCTCATCATTATCCAGAAAGAATTGCCATATTCATTAACTGCTACGCCTTGGGGGAGAAAAAGCAGAGCTCGCTCGCTTCTTTGGTTAGAAGAAAATCTGGGCTGCTTTACCCCCATCGGTTATCTCTTCCATGGATAAAGGATGCTGGGCCAACCTGTCCACCCTCCCCAGAAAACTGATCTGCCAATAAGCCCAAAGAACCCATTAGGGGGATATGAGATCTCCGGGGTGGAGCGCATCCACCAGCAGTGGTGTGATTATCGCTACGTCTCTCCTGCCGAGCGAGGGAATTTTTCAGCAACGGTTCATTCCCCACAAGTATTGATGGTGAAATTCTTCACCCGAGATGGGACTTTGCCGTTGGCTACGTTCCATCAGCGAAAGCTCCTTCTCATCAACAATGAAGGGCATCAAATAAACATCAGCAGTGAAAATCAAGGCGACCAACGGCGATAGACTCATTGGCACATAAGGTTATCTCAATCAATAGGCCATCATAGAGCAGGCGAGCGAGTTAAGCCATAACAATCTTCCAGCAGACATTTCTGGGTTTGAGAGAATCTGAGCTGACATTCACCAAGGTCAGTCAGCAGGAACACTTACATTTTAATTGGGTGATTGATCTTGCCATAAATACTGTAAAATTAAATGTACTCTCCGATGTTTCCGACAACGAGAGAACCCACAAAGAAGCAACAGGCTGCAGATGCAAATGGCGTGGCTCCCCAATTAGCAAACTCCGTTTTCATTTAGAATATTTCTGCTGTGGATCAGATGGGGCAAGAGGAAAGTCCTCAGCCCCAAATGTAAGGGCAGAAACATCTACCATGCTTGAGGTAGGATGGACCAGACTTGGAAATTTTTTTGTACAGGTGCAAAGTTTTCCATGTATGCAAGATTCAAAGGCCGGGTTGTCGGCTGTTTCCAAGGGACACCACCAAAGTGTCTGGGCTATGTGTCATAGACTCACAGGGATGAAAGGGACCTTGGAGATCTTCTAGTCCAGCAGCCCCCAACCTTTTGGGCACCAGGGACCGGTTCTGTGGAGAGAGGTTTTTCCATGGACCGGAAGGGGCATGATTTTGTGTGCTACCTGCATCCCGCTGATGGGGCTTGGCTTGTTTGTGTGGCCCGGTTGCTGGTGTGCCATGTTGGAGGCCCTGATCTAGTTCAATGCACTACCCAAGGCAGGAGACCCTATACTATTTCAGACAAATAGCTGTCCAATCTCTTCTTGAAAACCTCCAGCGATGGAGAACCCACAACTCTGGGAGGCAAGTTGTTCCACTGATTAATTGTTCTCACTGTCAGAAAATTTCTCCTTAGTTTCGTGTGTGTGTGTGTGTGTGTGTGTGTGTGTGTGTGTAAAATCTCCCAGAGCCAATCAGGAAATTGTTACCAATTAAATATGGTATAAGGGAATATGGAGAAATATATGAAAAAAAAGAACGAGGGAAGACATGATAGCCATGTTCAGGAACGTAAGGGAAGCTACAAAGTTGTCAAGAACTATTCTCCATTAGGACAGAAACTAAGGCTAAAAATAATGGCTCTGTGTTACAGATATCTACTATAGCTTTTGTTTAAATATAGGTAGTCCTCAACTGACCTCAACTATTCATTAAGTGATGATCTGGAGTTACAACAGCACTGAAAAAGTGACCTCTGACTGGTCCCTACGCTTACGACTCTCACAACACCCTCTTGATCGCATGATCAAAATTTGAGTGCTTGGAAACCGGCAGGTACGCCTTGATTAGCAACAATTCAAAGTTACAATGGTTAAAAAACCTAGCTTTGCAAACAATCCTTGCCTTGTATATAAGTCTTAAGTGCTGTTGCTATTGCTGCATCAGCTGTAGATGCAGCAATAGCAACAGCACTTAAGACTTATATACCACTTCACAGTGCTTTACAGCCATCTCTAAGAGGTTTACAGAGTCAGCATATGGCCCCCAACAATCTGGGTCCTCATTTTGCCCACCTCGGAAGGGTGAGAGGCTGAGTCAACTTTCATCCCCGTCAGGATCGAACTCCAGACTGTGGGCAAAGTTTGCTTGCAATACTGCATTCCAACCACTGCACCATCAGGGCTCTTCAACTCATTCAATCAGAATAGAGCTGGAAGGGACCTTGGAGGTCTTCTAGTCCAACCCCCTGCTCAAGCAGGAGACCCTATACCATTTCAGACAAGTAACTCCCAGAATTCAACGTGAACTTGAGTTGAAGTGTCCCCGCGGCAGTCCCAGAATAAGACACTTGGGGAAAGCACACCTCTCTGGGCTTACTGTAAATGTAGCTGGGCTGTTTCTGCATCTCTTAAAAGAGCCTCTTACTCTGAAAGGCAGAAGAGACATTAACGGACAACTGAGAAGAATTCCTTCTTGAAAAGACCAAAGGCTCCTTTGAGTTGAGGTCAGTTCCTGGTGACTGGACATGTCCATGTAGTTTTCTTTGAGCAATATGGAAGAAGGCTTGCTGTTGCTTTCTTTGGGAATATTTTCCAGCTTTGCTGCTTAACTCTAGGATTTCCTTGGTAGCCTCCCATCTAAGTATTAACCAGGTCCAACACTGCTTAGATTTTTTTTCAAGGTCAACCAAGACTTCCTCAGGGTTTCCACTTAGCAGAGGCCTTTTAACAAAACCACAATTGAAGCTAATAAAGACAACTACATAAGGCCCCAGGGTAATTCTTTGGATGGTGGAAGAAAAGGAGCAGACCTGTGTTTTCCAAACTTGGCAACTTTAAGATGTGTGGCCTTTAACTCCCAGAATTTCCCAGCCAGCTTGTTTTAAGATGCGTGGCCTTCAACTCTCTGCATGCTGGCTGGGGAATTCTGGGAGTTGAAGAACACACATTTTAAAATCGCCACGTTTGAAAAACACAGAAACAGACAGACCCAAACAGACATTAAGATTTGCACATCTGGGGCAGCAGCCACAATTCAATGGTCCAAAAAATTGGCCTGTTTCTTCTGCCTTCAGCAATCGGTTCCTCAAAACTGTTATCTGAATGAGTATTTGCCAAGACAGAGATTGTAAGGAAGATGGGTGGGAATCGTCTGGGTCAGGGGTCTCCAACCTTGGCAACTTTAAGACTTGTGGACTTCAACTCCCAGAATTCCTCAGCCAGCAAAGCTTCTGGGAGTTGAAGTCCACAAGTCTTAAAGTTGCCAAGGTTGGAGACCCCCTGGTCTGGGTGGTTCCTTGATTAGGCTGTTGCTGACCATCCCCACCAACACTGACAGGGCAAGCCACTAGTGTATAAAAATGAGAGCAAAACCTACTCTCTTCTAGCACTGATGATGTTACCTAGTTGGGTCATGAAACGTCTGCAAGAAAATCACCAAGCACAAGAGAGCACCAAGGACCCCACAGCAGATGGCTTTATACAATGTGACTAGTCCATAAACCAAACCCTTTATAGTTGTTCTTCTCTACTTTAATATTTCCTCCTTTTCTGGAGTGAAGAACAATTTTTTTTCCTCTTTTCCCCTTCCTCTCCTCTCCTCCCCTCTCTTCTCATCTCCTTTCCTCCCCTCCATTTTTTTTCCTTTTTCTTTCATTCTTTCCAAAAGGGAACTTAATTTTTTCAGGGAAGCAGAAGATCAACAGAATTCAAAACGGCAGAGCTTTAATCTTTGCTATAAGTGGTCCTGGCAGTATTAGCACAAATGCTTCACATGGTTATTTTCTGAAATTAAAGCATCCAAGAGAACAGATGGAGAACACAACCTCAAACACTTTCCCAGGGAACCCTGACGAGAATCTTGAACATTGTACAACTTTCATTTGCAGGATTTACTGGTGTTTAACTTTTTGGTGTTTTTTTTTACCACACACTGACTCAGTTCATTCAGCACTAAGCTACAGCTTTTTAAAGGGTGATTTGTTGAGCCAGACAGAACTGGCAAGACAGAACGCAGTGTGATAAACCTTGACTTGTTTAAACAATGGTTTATTGGATAAAGTAGAATGGCTTCACTAAGCCATGAACCATGGTTTATGAATGAGAAGGGATGAGTCATACTTTGTGCTAAGCCAAAACCAAAAAAGACACATTAGGGTTTCTAAGACAATGCTTAAAAGGTAGTCCTCTCTTAACAACCGGTGGCTTAGTCACTATTTGAAGTTACAACGGACCCCTTCTAAAAGTACTTGTGACCTGGTTCCAGACTTCTAATGGTGGCATTTGCCCCCCCCCCATGTGGTCACATGATGGCATTTCAGGCATACTGGCAATCAGCTCACCTTTAAAGCCAGTTGCAATGTTCTGCTGACAAGTGATGTGATTATTATGACCCATCCTTTTGGGTGGTTTTTGGCAAAGAACACAATTGCGTCCACCTACTTAGCAACCATGACATTCACTTAAAGATACCACATACCGATGATCTCTCGCCCTGGGCCATTGGATCATCTCAACCACTGATTTCATGCAGATGTTAAACAGGGAAGCAAATCAGCCACAAGCTACATAGCACCCCACAGAGCAGGGGTCCCAAGTTGGACTTCTCCTCCTCTATCAACACCCATTGGAACTGGCCCCAGAAGTAAACCGACATGGTGCTACCGGCCGCCAGCTCCCCATATCAGCCCAGGATACCACGATCAATGGTACAGAAAGCAGCTGAGAGGTGAAGAAGAGCAGTTCCTCACCCTGGACTTGAAGAGGTGGCGCAGTGGTTAGAATGCGGTACTGCAGCCTAACTCTGCCTACTGCCAGCAGTTTGATCCCGACCGGCTAGTGTTTACTGGCCGGATGCCCTTCCTGTCGCCAATGCGGAGTTCTTTTCAGCAGATATATTCTCAGTGTGCCCAGCTTCCGAGGTCGATAAAATGAGGACCCAGATTGTTGGGGAAAATATGCTGACTCTGTAAAAGCGCTTAGAGAGGGGTGTAAAGCACTGTGAAGCAGTATATAAGTCTAAGTGCAGCTATGGCTATTGCTAAGGATGGACATACGAGAGATCATCCAAGATCAATACTGTCTCAGTCCCATACCCAGGCTGAAGAGGCATGATGGCTCAGTGGCTTAAAGGCCCTGGAGAAGGTTTGTGCTCTGGACATTCGAGTCTTAGCATTGCGTGACAAGATGAACTTGCCTCAGCTTCTGCCCACCTAGCAGTTTGAAAGCATGCTATATCATCATCATCCTCCTCTTTTAACGACTCCATAATCCCTTGCGGGGTAGAGTCTGGGCAACAGAAGGGAGCTGAGTGTTTACTGGCCGGATGCCCTTCCTGTCGCCAATGCGGAGTTCTTTTCAGCAGATATATTCTCAGTGTGCCCAGAGAGAGAAATACCGTATCTGCCTCTACCTAGGATTGAACTCACAGCCTCCTGATTGTGAGGCGAGAGCTCCACCTCTAGGCCACCGCACCACTCGAAAGCATGCTGCATGCGAGTAGATAAATAGGTACCACTTCAATGGGGAAAAAATAACCGTTTTTTCATGCAGAAATATAAACCCAACTGGTGCCAACCTGCCTGAATGCGCTGCCTAAACACAAGGAGTGCAGAGCTAGTTCACCTCGGTGCACTTCTGGTTAGCGTGTGAGCGTGAACCAAATGGATTAGCAGTCTTAGGCAATAAAACAACTATTCTACAGTATATTAGCACGGCAGTGTCCGGGCTAATGTACCACCGCCATATGCTAATTAAATAAATAACCCAGGCTGAACCCTGACCGAAAGCGATTCAAATAATCTACTTCTTCCAGAGTTTTCTGAAGCTGCTGCCCAGCCACCTTCAGTTTTTGGAAATGACAAAAATTGCCCAGTAACCGTCAATGTCCAATAGCACCAAAGGCCTCTTGAGGAAAAGGGAGACTTTTATCAATTTGCAAGGAAAGTCTGGGAAAGATCAGCACCTCCTGCTTCCTCGTTGTAGGGAAAGGACCTTCCTCTCTATGAGGCCAAAGGGTGGTAGGAGCTGAACTTCAGGAGAGAAGTAGGGATGGGTCACACAAGAGAGAGAGAAATTCCTTCATAGGGATCAGTTCTTCACCCTGCATCTAACTTAATTCTGAGTTTTGGACATGATGTTTTCCCTTCCTGTCTATTCAGACCTAATTAGTAGCAATCAAAAGGTATCATGTTGAGATTCTTCTCTGTGAGAAAGAAATACTTTTAATTAAGAAAACAGGCTCAGCACTTCATCTAAAAAGAAATTCAGGAACAAGAGAAAAACATGCATGGTGCCCACTGAAGATGATCTGGAGATGATCTTGCTTGCAGCAAGAATTAATTTATTGACTGTAAAAATAAAAGGCTTCTTAGGAGAACAGGAGAATATTTTTGCATCTTTGGGCATAGAGTGCCAGGGGATGCCCATTGGGAAAATGACTTTTAGGGTACAGATACAGATTAATAGAGTTGGAAGGGACCTTGCGGGTCATCTAGTCCAACCCCCTGCCCAAACAGACTCTACACCATTTCTGACAGATGGCAGTCCAGTCTCTTCTTGAAAGCCTCCAGTGATGAAGCTCCCACAACTTCTGAAGGCAACTTCTGTTCCATGGGTTGATTGTTCTCACTGTCAGAAAATTTCTCCTTATTTCTAGGTTGAATCTCTCCTTGTTCATTTTCCATCCATTGTTCCTTGTCTGGCCTTCAAAGGTGCCTTGGAAAATAGCTTGACCCCCTTCCTCCTCTCTGTGGCAGCCCCTCAAATATTGGAAGACTGCTATCCTGTCTCCCCTGGTCCTTCTCTTCCCTAGACTAGCCATGCCCAGTTCCTGCAACCGTTCATCGTATGTTTTAGCCTCCAGTCTCCTGATCATCCTGGTTGCTCTTCTCTGCACTCTTTCTAGAGTCTCAACATCTTTTTTATAGTGTGGTGACCAAAACTGGATGCGGTACTCTAGGTGTGGTCTTACTTTATAGAGTGCTACAGCCAATACTGCTGCTAACCCAGGGAAGTTTCAAGATGGAACAGCTGTAGGACCAGAGCTCGGTTAGAAGCAGCCTTAGCCAATTAAATCACTGGGTTTAATTGGTAAAGGCTAAGAAGTAGTACCATGGTCTCACTGGTGAGACCACACTTGGAATACTGCATGCAATACAAATATAAAAGAAATTCTGAGACCCTGGAAAGAGTGCAGAGAACAGCAACAAAGATAATAAGGGGTCTAGAGCAGGGGTGGGTTCTAACTTACCTCGCTGCCAGTTCGCTTCCTCCCGCGCCGCGTGGCCGCAGTGCAAAAAAAATACCCCCCCCAAAAAAAGCCAAAAACAAGATGGCGACGCATGCACAGTGCCGGAAAGTCGGCTTCGGCGCATGCGCAGAAGAAAAAAAAACCCAGAAAAAAATTCAAAAAAATAATAATTCAAAAAAAAAAAAGATGGCGGCATCCACGGACCAGCACTGACCGAACCGGCTCCGTGACGTCATCGTGACATCACCAGCGGGTCGCTACCGGTTCAGGCGAACCGGCAGGAACCCACCTCTGGTCTAGAGGCAAAACCTTATGGTGAACAGTTGCAGGAATTTGGTATATCTAGTCTAAGAGAAGGACTAGGGTGACCTGATAGAGGTCTTTCAATATTTGAGGGGCTGTAATAAGAAAAGATGGGGTTGACTTATTCTCTAAAGCAGATGAGGGCAGGACAAGAAGCAACAGGTGGAAGTTTGATAAAGGGAGATCCAACCTGGAACTAAGGAGAAACTTCCTGACAGCGAGAACAATTAATCAATGGAATAGTTTGCTTCTCCGAGTTGTGGATGCTCCATCCCTGGAGGTTTCCAAAAATAGACTGGACAGCCATTTGTCCGGAATGGGACAGGAGCTCCTGCTTCAGCAGGGTGTTGGACTAGAAGACCTCCAAGGTCCTTTCCGACTCTATTATTCTATATTCAGTGTTCTGAATGGTGAAATGCTCAGCAATCTTCTCTGTCAAAGATCAAAGAATCCTGGTGAGGTTTTATGGACTAGCCTGTATCACCTCCGTATCAAGGAGAGATTCAACCGGGAAATGAGGAGGAATTTCCTGACAGGGAGAGCAATCAACCCATGGAACAGAAGTTGCCTTCGGAAGTTGTGGGAGCTTCATCCCTGGAGGCTTTCAAGAAGAAATTGGACTGCCATTTGTCAGAAATGGTGTAGGGTCTCCTGCTTGGGCAAGGGGTTGGACTAGATAACCTACAAGGTCCCTTCCAACTCTGTTAATATGTTAATGTCAGTAAAGACTCTCAGTTATCCAAGCAAAGGTATCTGAAGGTTGAATTATGGCCACTGGACAATTTTTTTGTAACCTAAGTTTGCTTTGATTCTTTAAGAAAACAGAATACAGTTCCATGTAAGATATTATTTGATGCGTGGTGAAGTGGCCAAATTGTTTTAGAAGAGACCAAATGTAAATCCTCAGTTAGTTGTGATTCTCTTGTTCTTGCACTGAACAGGTAGCACAGAAAACGTGAGGAAAGGTCTTAAAAACTTCTAGTGAACTGCATCTGAATTCTGTCATCATGAAATTGGTCGGTGCAATGCTGTCTTTACGAGAACGGCCCTCTCCAGTGTGTGGGAACCTGGCAGAATAGTCCGTGATCAGCAAAATGCTTATCCAATAATAAATTTTTCAGTGCTATAAATTCCCTGCAAAAGACTAACACAGCTACCCCTCTGGAAGGGTCATTAAACATGGATTAAGAGATGGAGGAAGGCTTCTGCTTTTGTATTGATTTGTAAAGACGTGAAGTTATTTCAATGTAGCATTTAAAAGTCCCATGCAGGTCCGTTAACTTCAAGGCCGGTTTACTGCAATCCTTTCTTTACGGGTCAGCCCTTGACAACTGTCCACATAATACAGGGAGTCCTCTATTTACAATCATTATTTAGTAACCATTTGAAGTTACAGCGGCACTGAAAAAAGTGACTTACGACCGTGTTTGACACTTACAACCGCTGTAGTATCTCCACGGTCACCTGATCAAAATTCGGACGCTTGGCAACTGGTTCATATTTATGACGATTGCAGTGTTCTGCAGAGGTGGGTTCCTCCCAGTTCGGACCGGTTCGCCCGAACCTGTAGAAACCCGCTGGTGACGTCACGGAGCCAGTTCAGTTGGTGCCAGTCCATGGATGCCGCGATCTTTTTTTGGGGGGGGGGAATTTTTTTAATTTTTTTTTCTTCTGCGCATGCGCAGAAGCCAAGTTTCCGGCACTGCACATGCGTCGCCATCTTGTTTTTGGCTTTTTTGGGGGGGGGGATTTTTTTGAATTTTTCGGCACTGCGCATGCGCGACGCAGGAGGAAGGAGGAAGCGAACTGGCACCGAGGTAAGTTAGAACCCACCCCTGGTGTTCTGGGATCATGTGATCCTCTTCTCCTATGCAGAAACACTCCCAGAGTGTTTCCCAGAGGGATTCCTCAGAAATGATATGCGTAAATGACCTTGGGAGACAGGAGGAAAAGCCACAGACTAGGCAATTGTCATGCAAAAGAATAGGTGGTGTGGGAAACATTTCAGAAAAAGGTCCCTCTCTAGTTTTCTGGGGAGTGAAAGGAAAGGAGGGGAGAAAAACTTTCAGACTTCCAAGATTTTGTTAATGTAACTGTACAGTAAAGACACAGAACTCTTAGATGTGCTTTTCCCCTGGACTACCTAGAAGGGCTGACAGATATGGAAGTTCCCCTTAGAGCATAGAATAACAGAGTTGGAAGGGACCTTGGAGGTCATCTAGTCCAACTCCCTGCATGAGCAGGAGAGTCTATAGTATACCATTTCAGACAAGGGGCTGTCCAGTCTCTTCTTGAAAGCCTCCAGTGATGGAGCACCCACAACTTCTGAAGGCAACTTCTGTTCCATTTGTTGATTGTTCTCACCATTAGGAAATTTCTCCCTAGTCAATATGACTTGTAAAAAAAAAAAGCCACCTATCCCTATTCTTATTTACTTACTGATTCTTATTTATGTTCTTGTTCTGCACCTGAAGACAGAACAAGAAGCAATGGATGGCATCTAATCAAGGAGAGAACCAATCTAGAACTCAGGAGAAATTTCCTGACAGTGAGAACAATGAATCAGTGGAATGGCTTGCCTTCAGAAATTGTGGTTGCTCCATCACTGGAGGCTTTTAAGAAGAGACTGGACAACCATGTGCCCACAATGGTATAGGGTCTCCTGCTTGAGCATGGGGCTGGACTAAATGACCTCCAAGGTCCCTTTCAAGTCTGTTATTCTGTTCTGTTAGTCTATTATTCTTTCTATGTTCATGTGTATTCATCACATCAAACCCAAAGAAAGTCTGGAATAGTATAGGATCGCCTGCCATGGGCAGGGTTTGGACTATCCCTTCCAACTGATTATTCTATGTTCTACTAGATTTATAAGGCCATCCAACTCCAATAATGTGGCTCTGAGTGGTGTACAGCACATTTACACAGAAAGGGGAAAAAAGCCTATTCCATGAATTTGTGAAATTGCAACACAATTTGTTGCACACGGCAGAGCACACTCTGCAGCTGTTTATCCTTCTTGCCAATAAGGATTAAAATGTGAATTTTACCTCCCCACCCCTTCTCTCCATGCCAGAAGAACCTATAGCCAACAGCCCATGGATCTTGCTCTCGCAACAGATCACCCCTTTCAGTGTTATATAACGTTGGTGGATAAACCATCTTTCGGTCACCTGAACAACGGATGGTAGTGCAGCATCCGAGAGGCACGGTATAAGTTCATTCTGTATTGTAAATATCTTTATACTGAGCTGTCTTGATCTCAGCACTGAGGCAATGATCAGAGTTTCGCACCATTAGCTCTGCAGAGCCCTGTTAATACACAACCTGCAGTCTGGCAAAGAAGGCAGCTCTTCTGTTAAGTCCTTCTCGGTTTTCTCAAAGGTACCTTTTTAAAATGCAAAGACAACGCTCCGGGACTGGTGACATTCCAACACCCTTATATTACAAGCTGTATCTGTAGACCAAGCAAAGCTGGCTTTTCTGCTCTCCGTTGACTAGCGGTGATTAAACTATGGGGCAGACATATTATTTGTTAGGCCCTTTAGATTTCCAAGTCCGGCCTTCCATTTGATTCATACTAGACACCAGTGAGACAGGCCATTAAAACATTCCAACCAGCCTCTGGTGGCATCTTTTCAGCGGTCGGAGCGAAGGAATTTATGCCTCTTTTTTAATGCGTACCAAGTTAAGGATATGTCTCCATCTATATCTGGTTCGTTAAGCAAGCTCACATCAATATGCATATTTGGGGAAGCTAATTTCAACGCTGTGCTTACAAAGAATAGTGAAAGGGAATTAGAATTAGAATAGAATAGAGCTGGAAGGGACCTTGGAGGTCTTCTAGTCCAGCCCTCTGCTCAAGCAGGAGAACCTATACCATTTCAGACAAGTGACTCCCTAGTCTCTTCTTAAAAACCTCCAGTGATGGAGAGCCCATGATTTCTAAAGGCAAGCTATTCCACTGCTTAATTGTCCTCACTTTTAGGAAGTTTCTCCTTAATTCCAGGTTGCTTCTCTCTTTGATTAGTTTCCATCCATTGTTTCTTGTCCTGCCCTCCGGTGCTTTGGAGAATAATTTGACCCTCCCTCTTCTTTGTGGCAGCTCCCCAAATACTGGAATACTGCTATCATGTCTCCCCTAGTCCTTCTTTTCTCTAGACTAGCCAAACCCAAATCCTGCAGCCCTTCTTCATATGTTTTAGTCTCCAGGCCTTCGATCCGCTTAGTTGCTCTTCTCTGAACTTTTTCCAAAGTCTGAACATCTTTTTTGTAATATGGTGACCAAAATTGGTTGCAGTATTCCAGATGTGATCTTACTAGGGTTTTATAAAGTGGTACTAGTAGGGAGAATACAATGGTTCAAAATGTAGTGGCCCGCATGGTTTTGTACACACCTAGGGGTGCACAGGTGTCACCTGTCTTGCAGGATATGCATTGGCTGCCGATTTGCTTCCAGGTACAATTCAAGGTGCTGGTTGTCACCTTTAAAGCCCTTCATGGTTGGGTCCGGGTTATTTGAAGGACCGTCTCTTCCCAGTCACATCTACCCAACCTCAAGAGTAGGGAGGCAAGGAATGTTGAGGGCCCCATCTCCTAAAGAGGTACATCTGGCAGGACCCAGAAGAAGGGCCTTCTCCATGGTGGCTCCCTCCCTGAAGAACATCATCCCCATGGAGATAAGATTGGTTCCCATGTTGACAGTTTTTCACAAGGCCCTGAAGACTTGGTTCTGCCAACAGGATAGGGCAGTGATGGTGAACCTTTTTTTGCTCGGGTGCCAAAAGGGCGCGCGTGCGCGCGTGCCCACAACCATAATGCCCACAACCATAGTGCCCACAACCATAATTCCTGAAGCCTGTGGATGGCGAAAAACGGCCCAACGGCCCAACCGGAAGTTTGTTTCTGAACTTCCGGTAGGCCCGTTGGGTCCGTTTTTCGCCATCCACAGGCTCCGGAGGCTTTCCTGAAGCCTGAGGAGGGCGAAAACGGCCTCCCCGCTGCCCTCCAGAATGCCAAAAATCAGCTGGCCAGCGCGTACCTGCGCAGTGGAGCTGACATAGGGCAACGCCTCGCGTGCCCTCAGATATGGCTCCGCGTGCCACCTGTGGCACACGTGCCATAGGTTCGCCATCACAGGGATAGGGGAACCCAGAGCGGGATGAAGCCCATCAAGTGGCTCGTTTGATTCTTGTCACCAAGGGAGGGAGTTTACAGCACTTTTATTGCAATTATGTTAGTTTTTTATTGTTTGTAAGCTGCCCAAAGTCTGTGAGAGTGAATGGGCGACCATGTAAATCTTTTAGAAAAAGATTTCTAAATCTTTTTAAAAAAGAGAAGTCTAAAAACGGATAAGCTTTTTTCGTCTTCTCAGAGAATGTTAGAATCGAACTGAAGTTCTCCAATGAGAATTTCTTAAATCACACATATATATCTGTGTACTACTAAAACTCTCTAAAACTACAAAAACTGTCTGTCTCTGTGTAACCATTAACTGGGCAATATGGTGCATCATAGGGCAATGAATTTTCGATCAACATACCTCAAATGGACCAACTTACGGAATATGTTCAAAATCTGGGACCCATGACTCCTGTAGTATTGAAACTTGGCAATTTGGCAATTTACAAATTTGCTGCCACTCTGCTGCACTGTTGTGGCCAGCTGTAGTTACCATATGTTTCAGAGTATAAGATGCACCGGAGTATAAGACGCACCTTAGTTTTTGGGGAGGAAAATAAGAAAAAAGCTGATTGGCGGGTGGATCGTGCTCCCGGAATACCCCCAATCAGCTGTTCTCAGAGGTGAATTTTAGCAACAGGTTCGTTGGTTGTGAGCTCTGCACCTTGTTTTTTTTTTTTTCTGCCTCTGAAACCTCCGTTTGAGAGGCTGGGCGGGGCTACATTCGGAGTATAAGACGCACCCAGATTTTCACCCTCTTTTTTGGGGGAAAAAGGTGCATCTTATACTCCGAAAAATACAGTATGTGATATTCATCTGCCAACACTCCCTGTAAGCTTCCTGCAAGGAAAGTCAATGGGGAAGCCAGCAGGAAGTCAGAAGTTGCTCCCATTCCCATTGATTTGTTTTGCCTACCAGTGGTCATTCTATTTCTTTTTTTAGGTAAGGAAATTTCTCTGAAACAATGGCCCAACTGGTCACGGGTTTCTAGTATACGAAGCATGGACCTACTGTAAATAATCTTATGCATGTTCAAATCAGAGGTGGTATTCAGCCGGTTCGGACCAGTTCGGGCAAACCGGTAGTGGCGACCTGCGGGTGGGCCCGGGTGGGCCTGCCCACCCGCCACAGCGCTATGCTGTCCTATTTAGGCACTTTTTGAAGCAAAGTGCATGCGCGGACGGGGCACGTGCAAGCGAAGCAAGCGTTCACGCGCATGCGCTCACATTTGCGAACCGGTAGGGAAAGTAATTGAATACCACCTCTGGTTCAAATGTAATGACCAGATTACATTTCAAAGCCATCGCTAAAATAACAGTTGGCGTTTTCCTTCCTTTGCTTGATATTTTAAAATGATTCATGACGACTCCATTCAGATGGAGACAAAAATGGAGCAAGGGAGTATCAACATCAGGATGAATTAACATGGCAACAAAGGATAAGCCAGCATCCGCAGCATTCCTGTATGAGTGGGGTCCAGAACAAAATAATGAGGACCCTCAAAGTCTGCAGCCTATTGAATCTGGAGATGAAATGCAGGAAGTGTTAGGCAGACTTCGCTGGGCTCAACTCTGTTGGGTGCAGAATTATTTTGTCATACAGAAAAGACTGAAGCAGAGAAACCCACCGGGTTTGTATTCTCCACATTGTATTTTGAAAATATAAAACCTAGCAATCTTTGGACCTTTCATTGTATTATTTTCCCTCCAAAGCTCTGCAGCTTTCTCGGCTCCCCACACTCCCATTCAATCCCAGAGTAATTTAACAAGAGAAAATTCCTGCCATGGGGAGTTTTCAGCAAAATAATGTCTTGCCCCTGAGAAATCAATGGAAAACGACTTCTTCTTCTAGATAAATTCAGAAAGATCGTTTTTCTTCTCCTGAGTTTGGTGGAAAATGTCAAAATACACTTATGTTTTGTGGCATTTACTTTTCTCTTAATAAAAGCCTTATGTTTGTTATGTCCCGAGAAAATCCTCAATCTCTCAGGATGTCCTCCTTCAAGTATAATCTTCAGTGTTCCCTTCTTCATCTTCAGGCTCCTTCATCTTGTTCTGAAGATGATTTCTTTGCCATCGTATCAGAGTGATAGTGGAGAAACAGCCATGGTGCTGTAGGAAGCTTAATCAGTATCCCTTTTGGTCTTAAATTACTGGATTTGCTGTAACCTTTCATGGAGACTTGAGAAAACCCAACTCTGGAGTCCTTGGTGCGCTCTGGGCTTGGTTGTTTGCTTGCAGACATTTCATTCAAAAGTCTAAAACCCAACAACCTAGTTCAGAGAGCCCCAAGGACTCCACAGTTCAACCTGGAGCTACACATCTTAGATCCTAAAACTCAACTCTTCAAGGATACTGTCCAAAGACCTCAACAGTCCCTGAATGGGACCCTGAATGGGATGTTTTAATATTTTCAACCGCATGGTGGGTGCCATCTTGGTGGCTGAGAGCAGCACTTAAGTTACTTTGTGTGGTTGAAACCTGCAGTAGGTAAAGGCATTGATGGACTTGAGTGAAGCTACATGATGAATGTAAGTGGACCTCCTGTTTTCCAGAATTTGGTGAGCCTACTTTATGGCCTGTTTATTTATACAGAATAAATATTATTCTAAAAAATATTTAGAATGTAGAACATAAAATCTATCCAACCCCCTGCTCAATTAGGAGAACCTATCCCATTCTAGACAAGTGACTGTCCAGTCCAAGAAGAGAAAACCTCCAGTGATGGAGCACCCACAACTTGTGCGTTCCATGCCTCAAAACAGAAGGAAACCATATACTAGTAGTCCTCGACTTACAACAGTTCATTTAGTGACCATTCATAATTACAAAGGCACTGAAAAGGGTGAGTTATGACCATTTTTCACACTTATGACCATTGCAGCATTCCCATGGTCGTGTGATCAAAATTCAGACGCTTGGCAATGGACTCATATTTACGACGGTTGCAGTGTTCTGAGGTCATGTGATCCCCTTTTGTGACCTTCTGACAAACAAAGTCAATGGGGGAGCCAGATTCACTTAACCAACAACCATGTCACTAAGTTAACAACTGCAGTGATTCACTTAACAACTTTGGCAGGAAAGATTGCAAAATGGGGCAAAATTCACTTAAGAAATGTCCCACTTAGCAACAAAAAATTTGGGGCTGTATTGTGGTCGCAAGTCGAGGCTACCTGTATGACGTCCAGCAAATAAATTGCTGTGATTTTGGGGTCAGGATTTCTACAAGCTTTTAAAAAAAGATTGAGACTACAAACTGCAGACTTTCAATTCATGACACAAAACGATCAAAACTTTGTTCTCACAATAAATTCACTCGTGGTTAACTGGACATTTACTGGCCACGTCTCCTGGGTCTGAAAAGCATAAAGCATAGGTTAAAAGCTTGGGTGGACTGAGTTCACATAACACTCTAGGAAAAATTATGCTCCGCAGATTTTGGGTTGCAGTACAGCCAACTTAATTGTGCAGCAGGCTGTTTTTCTGGGTGCTTCAGCCAAGTGGGAAGACTTGATTGCGTTCACTGAATAGCTAATGCAAATTAAAATTTCCACTTTAACCAGGAACATATAACAAACTACACTTTCATTACTCTAATTTGGAAAATTCAGTGGAGGTTGCTAATGGCCATAAAAGTAGCTAATGGTGGTTCAACAACAGGCTCACAAGATACCCACGCAAAGCCCTTGTGTGGTTTATTTCATTTTGGCTTTACAGGACAAGGGAACCGAGTTGTGGTAGCTGATAACCTATGGTAGGAGTTGGTGGTTGGTGTTTGCGAGGGGTCAAAAAAATCAAGATAGAGGAAGCAGCCTTATAATCACCAAACTACCCTAAAAGGCCACTGTGGGTGATGCAGTGGATAGAGTGCAAGATTCTGACTCTGCCCACTGCCAGCAGTTCGATTCTCACCGGCTCAAGGTTGACTTAGCCTTCCATCCTTCCCAGGTCAGTAAAATGAGGACCAGATTGTTGGGGGCCATATGCTGACTCTGTAAAGCAGGGGTGTCAAACACAAGGCCCGCGGGCCGGATGTGGCCCTCAATGTGGTTGAATCCGGACCGCGGGGCCCAGTGATGGGATTCAATTTTTTTTACTACCGGTTCTGTGGGCGTGGCTTGGTGGGCGTGGTGTGGCTTAGTGGGCGTGGCTTGGTGGGCATGGCAGGGGAAGGATACTACAAAATCCCCATTCCCACCCTACTCCAGGGGAAGGATACTGCAAAATCCCCATTTCCTCCTGATCAGCTGGGACTCTGGAGGCAGAGAATACATGGGGGCGGGGCCAGTCAGAGGTGGTATTTACTGGTTCTCCGAACTACTCAAAATTTCCACTACTGGTTCTCTAGAAATGGTCAGAACCTGCTGAAACCCACCTCTGGCAGGGCCGTCCTGGAAAATGTTAAGGAGCCGGCTCGCGTCTACCCAGTGCAAAGAGGAAACATCGGGCCAGCGTGGCTTCAGCCCAGTCTACCCAATGCGAAGAGGAAACATCGGTCCCCCGTCGCATTGGCCTGGTCTACCCAGTGCAAAGAGGAAACATGTTAGCAGTTTGGGGAGTGGCGTCAAGCTGGCCATGCCCACACAGTTGGCCACACCCACCTAGTCGGCCACACCCACCCAGCCCCCAATGAAATTGAGTTTGACACCCCTGCTGTAAAGAAAGCGCTGTAAAGCACCGTGAAGCAGTATATAAGTCTAAGTGTTATTATTATTGTCCCAAAGGTGCTTTTTCAAGAGGCAACTGGACTTTCTGGGGTTTTGTTTTTTTTTAAGCGAAACCTCTTTACATATTTTGTAAGCCGCCTTGAGTTGCCATGTGTGAATAGGTGGCAATATAAATTCCCTAAATAAATAAATAAAAAAACTATGACCTAGATGACTGAGAATCTCCATAGACATGCTGTATATTGACAACTACATTATTATTGCTGTTGCTGTTGCTGTTGCTGTTGTTGTTGTTGTTATTATTATTATTATTATTTGGCTCTACCCTATTCTATACTACAGTTAGGAGCATAATTGTGTCAATTTTGCAACCTTTGGGTTAACAATGATAGTTGATGGATTCCAAAAAATATAAAAAAAGAGTATGTCAGTACAAGTTCTCTTTGTAGGAGCTAAGCCCAAAGGTTTTTAGAACACCAAGATTCACATCAGATGAACAACCAAGAAGCAAACAATACCCCAATCAAGGAACAACCAACTCAGACAAACAAGCTAACAGTAAACAAAGCCCAATCGAGGAACCATAAAGTCCACTCCACCAACACTGATAGGTCAAGCCACTAGTATATAAAATGAGAGCAAACCCCACTCCCTTCTAGCACTGATGATGTTACTTAGTGTAATAAAACATCTGCAAGAAAACAACGAAGGCCTTCGTGGGCCCTGACTTGGTAGGGTGCTATCGAACCCATAATGATGCCTGTGGCACGAAAAGTCTGAGGTTTCTTTTTTTGTTCTATTAAAAGCAGCATCTTGAAGTCCTTCCTTGCCATGCCCACTTCCCACCCTGCCAGGAAAGAGAGTTTGCTGTGATTTTTTTAGATCTAGATCATGCGATGGAAATCGTTTTGCAAGATATCTATCCATCCATCTATCTATCTATCTATCTATCTATCTATCTATCTATCTATCTATCTATCTATCTATCTATCTATCTATCCATCCATCCATCCATCCATCCATCCATCCATCCATCCATCCATCCATCCATCCATCCATCCATCCATATCTGTCTCTCTGTCTCTCTATTATATGCCACCTATTTCCCCAAGGTGGGTAGCATATAAAGGATGACTCTTTAAAATGTTAGGGCAAATCTGGGCTCAAAAACTAAGCCTGGAGGAGAGGCCACCTGGGAAATCCCAGAGCTGTAGGCAAAAAATAAAATAAAAAAAGCGACAAGGTCTTGTCCACACAGTCAACAAAAGTTAGCTAAATTCAAGTGTCAGATCCATCAGCTTCATCTTGGCGCTTTGCCGACGTTCTGCCATCAATCCGGGAAGGGAGGGGGGAACAAATGGGCAATAGAGCTGTATACCTTTATGATGGGAAATTGGGAAGGGGGAATTGGCAGCTGAAGAAGAACAGAGTGCTTTGGGATCAGGTTCATGTTGGCGGGCTGGCATCTTCAAGGCCGTTTGCGCTAAGAGTGGAATTTCACCAGCCCAAACACCTCAGCATTTCCCAAAACATCTCGGCGGTGCTGGATTGGTTATGCTTGGATGGACCATGGGGGGAGGGCTGGGGGAAACCAGGGGTTTCGGTTCTGTATTGGCCCGCAGGAATTTTAGATTCTGCTTGACTCTCCTGCAATCAGCATCTCTTCATAAAAGTGCCTTTTCACTTCAATCAAATGGAGTCGGGAGTTTTACTTCCCTAAGAGATCAGACTGGGGCAGGTCCAGGGGTGGGGTTCAGCCAGTTCGGACTGGTTCGGGCGAACCGGATGCTAATTTTACATCTGGTTCGCCGAACCGGTAGTTGCAAGCACTGGCTGGCCCTGCCCACCCCACCCCCGCCCCTCCCAGGAGTCTCCACGCGGCCTGTTTTGGATGCCAGGTAAGTACAGGGCCCGCGTGAAGGCTCTGGGAGGGTGAAAAATGGGTCTCCTGGAAGTTCCAGAAGTCTGGAAATGGCCCTGTTTCTAGCCTCCGGAGGGCCTCCGGAGCCCGGGAGAGGCCGTTTTCGCCCTCCCGGAGGCTCGAGGAAAGCCTCTGGAGCCTGGGGAAGGTGAAAATGCCCCCCCCCCGTAGTGCAGGAGGCCGAGTAGACCACGCCCACCATGGCCACGCCCACCCAGCAACTGGGCAGAGAACCGGTTGCTAAAATTTTTGAATCCCACCCCTAGCAGGTCTGACATCAAGACAGTTCCTCTGTTCACTTTTACAATGAAACCAAATAAACCACACGGTTTATTTGACAACATCAATACAAGAGCTGGTTTGGTCTCGTGGTTAAGGCACCAAGTTAGAGACCAGGAGACAGTGAGTTCTAGTCCCACTGTATTACATATATTCACTGCCTTGGGTTCCTTATAAAGTAATAAAGATGGGATAAAAAATCTAACAAAGAATTAAATATGTACTTATTTAATAAATAAAATACCAAATTATGGTGGGGAAAATAGGAAGGGGAAGGAGTATTAGATATGTTCACCCCCTTGACTTATTTTTAAGAATAATAAAGGCAGGATAGAAATAAAGAATATAAATAATAAATATTTATTTCCCCACTGGCATCTGTCCAGCTCCTAGATGAGTTCATAGGAATCTTTGTCACAATTTTCTTGGTTTTGTCCTGGTCTTACCTGTCCAGAAGACATCCAAGATGGCAAATGGGTTGGTATGTTGGTAGGTAGACAGATAATAGGTAACAGAAGAAGCAATTCTTACAAACACATTTAAACTAATAGATTTGTATTGATTTAAGAGGAAAAGGCAACAAAACACTCTCAGCACAATCCCCAAATTACCAAGCAGAGAAACTCTATTTCAACCACAGGCATAAAATATATTGTTAATGGACTGTAGTTTTAAAAAAGTTACTTAGCCAATTGACCTTTTATTTCTTTTTCTTGTCTTTAAAAGGACAGGCCAGGAAGATTTTTAAATAAGTGAACGCAGGGATTAACAACATTTTCCTTTTGTCTTAGGGGGTCTCCATTTTGTAATCGTCTAGGACTGTTTCCCCTCCCCCCCCCATCCTAAATATTTCAATATCTACCAAAAATCTTGTATTTCACATGGCTCGAAGGCCTGGCTCTTCGCCCAGGCCTTTGGTGAGCATAATTGAAGCCCTCTTTTCTTTCTTTCCTTTGTTCCCATCTGGGTTTGTTCTCTCTGCCATCTTTACTGTTGTTGGGGGTTTTTTTTTGCTTTGTGTGGTTTTCTTGTTTTAATTTTTTTAAAAAAACAATTTGTAAACTATCCAGAGCTGCTGCAAATGAGATGGCAGATGCGACTGCTGATGATACATGATTTTTTTTCAGAGTTTTAAAAAAGTTATGCTATCATTTTTATTTCTTGCTAGACCTCTCATGACCAGTTGGGTCATCGTTTCAGGAGATATTTCCTCACCTAGAGACACCCTGCAAAAAATCAGTGTGAGTGGGAATGACTTCCGACTTCCTGCCGGCTTCTCCATGGATGTTGCTTGTGGAAAGCTGGCAGGAAGCTTGGAAGTTCTTCTCCTTGTCAGCTATGACCCCTAGAAATACCTGCCACTTTGCTGGGGGAGGGGGAAGAAAGGGAGAGATGGACCACAAGGAAAACTGCATCCCCATTCCCCACCCTGGCATGTCTCCATGGGCCCCCTCCCTCTAGTGAGGAAGAAGGCTCACCTGTCAACCATCAGAGTCCCCCCAGCCAGCCCTTCCTTGCCAGCAGGCATCTGAGTTACTCCTTCCACCTTCGCTCACCACCCACTACCATGAAGAGATTTCAAATTTCAGCCATGGTTCCAAAGCAGCCAATCGCTGCTCACCTGTCAGGCCTTGCTGCAGCCAATTGGGTGCCGGGGCCAGAAGGAGGTGGGAATGAGGGCAGGTATGTGGCCCTTCCCATCTTCCCTTGCACCATGCAACCTGCAGAGTTTTGGGAAATAGAGTTGGAAGGTGTGGTGATGCCGAAGCAGCCACCACTTCCCCAAATGTCATTCCCACGGGAATTATGGGTCCCGGCATTCTGTAAGTTAGTTCATTTGGGTTACCTTGGTTCAATAACTGTTTCCCTATATCTTCCCATCAGAGGTGGGATTCAGCAGGTTCCAACCAGTTCTGGAGAACCGGTAGCAGAAATTTTGAGTAGTTCGGAGAACCGGTAAATACCACCTCTGACTGGCCCCGCCCCATTCTATTCTCTGCCTCCCGAGTCCCGGCTGATCGGGAGGAAATGGGGATTTTACAGTAACCTTCCCCTGCCATGCCCACCAAGCCACGCCCACAGAACCGGTAGTAAAAAAAACTGAATCCCACCACTGCTTCCCATGTTGCCCAACTGAAGGTTACAAACGAACAGACGCGCGAGAATAATATAGCTTTCAGTTCAGGACATCTGCAAGCAGAACAGGGCACCAACAGATGCTGTGGCAGCTGCAGGGCCTATCTTGCTCCTGAATTGATGGGGTGATGGCGTTCATCTTATTCTTCAGTCCTACGTTCATAGGAACCAAAAGTGAAAAATAGTCTCTGGGTAAATGGAAGCTTCTTTGTTTCGCTCTGTCAGTATAAAGAATCATTCAGGTGAGAAAAACATCTCGCCTGCGGTGGAAAGCGCTTACTGCCACTACCCTTCAGAAAATCAAGCTCAGTTCGTTAGAGGAATTCTTTTCCCATAAACAAAGACTCCCCCCCCCAAAAAAATCTTAGACGGACAGAAGCAAAGGAACAACGGCCGCACCTGGCCAACTCCTCCAATGGGAACGAACCCCAGTCTGATCTGCTCATTCATTAAATGGACATCTGGAAACAATAATCTGCCATAATCAACTCCAGAGGCTCATGCCCAGAGCACAGCGATGGATGTGCTGCCACGTTACGTGGACTTCTCAAAGGAAGTAATTTGAGGCTAATCGGCAAGCCACGGGGAAGAAGCCCAATCCACCGCGGCGCAGGTGCATCGCCAGCCCAACTCCAGCCGCACGCACGGAAGCCTGGCTGAAAGACAAATTAATCACAAGGTGAGCAGGAGAATAAATGCCACGGACATTACGCTGCAGAATGTGTTGGGCTCTTCAATGCTCTTTTACAAGAATAAACAGCCGGGGTGATTTTTTTTTCCTGGGTTTCTCGGCTGCAGTTCTGTCCCCCCCCCCCCAGCATTGGTATTCAGAACCAGAAGTATCCCATAAATCTGCAGGTTGGAAGGAGCAGTGCAAGTTGATTACAAAAGGTGAGAGAACGAATGCAAACCACGGCTATCGACGGCTTGACTCACTAAGATGCGGTGCGTGGTGTTGGCTTGATGAAAGCGCTTTGGGCAACGTCTCACTTTGTTGCAAAAACATCTGCACGCCGTCTACATTCTGCCAGCTGTACAAAGTATGCAAATACCCCTTCGTTTGCATAATTTATTCCGAGTTTCCAAGTCATCTCTTGCTTTCCTTAATGGACTGTTTGTTGCATAAATGTTAGAGCTGTTTTACCTGCCCGTCTAAACAAAAGAGGAACACGGGGGAATCCAACCTAAATCAACTTTGCAACTGGGACCAGCATTTAGAACAAGCCACCACGTTGCTAATCTGTGCAAATATTATGACATCTAAAAATATCTGGAAGGTTAGAGAGGGATGAACTCAAAGCAACATAATGAGAATCAGGTAGCTGTATAAAAATCCAGAAATTTTACACGCAAAGCATAGGCACTCTTGACTAGAGTCTACAGCGCAAGGGAACATCAAGGTTATATGCTCACAGCTTTCATACCATCCTAGTAAAGCTCCTGAGCCTTAATGAAGAGAGAAAGTGTGCTGTAGCGGTTAGAATACCAGATTAAACATGGAATAAATCACAACTGGCTCTATTCACACAACACATTAAGCCATAAGCCATGCTTTGCAGGGCTTAAAAACAGTATAACTGTATAACTCTAAGGTAAGGTCTCCTTTGAGTTGGGGACAATTTCTGTGATGTCATGGAGAAATCCCAGCAATATCCTTGGCAGACAACACAGAAGAATTTTCTGGGGTGTTGGGAATTTTTTTGAGGAGTGGGGCTTGCCAGTCTACCTTCCATGGCAGTTTCCCATCCATCTATAAGCCAAACCAATCCCTACTTAATTTTCTGAGATCTCAGTTATGGTAGATTACCTACCATCATGTAGCTGGAAGCGTCACACAACACGCTATGCTAATACAATCCCATCAGGGTTGTATCAAGGTTGACTCAGCCTTCCATCCTTCCGAGGTGGGTAAAATGAGGACCCAGATTGTTGGGGGCAATATGCTGACTCTGTGAACTGCTTAGAGAGGGCTGTAAAGCACTATAAAGCGGTATATAAGTCTAAGTGCTATTGCTATCAGTTCTTAGCTTGGTGGGACACGTGAATCCTTACCCTGGTCTATCTCAGGGGTTAGTCGTGAGGACAAAAAGGGGTGTGTCCAACTACGAGGCACGCTGGCTTGAATTTTTCTGGGGAAAAGGCAAGCTGTTAAATATGTTCACCACCTTGAGTTATTTGTACAAATAATAAAGGCAGGATACTGATACAGGATACCAGATAAATAAATATACGATTTGAGAAACATGAAATCATTTTAAAGTGAAAAAGAAAAAGAAGAAAAGAAAGAATAAGAGCTACATTTCAACACATGCTTGTAATTCGTATATACAGGCTTGGGAATTTACAGATTTACAGATTAATAGAATTGGAAGGGACCTTGTAGGTCCAACCCCCCCGCTCAAGCAGGAGTCCCTACACCATTTCAGACAAATGGCAGTCCAATCTCCTCTTGAAAGTCTCAAGTGATGGAGCTTCCACAACCTCCGAAGGCAAGCTGTTCCACTGGTTGATCGCTCTCACTGTCAGAAAGTTTCTCCTTATCTCCAGGTTGAATCTCTCCTTGGTCAGTTTCCATCCATTATTCCTCGTCTGGCCTTCGGCTGCTTTGGAAAATAGCCTGACCCCCTCCTCTCTGTGGTAGCCCCTCAAGTATTGGAACACTGCTATCATGTCTCCCCTGGTCCTTCTCTTCGTTAGACTAGCCATGCCCAGTTCTTGCAACTGGTCTTCATATGTTATAGTTTCCAGACCCCTAATCATCCTGGTTGCTCTCCTCTGCACTTTCTCTAGGGTCTCAACGTCTTTTTTGTAGTGTGGTGACCAAAACTGGATGCAATACTCTAGGTGTGGTCTAACTAAGGCTTTATTTGAGAGTTTATTTGAGAGTTCTGTGCAGGATCTTAGGTTTTCCTAGCACTGCACTCTTCTGGAAGGAGAGCTCTGACATTGTTCCTGGGATCTGTTGCAACCATTCTCCCAGTTAGGAATCACAGCCCCAAGTGGTCCTTCCACTACTGGGATCACTTTGGCCTTTACTTTCCACACCTTCTCTAGTTCCTCCTTCAGGCCCTGCTACTTCTTCAGCTTCTCATATTCCTTCTTCCTGCTGTTGCTGTCACTTGGCACTGCTACATCTATCACTTCTGCTCTCTTCTGATCCTTGTCTACTACCATGAGGTCTGGTTGATTGGCCAGTATCTGCCTGTCCATCTGGAGCTGAAAGTCCCACAGGATCTTAGCTTTCTTATTCTCCATGGCCCTTTTGGGATCTGCCATCTGGATTTAGGCGGGTCTAGCCATACTCTGTACAGATGCTCCTGTAGACTAGCACAGGGGTGTCAAACTCAAGGGGTGCTTAGATCTGGCCCACGGGGTCACCCTGGAAACAGCGAGGGACCGGCCCGCAGTGCCTCTGCCAGCGAAAACGGAGCTCGGGAGGGCCGCATGCGGAGCTCGGGAGGGCCGCATGTGGTCCTCCCGAGCTCCATTTTCGCTGGCAGAGGGTTGCAGGAGGCCGTTGCAGCCGGAAACGGAGCTCAGGAGCCCGTTTTCGCTGGCAGAGCGCTTGGGCCACCACAGGCGCCCCCGACACGAGTGACCTTGAGCTGGCCACGCCCACCCTGGCTACATCCACCACCCCCCAAGGTCAAACACAACCCTGATGTGGCCCTCAATGAAATCGAGTTTGACACCCCTGGACTAGCTATTTGCTTGTGCTGTTCAGTGACAGCTGGATAGCCTAGTGCTTAGAGCACTGCCTTGGGAATGGGATAACCAGGGTTCAAACCATGGTTGGTATCTACCTTAGTAGCAGGGGTCCTTGGGCAAGTCTCCCCCAACACTTCACCTGCCTACCTCAAAATATGACAGTGGCATGAGCTTAGGAGAGTCATGACTCCTCAGATTTCACAAGGTCCACATCAGATGTTGAGAAACCAGGACAATCTTTATCTGATATAGATAAAGAATATTGCATGGAGAACCTTTGCTTGTAAGAAGGAAGATCCCAGCTAAATTCATACCTGAGATAAAGGATAAAGAGAAAACAAAGGTGCTCAGGAATGTAAATAGGGTGCTCTGTGTTGACGCAGAGCTGAATAGGCCGAAGAGAAGTCCTTGATTTCCCTTTGTCCCAACCACCTCTCCTTTCAGGCAGCCATGGTGCAGCTAGGTGGCTTCAAGCCAAAAAGACGTGGTGTTTTGTTTTTTTCTAAGGCAGGAAAATGGACCTAACAAGACACTCTTTCAAATATGGGCTTTCTAACCTTGCTTTTTAAAATCAAAGCCCACAAAAAGAAAGCAAAGGAATTGTGAAGCCTAATAATACAGTAAGATCTGTATTACCTGACAGGGCTTTTTCAAAAGCTACCTGCTGAGCCCCTGAAACCATCTGGCGGTTGGTCCAATTGCTCACCACCCACCTGTAATTGTTCCTCATACATTTCTTGTTAGCAGCCACGATAAGCATCTTTTGAACTTCCTGAGCTAAGAGACTGGCATTGCCTTGCGGCTTCCCCAATTTTTTTTTTTTTACAGGCAATCTGTTTCATTTTGCCTTGCTTTGGAAGGGAGGCAAACTCAGATGCCAGTTTTTAAAGCCTCATAATGCAAGGTAGAAAAGAGAAGCCAGATACCTGAAGCTGCGTCCAACTCCCTGTTCACTGGATCTGCCTAATAAAGAACAAAGGCAATTCTAATAGCAGCTAGAGAGAGTTTACAGATCCATGAATGCCTACTGAGCAGCTGCAAAATCTGTATTTAAAACTGCCAAGTCAGAGTCTTTCTCCATCTCCGGAATACAAAGTCTAGGCAGATTTCCAGCACAAGAGAAGAGAAGGGGGGGAGAGCAAGATCTAATCTGTATTCATGGATTTTTCAGTGGTTATAAATTCTAGCTCCATTTGTGATTTTTAGTAAGACTTAATTTGCAGTTGAGATAAGCCCCAGAACTGTTTCCAGAACTATTATTCAGCTTATTAGTCACTTTTCTCTTTTAAAACCTTCTCGGTGTTTTCATTCTATAAATTCCGGCTCTAGACAACTGAGAGAAACTGAAGCCCACCCAGATCGTGAAGACCCACAGATCCTTCAAAGCAGAACTCATACAAAGTGCGTGTGGGGCAGTCATCAGGCCTGCTTCCATACCTCCCCGTGCCTGATGTTCTCCAGATGTGCTGAGACAACCCTTCCCAGGATTCTAGTAAGACCACACCTAGAATACTGGAATACTGCAACTAATTTTGGTCACCATAATACTTAAAAGATGTTGAGACCTTGGAAAAAGTTCAGAGAAGAGGAACTAAGATGATCAAAGGCCTGGAGACTAAACCATATGAAGAACGGCTGCAGGTTTTGGGTCTGGCCAATCTAAAGAAAAGAAGAATTAGGGGTGACATGATAGCAGTGTTTCAGTATTTGAGAGGCTGCCACAAAGAAGAGGAGGTCAAATTATTATCCAAAGCACCAAAGGGCAGGACAAGAAACAATGGTTGGAAACTAATCAAAGAGAGAAGCAACCTGGAATTAAGGAGAAACTTCCTAACAGTGAGGACAATTAACCAGTGGAACAGAAGTTGCCTTCAGAAGTTGTGGGGGCTTCGTCACTGGAGGTTTTTAAGAAGAGACTGGACAGTCATTTGTCTGAGATGGTATAGGTTCTCCTGCTTGAGCAGGGGGCTGGACTAGAAGACCTTCAAGATCTCTCCCAGCTCCATTCCATTCCATTCCATTCCATTCCATTCCATTCCATTCCATTCCATTCCATTCCATTCCATTCCATTCCTGCCAGATTCCCAGCTATTTTGCTGGCTGGAAACCCTGGGACTTTCAGTACCCTGGACAGCACCGCGCTGGAGACGCCTGCTCTGTTCAGCTTGAGTTCACAGTGGAGCAATGCCCGTAATTCATAGACTTCTTCCAGCAGCGCCTGAAGACTTTGCTTAAGCTAATAGGTATAATCAATCACCCAACCCTGGAACAGGATGATCAGAGACTCTGGTGCAACATACACCTAGGAGGAAGGCAAGAGGGAAATTTCAAGGACAGGACTCTCCCTCAGTGGTGATAGTAACGGTGGATTTGAAGACAGTATAACACAGGGGTGTCAAACTCAATTTCATTGAGGGCCACATCAGGGTTGTGTTTGATCTCGGGGGGGGGATGGAGTGGGCTTGGCCAGGGTGGGTGTGGCCAGCTCGACGTCACTCCTGTCAGGGGCGCCTGTGGCGGCCCAAGCGCTCTGCCAGAGAAAACAGGCTCCTGAGCTCTGTTTTCGGCTGCAACGGCCTCCTGCAACACTCTGCCAGTGAAAACGGAGCTCGGAAGGACCCGCGTGCAGCCCTCCCGAGCTCTGTTTTCGCTGGCAGAGGCCCCGCGGGCCAGTCCTTCGCTGTTTCCAGGGCGGCCCTGTGGGCCACATCTAAGCACCCCACGGGCCGGATTTGGCCCCCGGGCCTTGAGTTTGACACCCCTGGTATAACAGAATAACAGATTTGGAAGGGACCTCAGAGGTCTTCTACTCCGGGGGTGTCAAACTCGATTTCATTGAGGGCTGCATCAGGGTTGTGTTTGAACTTGGGGGGGCGGGGTGGATGGGGCCGGGGGGGCGTGGCCAGCTCAACATCACTCGTGTCGGGGGTGTCTGTGGCAGCCCGAGGGCTCTGCAAGCGAAAACGGGCTCCCGAGCTCCGTTTCTGGCTGCAACGGCCTCCTGCAACCCTCTGCCAGCGAAAATGGAGCTCCATTTCACTGGCAGAGGCACCGCGGGCCGGTCCCTCACTGTTTCCAGGGTGGCCCTGCGGGCCAGATCTAAGCGGCCCGTGGGCCTTGAGTTTGATACCCCTGTTCTAATCCAACCCCTTGCTCAAGCAGGAAACCGTATACCATTTCACACAAACGGTTGTCCAATCTCTTCTTAAAAACCTTTGGTGTTGGAGCCCCCACAACTTTCTACTGAGATCGCCTGATCCTTGGGACCGAAGGGAAAAGAGACAAGCTGGGAGGCTGAAGCGCTCTGAAGTAATGAGAGTGCATGGAGAGACAGATGCATTCACAGGCACCCTTTATCTCCTTTATCAGTAAATGTGTGCAAGAATGCCACACTTCATCTGAGAGAAGAGCTCTTCTTTTCAATCACAATAGTGAACATCGTTTCACTTTAATCAAACAAACTGAATGGAAACCGGGCAGAAAAACACATGGCGGTTTTTTTCTGCTCAGCGCTAGTTTCAAAAAGCTAAAATCTAGATTTTGACAGAGAGAAAGAGAGGGGCTGACAAATAATCAGAGGTAGTATTCTGCCGGTTCGGACTGGTTCGCCAGAACCGGTAGTGGAATTTGCTGGTGG
>QLTV01003959.1:706563-729475 GCA_003457575.1 Thermophis baileyi | reverse complement strand
CACCCACCCACCCACCCCGGCTCTATGGCACTCCTTTTTGGCATGTTTCTGAGGCTGGGCACATGCACTAAAGGCGTGCACGCAAGTAAAACGCAAGTGCGGGTGGCCATGCACAGAGGTGGCACATGTGAGCCAAGCGAGCACACGCGCATGCTCAAATTTGTGAGCCGGTAGGGAAGGGAAGGGAAGACCATCCCTGCAAATAATAGCAGATAAAGAAGAGGAGAGGAGCAGAATTAGGGATGCAGTTATACAGGTAGTCCTTGACTTACAATAATTCATTTAGTGACCATTCGAAGTTACAACAGCACTGGAAAAAGTGACTTATGACCGTTTTTCACACTTATGACTGTTGCAGCATCCCAATAGTCACGTGATCAAAATTCAGACCCTTGGAAACTGACTCATACTTATGACGGTTGCAGTGTCCCAGGGTCATGTGATCCCCTTTTGTGACCGTCTGACAAGCAAAGTCAATGGGGAAGCCAGATTCACTTAACAACCATGTCACTAACTTAACAACTGCAGCAATTCACTTAACAATGGTGGCAAGAAAGATAGTAAAACCGGGCACTTAGCAACAGAAATTTTGGACTCAATTGTGGTCGTAAGTTGAAGACTACCTGTGCATTCATAGTCCCTGTTCTGTTGCCCAACAGTGTCAGGAACTGAAGGTGAAAACTCCATGGAAGAATTTGAGGGGAAAGCAAAACAGAATAAATAAGACGGTGAAAAGGATTCTGGGAAAGTGACCCAGAGACAAAGGTGAACGCCAGTTACCTAGTCCTCCAGCTACGATCACAATTGAGCCCAAAATTTTATCGCTAAGTGAAACATTTGTTCATTGAGTTTGCCCCATTTTATGACTTTTCTTGCCACAGTTGTTAAGTGAATCACTGCAGCTGTTAGTAACATGGTTGTTAAGTGAATCTGGCTTCCCCATTGACTCTGCTTGTCAGAAGGTCACAAAAGGAGATCACGTGACCTTGGGGACACAGCAACAGTCATAAGTATGAACCAGTTCCCAAGCATCTGAATTTTGATTACGTGACCATGGGGATGTTGCAATGGTCGTAAGTGTGAAAAACAGTCATATATCCCTTTTTTCAGTGTTGTTGTAACTTTCAACTGTCACTAAATGAACTGTTGTTAGTCCAGGACTACTGCACTACATCACCCAAACTATTTAAAACAGGGGTGTTAAAGACAAGGCCCGCGGGCCACATCTGGCCCGCAATGTGGTTGGATCCGGCCTGCGGGGCCATCCTGGAAAATGTAAGGGGCCGGCCTGCATCGCTTCAGCCCGGTCTACCAAGTGCGAAGAGGAAACATGGCAGCAGTTTGTGGATGGCGTCAAGATGGCCACGCCCAGTGAGTGGCATCAAGATGGCCACGCCCACTCAGTTGGCCACACCCGCCCAGTTGGCCATGCCCTCCCCCCCCCTGAGGTCAACCACAGCCCTGATGTGGCCTTCAATGAAATTGAGTTTGACACCCCTGATTTTAAGATATCAAATATCTTTCTCCTGCTTCAGGTAATGCCCACAATCAGCTTTCACAAATTATGCTTTTTCAACCTAGCTGTTGTGTCTCCAATATCCAGGATCCTCAACCAACCACTGTTGCAATGGAATTATGGGAGATGTACTTCAACTATCACTGCCAGAAAGTTGTCCTACATCCTCACTAACAAGGGTAAAATGTATAATTATAATGAGTTCTCAAATGGTGCTACCTGATATTAGCCTTGACTGACCTTATTTGGCTTCAGAAGCTACCGTGTTTCCCCAAAAATAAGACCCGGTCTTATTTATTTTTTTGCCTCCAAAAGAGCCATTAGGCCTTATTTTCAGGGGATGTCTCACCTCATGGCGGCGGTGGCACCGACAGCCCCACCCAGCAGGAGCCCGTGTGGCCGCTGCCGGCCCATTTCTTCTGCGGCCGCTTGCAGAAAGGCCTCTGCAGCCGAGAAACGAGCTCTGACGGCGCCTCTGATGGCAAAATGGAGGTCAGGGGCGCTGCGCGTGTCAATCCAGAGCTCATTTCTTGGCTGCAGAGGCCTTTCCTGAAGGCCTCTGACAGTGAAACGGAGCCCGGGGACAATGTGCGCAAGCGGCGGCAAGCGACTGCAAAAGTGGGCTGGCAAGATGAGGCAGGTGTTGGAGTATGCAAGGCCTGGCTGCAACTGTCCAAAAGTAAGTGGGTGTGGGGCACAAGGGGCAGCTCCACACCCCCATCCCCACCCTAGCTTGATTTTTACCCGTGCGTCTCACCCCACCCCATGCAACCAGGTGCAATGGAGTGGGTGGGGTCTTAAGTAGGGCTTATTTTGGGGGTAGGGCTTATATTGGATGCATGTGTAAAAATCAAGCTAGGTCTTATTTTCGGGAAAACGCAATAGATAGGATCAGGCTTGGATAGTTTTTCAAATGGGAGATATCCAAGGAATCCACAATTCTAGGCTACATTGGGAAGTAAAATACTACAGAAGACCATAGCGATATGATTTCATGCTGTTGTTGAGAAAACTACATGCCTGTTTTCATGAAGTGAATAGAAATTAAGCTCAATTTGAAGGAGATGTTGTCTTTTCAGCATTTGACTAATTGAACCTGTATGGTAAATAGTCACCTGAATATTCTTAATATCTATACAGAAGGGTTCTCAATCTCACCCCATTCTTGTTGAAAGACTTGATGAAGATCTGGCTAATATTTACTCCAAAATTTGACACTGAGCCCAGTCTGAATGATGGCTGCCACCATCCAGAGGCAGAATCCACCATCCCCCCCCCATTAGTGTGAAAGGAGTTTGCCTTGTTCATCTCCTAGCACAAATAACACCTTTAAGAAGCAAGGATTAAAAATAATCTTGTGCACACCAAACATGTCAGATGGCCTGGCTTAGAAATGCTGCTTGGAGCTCTTTCCTCATAACTGAAGGGAAATATGGAATGTTAGTCAAAATTTCTTTTGCTTGGTTTGCCACATTTATATTCTGCTTTACCTCAGGAGTTCCAGGAGACATCCATAGCCCTCCTTCTGCCATCTTTTTCCAAAAAATAACCACTTTGTAGGATAGAATGGGCTGAGAGAGAAAAAGAGGCAGACCCAAAGTCACAGAATGAGCTGCCACAACTAAGTGGAGTCCTGAAACTGGGGCTTTCTTTAAGATGGCTTTTAACAATTCACCAATTTGCCCAAAACAAAAGATTATAGTTGTAAGCATTTACAAAGAATTGGCAGCCTATTCACCGCTATTTCTGACATTTCCTTAGAGATTCAGCCTAAAGTCTTATGGCACCTACAGTATGTCAATATATCTGGCAGAAATTCTGTCTTCTTAAGAAATGTCTGTGGAGATTCTCAATCATCCAGATCATGGTTACCCCAAAGGTGGTTTTTCCAAAAGGCAACTGAACATTTGTGGTGTTTTCTTTGAAAACATTTCACTTCTCATCCAAGAAGCTTCTTCAGTTCTGAAGAACGGTCACAAGTCGCTTCTGAAGAAGCTTCTTGGATGAGAAGCGAAACGTTTTCAAAGAAAATATCAAGAAAGTCCAGTTGCCTTTTGGAAAAGCACCTTTGGGACGTCCTTAAGAAATGGTTGAAGTCCAGCCAGAATCCCCACACATACTATACCAGTGATGGCGAACCTTTTTTGGTTCGCGTGCCAAAAGAAGGTGTGTGTGTGCGCTAGCGCACGCACACGTGCCCACACCCATTCCCTCCCCCCCCACGCATGCGCACAACCCCCCGTGCTGCCCCCTGCGCATGTGCACAACCCCCCCGCCCACCGCGCATGCGCAAAGGCCTCACTGAAGCCTGGGATGGTGAAAAACGGGCAAATGGGCAAACTGGAAGTTTGGAAAAACGCACTTCCGGTTTGCCCGTTGGGCTGTTTTTCGCACTCCGGGGCTTCATGAAGCTTCCCTGAAGCCTCCGGAGCGTGAAAAACAGCCCAACGGCAAACCGGAAGTCCGTTTTTCCAAACTTCCAGTTTGCCTGTTTTTCACACTCCAGGGCTTCAGGAAGCTTCCCTGAAGCCTCCGGAGGGCAAAACGGCCTTCCCCAAGGCCGAAAATCAGCTGGCCAGCACGCACATGCGCGCTGGAGCTGACATAGGGCAACGCCTCACGTGCCCTCTGATATGGCTCCGCATGCCACCTGTGGCATGCGTGCCATAGGTTCGCCATCACTGTACTATACAGTAGATGCACATTTTAAAGGTTGGCAGATGACTCTTTGTATAATTTTTCTCACATTCTTCAGGATGGACACCAAAGTGCCCAAACTTTGGTCTTCATAAAACTAGGAATGGGTGTACATTCAGATTACATTTCAACCTCAGCTTTGTTGTGGTTATAGGTTTTAAAAATTTATAAAATTAGAGATTTTCCTTCACCTGGGGGCAATAGGCGTCAAGCTCTTATGACAAAGGAAACACAGGATGGCTGCACATAGGACAGAGTAAAAAAAAATGAAATTTGTCACTCTGCATAAATGTAGCTCTTTGGGATCCAACATGGTGGGCCTAGTTTAATAGAAGCTAAGTGACTTCCAAGGATCTTTTTGAGAAGACAAGCAATTGCTTCTTAAAGGAGCTTCATACTCCTTCAAACTCATTCCAAGTTGGGGCAATTCAAGACAAAATGGACAGGAACACCCACAACGAACTCCAGGGCTTCCAATTCTGGAGCACTCCGGATCTCACAAAGGAGAAACCATTTGGCAGACCATCTAACGTGGCGCACCTCAGAAACTGGGAAGCAATGTCAGTGGCCTTATGCAATTATCTTTTAATTTTAAAACACTCTTTTGCAAGATACTGCTTTTTATGGTCTAGTTAATTATCACACTTACGGAAACGAATTTAATGTGTAGTAAAATGACTTCATTATCAGCTGTTTTTTTTTTCAGAGAGTGGGAAAAAGAGAGGGGGGGCAGGCATGGGAACAAGAGGTAAAGTAATTAAGGTAGAAACACACGGTTTCCCCTTTTTTAAAGGGAGATGTTAATGAGCAAATGACTTACACATCAGGATTTTTTTTAAAAAAAATCCCAACTGAACCATGATTTTGGAGTATAACACCTTCTTGTTCTGATCCGTAGGGGCATCCATTAGTTTTCAAAAGAGTCAAGATAGTGGGTGTGATCATGGCATTGAAGCCCCTCTCCCTCTTAATAGGCATTCCTCGTGCAAGTAGTCCTCACCTTATGACCATTTAATGAAGGTTCAAAATATGATGGCGCTGAAAAAGGTGGCAGTTGGAGAACTGTGAGGCAGGCCTCCCATTTTTTGAATGTGCACGTGTCATGCACGCAATGCTGTTATGCCTATTTTGACACACACATATGGGGTACTTCTGATGAGGGGAATGTCCACTTCTCCCTTTTGCCCACACTGGATAGCCTGTTTATTACTGGAGTGAAGATGTATAAGCTGAGACCTTGTTATTATGAGGACCTATCTGGAGGGGCCTTCTCCCTCCCACGCCAGAGGCACGGGGTAATGGAAGGTGTAATAGTTGGTCAAAATTCTCCTCCACAAGTTCTGAACTGGAGGTGGAAGGGAACATCTCAGAATGTTTCCTTCCTTCCTTCCTTCCTTCCTTCCTTCCTTCCTTCCTTCCTTCCTTCCTTCCTTCCTTCCTTCCTTCCTTCTTTCTTTCTTTCTTTCCTTCTCTATTCCTTCCTTCTCTATTCCTTTTTTCTCTATTCCTTCCTTCCTTCCTTCCTCCCTCCCTCCTCCTTCCTTCCCTCCCTCCTTCTCATTTCCATCTCCTTCCTTCCTTCCTTCCCCCCTTTCTTTTTTCATTTCTTTCTCCTTCCTTTTTCCTTTCCTTCCTTCCTTCCATCCTTCCCTCCCTCCCTTTCTACTTTTTCCCTTTTTTCCGTTCCTTCTCTCCCTTCTGTATAGCGTTTCTCTCTTCCTTTCTTCCTTCTTTCTTCTTTCCTTCCTTTCTTTCTTCTTTCTTTTTCTCTTTCTTTCTCTTTCTTTCCTTCTCTTTCTTTTCTTTCCTTCTCTTTCTTTCTTTCTTTCTTTCCTTCCTTCCATCCTTTTTTCTTTTTCCTTCTCCTCTCACTTCCTCTCCTCTCCTCTCCTCTCCTCTCCTCTCCTCTCCTCTCCTCTCCTCTCCTCTCCTCTCCTCTCCTCTCCTCTCTCCTGCATTCTATATTCCCTCCAACTTCCATGCTGCTTCAAGAGCCCATCATCAGAGCCCGTGGCTGCCACCCATCTGCTCCTTTTGTCCTGTCAATGACAAGGAGCTGCACAGCAGCAGACGGCTTCATCGCTACACCTTGAAAAGCAAAACAGCCATCAAGTGCAGCAGCTTGGCTCACTCAAGGTCTGCCAAAGTCGCTCCGAAGATCTGCAGCCAACAGTGACAAGTCATCAAAAGAGTGGGTTGAGTGAGCCAACTCCTCTCCCGCTCAGGCAGTCGGGAGAAGAGAAGTGAACTCCGGGGCTAAACGGACTCAATCGTCTGTTTCATCTCGTCCAGCTACCACACCGAGCCAGAACAAGGGCAGCAGGGGGGCAGATCAGCAAAGGAGTCAGGAATCAGAGCCAGAGAATGAAGACACCATCACTGGAAGAAGAGGAGGCACCACCTGGCCTCTGAATCCCTCCCACTCCAGGAGGCCTCTTGAATTAGGATCTCCAAGGCCCTGGGCGCCTCCTTCCATCGTTTCATAGCAACAGAGAGAATGAATGAAAAAGGACAGAGAGATTCTACAGAATATGAAGTCTTCAGGAGGAAAAAAGAAACATCAGTTGGAAGGGAGGACGGCAAAAGGAGAGGATCAGATGGCCCAAAGGGAGAAGAAGTGAAACTTCTGCATCCATTGCAGCAGCAAAATAATATATACAAACTCAATAGATACAATAGATACAAACTCAAGGTAAACCGCTCCAAATTCGACTGCAGAAAATACGACTTCAGCAACAGAGTGGTCAACGCCTGGAATGCTCTACCCGACTCTGTTGTTACATCCTCAAACCCCCATAGCTTCAACCTTAAACTGTCTACCGTGGACCTCACCCCATTCCTAAGAGGCATGCATAAGAACACCAGCGTGCCTACCATCCCTGTCCTAATGTACCCATATATTTGTGCTCATGTGCTCATGTCCATGTTTATACTTACACCTGTTATCTTGTACATGTTTGACAAACTAAATAAATAAATAAATAAATAAATAAATAAATAAATAAATAAATAAATAAATAAATAAATAAATAAATAAATAAATAAATAAATAAAATCTTTGCCTTCTGGGTGATGTTGTCGCATATGAAGTACAGGCAGTCCTCGACTTACAACCGTTCGTTTAGTGACCATTCAAAATTACATCTGAATATAACTTCAGTGCTGCAATTACAATTCCCTAGATTACAGCTAGTCTTCTACTTACGACCGCAACTGAGCCCAAAATTTATGTTGCTAAGCGAAACAATGTTTAGTGAACTTTGCCCCATTTTATGACCTTTCCTGCCACAGTTGTTAACTGAATCACTGCAGTGGTTAAGTTAGTAATACGGTTGTTAAGTGAATCTGGCTTTGCTCGTCATAAGGTCGGAAAAGGGGATCACGTGACCCCCGGGACACAGCAACCGTCATAAATATGAATCATTTGCAAGCGTCTGGATTTTGATCACGTGACCATGGGGATGCTGCAATAGTCGTAGGTTTGAAAAACGGTCGTAAGTCCCTTTTTTCAGTGCTGTTGTAATTTTGAATAGTCACTAAATGAACTGTTGTAAGTCAAGGACTACCTGTAGAGCCACCAGTTTCCCCAAAGTTTGGGACCTCAGCAATATATCTCCTGAACCTGAGAAATGGAAAAAAGAGCTGAGATGGGCTGATATATGTTGGGGGTTGGACTAGACGACCTACAAGGTCCCTTCCAACTCTATTAATCTGTTATCTGAGTGTACCAGGTCCCAGACTGTCTGATTTTCTACTGTCCTTGTCCATGTCGCCCAGAGTCCCTTGGGAGTTGGGCGGCATACAAATTTAATAAATAATAATAATAATAATAATAATAACAATGTCAGAGCTGTTCTATCAAAATGGGGCTATTTTATATATTTACTTTGTTTTTAGTGCTGAACATCCTACACTTAATTTTCTCAAAAAAAAATGAAGGGGAATTGAACATCATTACATCATCACCATCATTTAATTTATTTAATCTATATCTTATAATCAGCTCTGGGAGGCTTCCAATCCAAAGTTCAAACAACAGACAAAACCACAGGTAGTGTGGTGTTGATGTGCAGCCCTAGAAATGACATTTAAAACCACTAAACCCACCACAGAAGTCCAAGAAAACATTAGGCATCATTCCACGGACCAGAAGAAGACAAGAACAGAATCAGCTTACAAGAGAAGCAAAGCAGCCCTCAGAAACCTAAAATCGGACCAGACCATCATCGTCTTGCATCACCTGCAGACCTGAACTGATGACGTTACCTAGTTTGGGTAATGAAATGTCTGCAAGAAAACAACCAAGCTCAAGAGAGCAGCAAGACCCCTCATGTCAACCCTGAGCTACAAATATTCTCCTTTATTAAACTACAGGTATTCTTTGTCTTACAACGTTTCCCAGTGACGGTTGGGGAGCACCAAGGCTCTGCACCAGAGGTCTTCAAACTTGGCAACTTTAAGACTTTTGGACTTCAACTCCCAGAATTCTCCAGCCAGCTATGCTGGGAGTTGAAGTCCACAAGTCTTAAAGTTGCCAAGTTTGAAGACCTCTGCTTTGCACTGTCACCACCTCTGTTTATATTGGTCATGGATACCATCACGCATGACCTGCAGCAGAACGCACCCTGGACTATGCTCTACGCGGATGATGTTATGCTCGCTTCCACCACCAGGGGCGAACTCCAGAAGCAAGTTCAAACATGGAATGATCGCCTCAACCATTTCGGACTCCGCCTCAACATCAAGAGAACCAAGTACTTAGAGACTGTCACCACCCCTGGAACGCTTCAAATCAATGGAGAAAACCTAAAGAAGGTGGACATTTTTCGGTATCTGGGATCCCACCTCCAAGGCAATGGCGACATCAATAGTGAGGTGCGAGCAAGGGTGAATGCAGCCTGGATGCGTTGGCGAGAACTCACCGGTGTGTTATGGGACAGACGAATGCCAACCCATCTAAGATTTACAAGACAACCATCCGCCCTCTTGCACTGTATGGCCCTGAATGCTGGGCAGCAACAAGAGGGACCGAAAGCTCTCTCCATGCCATGGAAATGCGAAGGCTCCGTTGGATATCAGGCACCTCCCTTCTCGACCACATCACAAATGAGACCATTCGACAGCATTTTGGTGTGGCACCAATTACAGAGAAGATGAGAGAAGGCTGACTCCGCTGGTATGGACATGTCCAGAGAGCAGCACCTTCCACCGTGGCCAAGACTGCCTACCAACTAGAAGTTAATGGCCGGCGACCTCGCGGGCGTCCAAAGACACCATCAACAAAGATAGCTTTGTTGCAAGCTGCGGGCCTGTGCCCTGGAAACACAGCTGACCGAAAAGCGGACTCTGCACCTGCGGGAATACGCTAAGAAGAAGAAGAAGTCTTTGACTTATAACAGTTCGTTTAGTGACCATTCAAAATTACAACAGCCCTGAAAAAAATGATTTATTATGACCCTTTTTCACTCTTATGCCCGTTGCAGCATCTCCATGGTCATGTGATCCAAATTCAGATGCTTGGCAACTGACCCATATTTATGATGGTTGCAATGTCCCGGGGTCATGTGATCCCCTTTTGTGACCTTCCGACAAGCAAAGCCAACGGGGGAAGCCAGATTCACTCAACACCTGCAATGATTCACTTAACAACTCTGGCAAGAAAAGGGGCGAAATTCACTTAACAAATGTCTCAGTTAGCGACATAAATGTTGGGCTCAATTGTGGTCGTAAGTCGAGGACTGCCTGTATTTAATCTTATGGCCAGTTCTGGCCAGCTCCCAAGCAAAAGTCCAAACAACATACAAAACCATGTCAAAACTATAAAACGAAGCACATTAAAACATTAAAAGCAATAAAAACCTGGAAGATCATCATCGTTGAGAGATTATTATATATTTTTTTCAAATTCAGACCCCATATTTGCATCTCTATTGACTTTGGACATCAGTTTTCTTTCCAGTGGGTAACTTTGTGAGCAAATCAATCTCCCCAATTCCTGGGAGAGAGTCTCTGGTTAAGTTTTATTTCGAAAATCAATGGGATGGGCTGATGATATTTCAAAATGGGCAGCCTTGCAAATGAAAACCTCTTTATCGATTGTTTAGAACGTCTTCACTTCTCTCGGAATGCATATTTGCAAGCATATCCGAGGGAGCCAGATGCCAAAACAGGGGTAAATAAGGCTTTACTTGCTTAATAAGGGGAAAGGGCCAGTGAGCTGCAAAGCAGTGTGGCGTTTTATTTATGTATTTGTCGCATGTCTGTGCCGCCCTTCTCTTTTCCTCCTCAATTATCCAAGACTTCTCAAAACGTGGGGCCCGGTCGTGTTTTTGCAGGATGTTCTATTTGTATCGTTAGGAATAAATGTCAAGAACATTCTCCCTATTCGTTACACATTTATCAAAGTGTAAAGAACATTCATTAAAATATCCGTCTAATAAAGCAGAAGAGAAGCAGAGGAATCTAGCTGTAGAAAAGAACCAATGAGGTCGTACTTTGGAACAGTTAAGCTAAATCATAGAATCATAAGGCTGGGAGGGACCTTAGAGGTCTTCTAGTCCAACCCCTAACCCTATAATATTCCGGACAAATGGCTGTCCAATCTCTTCTTAAAAACCTCCAGTGATGGAACATCCACAATTTCTGAAGACAAGTTCTTCCACTGATTAATTGTTCTCACTGACAGGAATTTTTTTCCTTAATTCTAGATTGGATCTGTCTTTAACAAGCCTCTCTCTCTCTCTCTCTCTCTCTCTCTCTCTCTCTCTCTCTCTCTCTCTCTCTATATATATATACACATATATATATACACATATATATATACATATATATATACATATATATATACATATATACATACATACATATATATATACATATATACATACATATATACATGTATGTATATATGTATATATACATATATATATACATATATACTGTATATATACTGTATATATACTCTCAGATGTCTCAAATGTGCTTTTTCAAAAGGCAACTGTTTTTTTCAGGAAGAAGGAGGAGGAGGAGGAAGAGGAGGAGGAAGAGGAGGAGGAGGAGGAAGAGGAGGAGAAGGAGAAGAAGAAGGAGAAGGAGAAGTTGTTTCACTTCTCATCCAAGAAGCTTCATCGGTTCTGGCAGGATGGTGGGGACGATGGATGGATTAGTTCTGACAGGAGAGGGCGGGTTGGAAGGATCATAATTCTTTGCAGTCATCTGGTCATTAGTACTCTCTCTGAGAGCTCTTGAAGCCCCTTGGGGGTTTATCTGTGCCCTCAGGGTCACCTGAATCAGGATGCAAATGGGGGTGGAACCTTCTTGAAACTGCTGAACGGACTTCGTTGTAGACCAGAGATAGGTGGCATCTTATCTCTCCCCCTCTGTTGAGAGAGGGATGCTCAATTTTAACACAAATGGCCTCTTTTACCCCTCTTTCAAACCAATAGTCCTCTCTAGCCAGAATGTGGACTTTGCTGCCTTTGGTCTCAGGTGCTTTGCTCAAAGGCACCATTCCTGGAGACCCCAATGAGGTGGGTCGTGCTACATAAGCTCATAGATAGCTTAATCCTGAATCCAAGTAAGTAGTATTTAATCTTTGTAGAAGAATGCTTATTATCTAAAGATCAAGCTCATTGCTTGGAAGGGCATTTGAGTGTATCACGTCAGTTCTGTATGATTTTCAGCCATTGCCAAATTACGATCAATCCAGATTTAAGATGCTTATATTAATCTGTCTATTTTTGGGACAAGAACATCTGTTCTCCTGGGTTCTTTCCCATACTTTACGGCTCTCATCCGAGACTCTGCACGTTTTTCTTACAGATGTTCAAGGAAAAGGACTTCTCACTTGGCACCTTCCCAAGCCTGCAATACCCACCCGGCCCTTTAATATCTTTCTGGTGCCAAGAAATGCCTTTTCTTTTTTTAAAAAAATAAAAAAATAAATCTCCCAAGCTTTTTAATATCATGAACTGCATAGACGCTCTGAAGGCTCTTTCCATCATTCAAGTTTTAAAAAAAACCATATTGTTTATTGTTGTTGATAATGCTTTGTAAACTGTTCTAGGAAAAACTAATGTCCTGCAGTTCGACTTTTGGCTGATAACTTTTCCCATCTACCTTCGGCAGCGTTGAGCCTCACGTAGCTGGCAAGACCAAAGAAGCAAGAATGACATGCATTTCAGCAAGGCCTCTTTAATGCTTGTCTGGGGTAAATGCGGAATTTCTCAGCGTCAATTAACTCACTAATAGGCTAAGGCAGGAAGGCAAAATCTCCCTGAAAGGCTTTTTCCCTGCATTGCCATATCAGATCATTTTTCAACGGGCCGCTTTCCAGCCTCCCCTCATCCTCCTGCAATTAGACAGCAGAGACAACTGACAAGAACTGAAGAAACTATGGGTTGGTCTCCCTTATTGCCCTGGATCCCCATCCAGGGGTGGGCTGCTGGGGGTTCGGGAGAACCTCTAGCTAAGATTCTGTGCAGTTCGGAGAACCCCCAAATCCCACTCCTGGCTGGCCCCGCCCACCCCACCCCGCCCCTCCCAGGAATCCCCACGTGGCCCATTTTGGATGCAGGTAAGTGCAGGGCGCGCGCGGAGGCTCGGGGAGGACAAAAAACGGGCCTACCAGAAGTTCGGGAAGGCCGGAAATGAGCCCGTTTCCGGCCTCCAGAGGGCCTCCGGAGCCTGGGGAGGCCGTTTTCGCCCTCCCGGAGGCTCGAGGAAAGCCTCTGGAGCCCGGGGAGGGAAAAAACGCCCCCCCTGTGGTGCAGAGGCCGACTAGGCCACGCCCACCATGGCCACGCCCACCCAGCAACCGGGCAGAGAATCCCTTGCTAAAATTTTTGAAGCCCACCCGTGTACCTCATCCAAGGGTCTCCAGATGTTTGGGGGAAGGACTCATTTACTGCTTCCCTTAATGTTTTCAATTCAATTAAACCCAGAAGGGATGTTAGGGAAACACCTTTGCCATTTTGCCTTCCGATGAAAGGCATTTGCGTTCAGCCATGTCTCTCCTTACAGCCATTTCATTTAGAACATAGAATATTAGGCTGGAAGGGACCTTGGAGGTCTTCTAGCTCAACCCTATACCATTTCAGACAAGTGGCTGTTCAGACTCTCCTTGAAAGCTCCAGTGATGGAGCACCCACAACTTCTGAAGGCAACTTCTGTTCCACTGATTAATTGTTCTCACTGACTGGAAATTTTTCCTCAGTTCTAGCTTGGCTCTCTCTTTAATGATCTTCACCCCTTACTTCTCACGTGCTTTGGAAAATAGGTCAAGATCCTCTCCTCTGTGACAGCCCCTCACATATTGACTGCTACCATGTCACCCCTACTTCCTTCTCTTCAATAGGTTAGACATACCTAAAGATAAGGGTAATGTTGTTTGATTCTAGGACACGGGTGTCAAAGTCACGGCATCACGTTTCGCGACATTTTTCCCATTTGCGGAGCTGGGGTGGGCGTGGCCTGCGCATGACACATTAGTTCCACGGGTTATTATTATTATTATTATTATTATTATTATTATTATTATTATTATTATTATTATTATTATTATGACTATTATTTATTAAATTTGTATGCCGCCCAACTCCCAAGGGACATCCAGCCCATGGGCCACCAGTTTGACACCCCTGCTCTGGGGATGGTGCTCATCTCCGCTTCTTAGCCGAAGGAGCCAGTGTTGTCTGAAGACACTTCCGTGGTTGTGTGGCCAGCATGACTAAATGCCAAAGGCGACAGAACACTGTTACTTCCCCACCGAAGTGGTACCTATTTATCTACTCACTTTTGCATGCTTTGAAACTGCTAGGTGGGCAGGAGCTGGGGCAAATAACAGGAGCTCATCCCATCATGCAGCGCTCAGGTCTCGAACAGTGTTTTTAACTGCTGAGCCATTGCATCGTACCTACATACCTAGTTCCCTCAATGGTTCATTGTACGGTTTAGCCTCCAGACTCCTTATCAACTTTATTTATTTACTTTAGAAAGTTTATATGGCCAACCAACCCATTCTTGGTGACTCCCAGCAGATAAAACCCCAATACAATAACCAACAACCTCCCCACCCCTGATGACAACAATCAGACAAGCCACTTGATGGGCTCCTTCCCATTCTGGGGACCTCAGGTCCACTGGCAAAAGCAGGTCTTTGGGGCCTTGTGAAAGTGTGTCAGAGTGGAGAGCAATCTTATCTCTGCAGGGATGATGTTCCACAGGGAGGGAGCCATCACGGAGAAGGTCTTCTTCTTGGTCCTGCTAGATGGACCTCCTTAGGAGTGGGGACCCATAGCATTCCCTGCCTAGCCTCTCTGGCAGGTCGAGTAGATATGACTACGTACAGTCCTTTGAAGAGCCTGGTTATGAGTGGCCCCATGACATGTTCTCAAAATTCTCAAAAATCTGTCTGCCGATGCCAAAATGTGTCAGATCGTTGCATTAAATTAGGGGTCTCCAAACTTGGGAACGTTAAGGTTTGTGGACTTCAACTCCCAGAATTCCCCAGCCAGCATGGCTGGCTGGGGAATTCTGGGAGTTGACGTTCACAGGCCTTAATGTTCCGAAGTTTGGAAAGCCCTGTACTAAATGATCAAGCCTAGTTTATACGTGACCACGGTTGGCTCCCCAAAGCAAGCTCCCTTGGCTTTAACCCACTGCTGTGAGCCCCACCTTTGTATGCCAACAGCCGTCTGTTTTTAAGCCCCCTCTCTTCGTTATGCAAGGCTGAGCAAGCAGAGGGTCAGCTAAGCAACCCAGATCGTGATTGTACATCACCGGCGTCATAATTCTTAGTTCAAGCCTGGGTGTTTGCTGCAGGCTCTCCTTTTCCCTCCACAGACTTGCAAAGGAGGGCAGCGCCAGGAGTTATGAGTGGAATAAGCACGAGCTGATAGATGGCCACTTGGGGCCCAATTTTAATCAATGGGCTCGGCGCGAGCAGTCCGATTCTATTATTTACACTATTCCACATCCATGTTATTTTAATGCCGCTTTTACAGATCTGCTGTTTGTGGGATATTTTACGTGTGAGTTATTTTATTGTGCTTTTCACATTCTTTCCTAAGCTTACCCTTTATGGGTATTTATTGGGGTATAAATAAGGCTCGGGATGCCATGTGTGAAGGGGTTCCTGCTTTGTCTTCACGACTATTCTACGCAAGGGAGGTGAGACTGCAAGGTCACTCAAGGAGACGCACAGCTAAGCAGAAAGGGAGCTCTGAGCATCTGTACACACAACCCAAGCCTATAGCTCTGGGTCCTTGCCCCACATTGTCTGGGAGGCAGCTGTGGCCAGGCATGTTAACACAGGAAGTCCTTGACGTATGACCACAATTGACCCCGAAATTTCCATTGTTAAAGAAAGACAGTTGTTGCTTTCCCACATTTTATGGCCTTTCTTGACAGTTGTTATGTGAATCCCTGCAGTTGTTAAGTTAGTAACAGGCTTGTTAAGTGAATCTGGCTTCCCCATTGACTCTGCTTGTCAGAAGGTGGCAAAAGGGGATCACGTGACCCCGGGACATTGCAACCGTCATAAATATGAGCCAGTTGCCAAACGTCCAAATTTTGATCATAACCATGGGGATGCTGCAACGGTCGTGAGGGTAAAAAACGGTCATAAGTCACTTGTTTCAGTGCCATTGTAACTTTGAACGGTCATTACACAAATGGTTGTAAGTTGAGGACTGCCTGTAAAACCCACTGATCTAGCAGCTCTTCTCTACATTTCTAATTCTCTGGCGACCTCACACCTACCTATATTCTTAAATATACATGCACAAAGACAAATGCACACACACACAAAAGTACATTCAACTGGTTATAACATGACAAATCATCAGAGATAATCCTCATTTAATGCTTGTCCCATTTAGCGGCCATATATATATATACCCGTGAAAATAAGACCAGGTCTTATATTAATTTTTGCTCCAAAAAAAGCATTAGGGCTTATTTTCCTGTTAGGTCTTATCTTTGGGGAAATACGGTACTAAATGCGTCAGTACTAAATTGTCAGTCTGTCTGGCTGACAATCTTAACTGGGACTTATTTTGGGGGTAGGGCTTATATTACGAGCATTCTGATGCTAGGGCTTACTTTCCGGTTGGGTCTTATTTTCGGGAAAACAGGGAGGGTATATAATACACACAAAATAAAAAACAACACACACACACACACACACACACACATATATATATGTATGTATTTTGCATACAAATGCACAATTCAGAACAGAAACAGAAAGGTGAAAAGTGTGTAAGAGATCAAAACATCTTGCACCCTCGACCAACAAGCTGTGCAATTAAAGTATAAAATAAACCCAATGTGGAACAGGATGATAGGAAAGAAATTTATCCAGGGTGCAGTTTGTCCCGTGAATCTTAACCTTGAAACTACACTTTGCAGTAGTTTGCCAAAAATCATCCTCCCCTTTCCCAAATATTTACTGCCCCCAGCAAAATAAATGCATTTTCTTCTTCCATTAATATTTTTGGAGGGGAGTCCCAGTCACTGCTGTTCAGGGTAGTTTATTCTCAATTATGCGTGCAGAGGACTGCGCCAGGCACATTCTGCTGTGATCTTTACTTGACAAGCTAAACATGTTCGCCGATATTTGCATTTTTGTATAAAGACTCTAAGAAATCTATCAAATAGAAAATGCCAGCAGTGAGCAAGGCTGTGCAAAGGGTTCCAGGTACCAGGTGTCCAGATTTCGATAACAATAGCAACAAGAATAATGAGACAATTATGTTTTGGCAGCCTGGTACATTTTTTTTAAAAAAAAAATTCAGTTTTGACATTTATATGAGTGGCATTAATGAAAAAGCTTGGTGCAAGATTATCTCTTTATCATACGACTAAAACAATTAGAGGCATTCCATTGATGGATGCAGCGTTTCTCTCTGTGGCACAATAATTATCTTTTAATGAGCCCGCATTAATGTAAATTGGATTCATCAGGAAATAAATTTCGCAACGAATGGGAGACGCTCTCTGCAGGTAACCTTTCCTGAAGCGGCTTAAAGTCAAACTCTGGTTTGGTGGGCATCGAGAGGCAGTTCCCCGTTCGGACAGGGAAAACTGCTGCCGCAAAATCACACCCTGGACCCAACCTGGAATCCTTTTATGGGGCTGAAAAATCATGTCAAATTAGTTTGTTGCTTCACCTTTGATTAAATATGGATTTATGGTTCATTAATCACGCCGATCTGATCCTCTTTGCCCCTCCTCCTTTCCCATTAGCAAAGTTTCACCCTCCTTGGGGGCTCAGTTGCTCAAAAGTACACACTAATTATGACTGTTGGAACCAACTAGATGAGAGACTCAAATCTAAGCAGAAAATTACTTTTCCCATAGTGCCAGCTAATTTACATTTCAGTCAAACTCTGTGGCGTCCACTATAACTTCCCCAGAATATCTATCATTCGAAAGGAGGAATGAGTTAATCTACTAGCTTCGGGGTCTGGTCATCCTGAAAAACGAAGCTAAAGTTTCTCACTAAGCGCTTAGAAGATTGGAAAAGCTGCAAGTTCTCAACCAATTCGGTAATCCTTTAGTTTCAGAAGGATACTTGTGTGGTTGTTGAGCTGGATTTAGTCACAATCCGAAGAACAGAAAGCTGTTCAGCTAGAGTAGTATTCTTCAAACCTGAGTAAATTACTCAAAATTGAGTGAAAGTGGTTGTTCTTTAGGGAACAACAAACAATCACACTATCCATCACAACAGGGACTTTAAATTGACTTAAAGAGAGCCAGTTTGCTATAGTGGTAAAGGTACTTGGCTAGAAAGAAATCGGGAGGCTGTGAGTTCAAGGTCTTAACAAACGTGAACACTAGGCCCTTACTAACAAGATGCAGATTTGGGGCGAGAAAAGTAAGGAAAAACCAAATGCACAGGTACAGAATTGGTGGCACCTGGCTGTGCCACCTATAACTGTGAGCGGGATCTAGCACCACCATGTAAGTAAGAGCCAGGAGTGTGTTGCAGCTGCCAAAAAAGCCAATGCAGTCCCGGGCTACATCAACAGAGGGGTAGCATCAAGATCACGAGAAGTGATAGGATCGCTTTATACAGCATACTTAGAATGCTGCATCTAGTTCTGGTTACCACAATGCAAAAAAAGATGTTGAGACCCTAGAAAGAGTACAAAGAAGAGCAACAAAGATGATAAAGAGTCTGGAGGATAAATTGTACGATGAACAGTTGAGGGAACTGGGTATGTTTAGCTTATCAAAGGATTGGGGGGGGGACATGATAGATGTCTTCCAGTATTTGATGGGCTGTCACAGAGAAGAGAGAATTCACCTTTAACAGATTAACAGAGTTGGAAGGGACCTTGTAGTTCATCTAGTGCAACCCCCCTCCCCAAGCAGGAGACCCTACACTATTTCTGACAGATGGCAGTCCAGTCTCTTCTTGAAAGCTTCCAGTGATGAAGCTCCCACAACTTCCGAAGGCAACTTCTGTTCCATGGGTCGGTTGTTCTCACTGTCAGAAAATTCCTCCTTATTTCTAGGTTGAATCTCTCCTTGTTCAGTTTCCATCCATTATTCTTTGTCTGGCCTTCAGGTGCCTTGGAAAATAGCTTGACCCCCTCCTCTCTGGGGCAGCCCCTCAAATATTGGAAGACTGCTCTCATGTCTCCCCTGGTCCTTCTTTTCGCTAGAATATCCATGCCCAGTTCCTGAAACTGTTCCTTATTATGTTTTAGCCTCCAGTCCCCTAATCATCTTGGTTGCTTTTCTCTGCACACCTATACTGCAAAGACCTGAGGGCAGGATAAGAAGCAACTAGTGGAAGATCATTAAAGAGAGATCCAACCTAGATGTGAAGAGAAATTTCCCGATAGTGAGAAAAATTAATCAATGGAACAGCTTGCCTTCCGAAGTTGTGGGTGCTCCATCGCTGGAGGTTTTCAAGAAAAGATTGATATAGAATGATATAGGACTCCTCCCCTGGGCATGGGGTTGGACTAGAAGACCTCCAAGGTCTCTATGATTCTATGATTCTAGGCTAAAGATCCCCTTCCCCTCTGCTTACGACCTACACCCAGCACTCAGCTGGACCACTGATGGAACTGATAGGCCAGGGCACATTTTCAAATCCACAAGCTACAAAATTCAGGAAAGCAACCGACTTGAAGGTAAGATTCTTGACATCCCCTTAGGGTTCCTCAATATCATTTTCAATCTTTGATGTTTGCTGCAATGCAGTCATGCAGAGAGAGCCTCCCCCCCCCATTCCCATTGTGTATGTACCAGGCACGAGCCCCACTTTGTCCAATGAAGCTTCTTTTGAAGGGCTAAATTAGATGTGACCTGGTAGATCTCCGAAGGCAACATCTTGGCTGTTTCGATCCAAAGCGAGGCTTTCTAAATTTAATCAGAGCAGCAGGAGAGGAACCAGGAGAGGTGGGGGGAGCTTCAACTTTTCACAGCTACTTATTTTTCCTCAGACCAAAACTGCCCTCCCCCTCACGGCATTTTTTTCAACCAGCCCAAAATGCAAGTATTTTTCTATGTCCTCAGTTTAGGACTCAGCGATTCCAAACGGAAGAACAGTCATAAGGAAGGGGTGAAAAAACAATGACCCAGGACCCAGATGTAACTCACTCAGTGTCGCAATTGCAGCCCCCCCCCAAACCTCTCCAAGATGGGGATATTAAACTCTAATAATTCCTTTTTTTTCTCTCCACTGAGAGGGCAAAGGGGGAAAATGGATAACTTCATCTTCAGCAACTGTTCACTTCTCAGCATCCAATTGAACAAATATTTCCAAAAAATCTTCCCAGATGTGTAGATTTTAATCCTAATCCAGAATTCTCCATCCAGCAAAGGTAAGGCCTGCACATCTATAGGAGGTTCAGCTTGGGGGAGATTGAGGGAGACTCTGGAGTGCTAATGGATGATCGCTTAAACATGAGTCAGCCGTGTGTGGCAGCAGCCAGAAAAGCTAATACAATCCTTGGCTGTATAAACAGAGGCATAGAATCAAAATCACGTGATGTGAAATATTAGTACCGCTTTATAAAACCTTAGTAAGGCTACACCCGGAATTCTGCATCCAGTTTTGGTCACCACATTGCAAAAAAGATGTTGAGACTTTGGAAAAAGTGCAAAGAAGAGTAACTAAAATGATCAAAGGCCTGGAGATTAAAGCTAATGAAGAACGGGTTGCAGGAACTGGGTCTGGCCAGTCTAGACAAAAGAAGGATTAGGGGTGACATGATAGCAGTCTCCCAGTATTTGTGGGGCTGCCACAAAGAAGAGGGGGTCAGTTTATTTTCCAAAGCACCTGAAGGCAAGAGAAGAAACAATGGATGGAAGCTAATCAAGGAGAGAAGCAACTTGGAATTAAGGAGAAACTTCCTAACAGTGAGAACAATTAACCAGTGGAATGACTTCCCACCAGAAGTTGTGGGTGCTCCATCACTGGAGGTTTTTAAGAAGAGACTGGACAGCTATTTGCCTGGAATGGTATAAAGTCTCCTGCTTGAGTAAGGGGTTGGACTAGAAGACCCCCAAGATCCCTTCCAGCTCTACTCTGGATTTGAATTTGCTCTAGATCCATTGCTCTGGAGAGATCTCCTTTGAAGAAACTTTGATTTTTACAGAAGAGAGCCACTGGAATGGAACTTAGCTCTTCTAAACTCTTCTCTTCTCTTTCAGTGCATCAGATGCATCATTATTAGAGCTGTCAGGCTCCAGACAGATGGAAGAGCAAGAAGGGAATCATTTCTGCACCCACTAAAGCTGGTTGGAACGCTGAAGCAAGGAGATGACTTTGCATCTTGGTCTTCTCTGCATCCAGTGCCAGGAAGTATGGCCACCCTTAAAGACATAGCATCAGTTTGGCCTTCAAATATTTTGGTCAGGGGGTAGAAGGCTCATGCCCTCTTATTGTAAGATGCAAAGAATCAGGAAAACACCTTAAGTTCCAGTTAAGCTGATTGATTGCTCATACCTAGGGGTGAAATCCAGCAGGTTCTGACAGGTTCTGGAGAACCGGTAGCGGAAATTTTGAGCAGTTTGGAGAACCGGTAGCGGAAATTTTGAGTAGTTCGGAGAACCGGCAAATACTGCCTCTGGCTGGCCCCAGAGTGGGGTGGGAATGGGGATTTTTCAGTATCCTTCCCCTGGAGTGGGGAGGGAATGGGGATTTTGCAATATCCTTCCCCCAGGAGTGGGGAGGGAATGGAGATTTTGCAGTATCCTTCCCTCAGGAGTGGGGAGGGAATGGGGATTTTGCAGTATCCTTCCCTCAGGAGTGGGGAGGGAATGGAGATTTTGCAATATCCTTCCCCCAGGAGTGGGGAGGGAATGGGGATTTTGCAGGTTGAGAACCGCTGTTCTAGATGCAGTTTCAATATCACCTACGAAGCCATTTATAACCTGTTATTGGAGGAACTGCTTAAAAGTTGTTTGTCGAATTACGAGGAGTCGTGACAGTCATAAAGTGGGTTGGTCATGTGACCGACCCAATTTTACAACATTTTTTGCAGCGGTTCTTAAGTAAACGCCCAGTCATTATGAGCTAGTTTTGCTGAAAACTGGAAGTAAATGCCGGTTTTCAGCACAACTATTGTAAAATGCGATCACATGACTGTGGTATGCAGCAAACGGTACAGAGTTGGAAGGGACCTCAGAGGTCTTCTAGTCCAACCCCCATCTTAGGCAGAAAACTCGTTTAGAGAAATGGTTCTCCTTAAAAACTCTTCTTAAAAACTTCCAGTGTTGGAGCATCCCCAACTTCTGGAGGCAAGTCGTTCCACTGGTTAATTTGTTCTAACTGGTCAGGCTCCTCCTGCCAAGTGTCCAAATTGCAGTCACGTGACTACAGGGGAAGCCCAACCACTGGAACTTCAAATCTGGGTCATAAGTACCCCCAAGTACCCCTCTGACTGATGAAGCCGCTTGGATGAGCAGCGAAATGTCTCAAGCTAACAAAAAAATTGTCCAGTGGCCATAATTCAACCTTCAGATACCCTTGCTTGGATAACTGAGAGTCTTTACTGACATTAACATATTAACAGAGTTGGAAGGGACCTTGTAGGTCATCTAGTCCAACTCCCCGCCCAAACAGGAGACCCTACGCCATTTCTGACAAATGGCAGTCCAATTTCTTCTTGAAAGCTCCCAGTGATGAAGCTCCCACAACTTCCAAAGGCAACTTCTGTTCCATGGGTTGATTGTTCTCACTGTCAGAAAGTTCCTCCTTATTTCCAGGTTGAATCTCTCCTTGATCAGTTCCCATCCGTTATACATACCCCCAAGTAGAGGTGGAGCTCTCGCCTCACAATCAGGAGGCTGTGAGTTTGATCCTAGGTAGAGGCAGATATTGCTCTCTCTGGGCACAGTGAGAATATATCTGCTGAAAAAAAACTCCGCATTGGTGACAGGAAGGGCATCCGGCCATTAAACACTCTACTAGTTCCATTCAGTTGCCCAGACTCCACCCCGCAAGGGATTATGGGGTCGTTAAAAGATGATGATGATGAAGTAGGCTTGTTGTACCTTCAAACAGTTGTGACCAGTCGTAAGTCAAGGTCTACCTGTATCTCTACCTGTATCTCTGTTTGTTTCTACCTGTCCATTAAGACTGATTAAACAGTGCAACCTATTGGGACCCACAATGTGTGCCTCCTGTGTCAGATCGTTGCCCTCTGGAACACCAGAGATTTGTAAGGCTTCAAC
>QLTV01003959.1:685407-698062 GCA_003457575.1 Thermophis baileyi | reverse complement strand
GAGGAAGGAAGGAAGGAAGGAAGGAAGGAAGGAAGGAAGGAAGGAAGGAAGGAAGGAAGGAAGGAAGGAAGGAAGGAAGGAAGGAAGGAAGATAGCAATAGCACTTAGACTTATATATTGCTTCACAGTGCTTTACAGCCCTCTCTAAGCGGTTTACAGAATCAGCATCTTGCCCCCAACAATCTGGGTCCTCATTTTACTGACCTGGGAAGGACGGAAGGCTGAGTCAACCTTGAGCCGGTGAAAATCGAACTGCTGGTAGTCGGCAGAATCAGCCTGCAATGCTGCATTCTAACCACTGCACCATCATGATAGGTGCATTGGGACTTCGAACAATTGCTAAACAAACGGTCATAAGTCAAGGACTATTTGCACAGACAGTCCTCAACGTACAACCACAACTGAGCTAAAAACGTATGTTGCTAAGCGAGACAGTTGTTAGATGACTTTGGCCCCATTTTACAACCTTTCCTGCACACGGTTGTTAAGTGAATCACTGCAGTTGTTAAATTAGCAACACGGTTGTTAAGTGAATCTGGCTTCCCCATTGATTTTGCTTGTCAGAAGGTCACAAAAGGGGATCACATGACACAAAAAGGGATTCTGCAACGGTCATAAATATGAGCCAGTTGCCAAACGCCTGGAATTTTGATCATGTAACCATGGGGGGATGCTGCAACAGTCGTTAAGTGTGAAGAATGGTCATAAGTCACTTTTTTCAGAGCTGTTGTAATTTCGAATGGTCACTAAATGAACTGTTGTGAGTGGTGGGTGGCCTAGAGGTGGAGCTCTCGCCTCACAATCAGGAGGCTGTGAGTTCGATCCTAGGTAGAGGCAGATATTTCTCTCTCTGGGCACAATGAAATGAGATTATATCTGCTGAACAAAACTCCGCATTGGTGACAGGAAGGGCATCCGGCCAGTAAACACTCTGCTAGCTTCATTCAGTTGCCCAGACTCCACCCCTCAAGGGATTACGGGGTCGTTAAAAGATGATGATGATGATGATAACTAAATGAACTGCTGTAAGTCAAGGACTACCTGTATTCTCAGTGTACACCTGTTCCTACCTCTCCTTGGTTTTCTATGTTCCTGGCATACCCCACACGTGTTATCGTGTTAAGAAGATGTGGCGAAAAGAAGCAGAAACTCGTATTTGTATTCTTGCCCATCTGGGTTAAAACAAAGGAAAGATTTTGGTGGGCCATTCAGAGCGCAGATTTATTCCAGGGGAGAATGAAGAGCTGTCAGCTGGTTTTTAAAAGTGGCCGCCCAGAGAGCTGAGTCGCATTAATCGTTTACAATGACATCCGTCATAGCTTTCTTCTCGTCCTCGAAAATCACAGAATCCCTAAACAACTCCCAGCCCAGGTAGTCATCCATTACACCAAAACTTCCTTTGACATTTAATCCAATCTTGTTCTTAAACTTAATAAAGCGGATATACATGTCTCCATTTTGATATTTGCTCATCGATACTCCCGAACAAACAAACAAAAAAATCCAATATTTAAGTCTACTCATCATTTCCTCCCGTACAGATACGGCCCAAGGCTTGCAAACAAGGCTGAAAAAAATTATCAGCTCACAAAACAGTCCTTAACTTACGACCACAATTGAGCCCCAAAAATGTCTGTTGCTAAGTGAGAGATTTGTTAAGTGAGTTTTGCCCCGTTTTACGACCTTTCTTGCCGCAGTTGTTAAGTGAATCACCAGAGTTAATAATATGGTTGTTAAGTGAATATGGCTTCCCCATTTCTTGTCAGAAGGTCACAAAAGGGGATCACGTCACCTGGGACACTGCCACCGTCATAAATAGGAACCAGTTGCCAAGCATCTGAATTTTGATCACATGATCATGGGGATGCTATAAAGGCCATAAGTGTGAAAAACGGTCATAAGTCACTTTTTTCAGTGACGTTGTGACTTTGAACGGTCACTAAATGAACTGTTGTAAGTCAAGGACTACATGTATTTTATTAAAAAAAAGTCACTGTGCGTCCCAGCTAGCAATGGCCAGGACGAAAGGACAGATCTCTAAGCTTCTCCGACTGAGCTTCTTGGAGGAGATTTCCTTTCGCCGTAAGTAAACTTACAAAATGAACACAGGTAATCCTCGACTTACGGCCAGTATTGGGATCAGAATTTCCATTGCTAGGCAATTGTTAAGTGAGTCCTGCCTGGTTTTATGACCTTTTTTTTGCCATCGTTGTGAATCACTGCCATTGTTAACTGAATCACACACGGTTATTAAGTGAATCTAGTTCTCCCATTGACTTTGTTTATTTATTTGTTAAACTGATTTGACTTTGTTGGGAGGTTGCAAATGAGGGTCACGTGGCCCTGGGATGGGGCAAACCACGGCGCATACATCCCAGCTGCCAAGTGCCCGGATTCTGATCATGGGATCGTGCAGATACTGTCAATCAAAAGACGGAGGACCAGCCAATCATAAGTCACTTTTTCCAATCCCGCTGTAACTTTGAAGAGTTGCTGTATGAACGGCTGTATGTAAGAGAAAATGGAAAGGAGATTGGATAACAGTTTTAAAGCCCTGAAATAAAGAACTCTTTCCCGTCCCAGGGCGCAAGACGGGGAACAGCCATCTTTAGAAAAAAAAATCTTCTAAGCAGCTCCACAGCAGAACCAGCCAGCCATGAAGGTGAACCAAATCTTTGCTCCTGTTATTCTATAAACATTTGTAGTCCCTTAAGGCATTTCCTCAAGAAGAAATGCATCTACTCCAAAGAAGATTTGAAGCCTTCTTCCTGTTATACGCCCATCCAATTTATTCTGAAGCACTGTTGAATTTGGAATCTATCTAGGAAAGGCTAAATGTCCACTATATATATATATATATATGTATTTATTTTTTTTTTTCATAAATATATATATATGGAGCTGGTTCTGTTGGTGCCAGTCCGTGGACGCCGCCATCTTTTTTTGGAATTCCGGTTCGTTCTGTGCCGTTCCGTGGACGCCGCCATATTTTTTTTGAATTTTTTTTTTTGAAAAAAAACTTTTTTGGGTTTGTTTTTTTCTTCGCATGCGCAGAAGCCGAGTTTCCGGCACTGCGCATGCACCGCCATCTTCTTTTTGGCTTTTTTTTTTGCTATTTTTTTCTTGTTTTGCTTCTGCGCATGCGCAGAAGCTGAGTTTTTGGCACGGCGCATGTGCGGCCACACGGCGCGCAACGCGCGCACAGCCACACGGCGCAGGAGGAAGCGAACCGGCGGCGAGGTAAGTTAGAACCCACCCAATACACACACACACACACACACACACATCTACATCTACTTATGTATATATACACATACATACATACATACAGATATAGATATAGATATAGATATAGATATAGATATAGATATAGATATAAATATAGATATAGATATAGATATAGATATAGATATAGATATAGATATATAGTAATCACACTGCAGATCACCTTTGCAGAACGTTTACAGTTGTACACCTTTATTGTTATTGATGCTCTAAAGTTAGACTGTTTTTTTCCCTTGTTTTCAAATGTTTTTCAAATGTTGCTAATATACCTGCTTTTGAGGAGATAGTTTGTCATGCAACATATGGTGCTTTTCTTGTGGTTGTTGTAGAAACTTTGGTTTATATTACATGATGATTTCTTACCCTTTTCCCCAAGGTTGATGGGAGGGCATGCAGATAATGTTATATATACCAGGGAAGATTCTGGAAAAGATAATCAAGCAACGAATCAGCGAACACCATGACTAAGATAAAAACAACAAAGCTAATTACAGGGGGGAAGCAAGGGTGTGGGCCCATTACCCGTGCAAGGACTAAATTGATCGGCAACACATAAAAAGCAAGCATTTCCTCAATGGGGATTTTACACTCTGACGATGTCAGCAGGGGCTGACGAAAGCTAAGTATAAATAAATTTTTAAAAAGTTCCGGAGATCATGACGTCTGTCGTTTCTTCTTTTATAACCACACCTGGAACTCGCATTTTTAGGACAATTCACAATACACACACACACACACACACACACACACACACACACACACACACACACACACACATACATATGTATAATGTATATATATATATATATACATAAGTAGATGTAGATGTATATATATATATACCGTATGTACACACACACACACACATACAGACACACATAGATGTTTATATATGTATTCTTTCAAGAATAAAATATAAGGATATTTTAAATATAAATATAAAAATACACATACACAAGCACACCCACCCACACGTGTGTGTGTGTATGTGTTTGTGTGTGTGTGTGCTTTTATTATTTCAAGAAATAAAATAAAAACCATCATTTGGTGCTCAATGGTGCCCTTTTGTAGCCACAGGATATCCCCACGTGGGTGCCATCCTTCGAGCACACTTTCCTAGAAATATAGGGAAAAATATTTGACGGGTTTCATCAAATTTGAATGCAAATTTCATACAAAACTGAAATGCAGGAAAATTATGAAGTTCTTCCCTTTTTGAGCATTGTGGAGATTTTTTCTTTAATAACACATGCACACCACCTTCAATCTCCCTCCATTCACACGCGCACACACACACACATGGAGAAAGCGCAGACAAAAAGTTCGTTACACAACATACACAGATAGATCAGAGAAGTACATCTATTAAGAACAGAAAAATAAGCTAAAAGGTACCTAACTCTAAAGACTGGTACTCATCTCCATTTTGTGGCCAAGGGAGCCAGCATTGTCAGAAGATGCTTTTGTGCTCATGTGGACAGCACGACTACATGCCGAGATGCACAGAATGTTGTTACCTTCCCAACAAAGTGATACCTATTTATCTACTTGCATTTGCATGCTTTCAAACTGCTAGGTTTGCAGGAACCAGGGCTGGAATGGGAGCTCACCATCACACGGTGCTTGGGTCTCAAACTGCCAAACTTCCAGTAACCACTGGCCACTTTGTCTCTATTTAAGAACAAACCTACACCAAAACATTTATCTTAGGAGACATGAATATAGTCAGACACAAGCATTTCCACGCATTTTTTTAAAAAAATCTGAAACAGATGCAAAAATGTAAGAATATGAATCTACGGTTTGAAAAATAAAAAAATGAGCACAGCTATAATTGGCAGCTTCCATCATCCGTGTCCCCATCTTTGTCATCAGTGACTTATCAACTGGGCAGGGGGCACATCACACAAGAGCTGTGAAGGCATTAAAGTTTGGTGGCATCTATTGGAGAAGGCAGGTTATTTGTTTAGCGCCTTAAATATTAATGCGAACACTTCAAACCAGGCTCCAGACTAATTTAAACCTGTTGCAAGTTAGTACAGCAGAACGGCGGAATAATATTCGGCAGTTCAGCAGCGGTGACAGTTGAGACTCCAACTCAATATATCGTTGGAAAGTACAAATCTTTTTTATGCCCTGACAGACAGAGAGCATTAAAAAAAAAATTAAATAAATAAAGTTGAGGGAAATTTGTAGTCTAGGACAGCATCTTCCATGAAAGTTCGCTTTTTTTTTAAACTCGATTCGGTGTTCAATTACTTTACCCTTTCGAAAGTGTGAGAGACACGGGTGTTAATCAAACAAGTAATTTGCAAATGTTGTTCCTTGGTAAATGTCATGCGCAAGCAGATATTTAGAATGAGGGATGCAGGGAAAAACACTGCAGCCAGGTAGCTGCGCATGGCTTGTATTTATCCCTGTGTTGTCTGTCTCGAGACAGAAAGGAAGAAACGCACATTGTCATCTCCTCTGCAAAGAGATCGTTTCAGCAAACGGAGGGCGGCATTGCTCCCAGCTTGGCTCCAGAGTTTCCACTCATCAGAAGGGTTCCTCTCCCAACTCTGTCCATCTCTTTCTCCCTCTTCCTCTTCCCCTTTGAAAGATTAACACCGCATCTTTGTGTGTTCCATAATTTATGCTTGTCTGCAGCTCAAGCAGAAAAAAAGGAAAATGACTGTGGTTCCTTCTACCTCTGACCCAGAGCAAAGTTTTGAAAGCCAACAAGGGAAACATCTAAATAGCTTCCATCAAGAATCACTGGACACAACTGAGAAAGGTATTTTGCAGGTTGTCGACTTCCCAAGCCTTGTTGACCCGAATACTTAGCAGCTAGGGGAAGACATAGGAAGGAGAGGGTTATAAAGAGTCTTCGATTTCATTAGCTCCATGATCTTCTGGAGATGGACTGAGACCTTCAGTAGGGTGGTGTCCTATTCTAAGGAGATGTAGATTACCAATACTAGGGATGGGAAGGGGAAGGGGAAAGAGGAGGGAAGAAGAGGAATACAGAGTATAGAGTAACAGAGTTGGAAGGGACCTTGGAGGTCTTCTAGTCCAAATCCCTGCAAACGCAGGAGACCCTACATCATTCTGGACAAATGGCTGTCCAATATCTTCTTGAAAATCCTCCAGTGATGGAGCACCCACAACTTCTGCAAGCAATCTGTTCCACTGATTAATTATTCTCACTGACAGGAATTTTCTCCTTAATTCTAGGATTTCTCTTTAATGATCTTCCACCTCTTGCTTCTTGTCCTGCCCTCAGGTGCTTGGGGGGAATAGACTGCTCTTCTTTGTGGCAGACCCTCTAATACTGGAAGACTGCTATCATGTCTTCTTTTTGCTAGACTAGACATACCCAATTCCTTCAACAGTTCTTTCTATGTTTTAGCCTCCAGCTCTCTAATCATCCTTGCTACTCTTCTCTACATCCTTTCTAAAGTCTCAACACCTGCTTTGCATCATGGTGACCAAAACTGGATGCAGTATTCCAAGTGTGTGGTCTCACCACTGCAGTATAAAATGGTACTAACACTTGACGTGACCTTGATACTGTCCCTGTGTTGATACAGACTAGGACTGCAGGAGAGAGAGTAGAGAGCGGGGGCGGGGGGGACAGGGAGGAGGAGGGGGGCGAGGGGGGGGAGGAGGAGGAGGAGGAGGAGGAGGAGGAGGAGGAAACAGTCACAAGAGGAGAAATGCAAAAGACCTTCATTATAATGGGGTCATATCAAGCTGGAACAAACCCATGTTTCTTCTAAGCCTGAGAGGTGGAAAGATTGATAGTGAATATTATGAAACCTGAAAAGGCATTTTTAAAGTCTTGAAATGGTTACAGAACAGAGGTGGGTTGCTGCCGGTTCGGACCGGAAATTTACTGCCGCTCACCCAACCGGCAGCAAAGACTGGCGGTCCACGCTCCCGAACCGGTCCTCCGGTCGCCGCGGCTCAAAAAATAACCCTCTGCGCATACGCAAAGGCTTCTGCGCATGCGCAGAGGGTCATTTCCAAGTGTTTTGCGCGATGCAAAATGTGTACTTCCATCGCGATCAGAACCGGTAGCGAAGGTAAGTGGAACCCACCCCTGTTACAGAACCAAGAGAAATCTGGACTGATCCATTCTGAAAGCATCCTCGGAAACGCAGTGCTTTCTGAAGTTTTACCCAAGTAAAAAGTAACATGCCGGCTCCAGCAATTCACCCCAAAGACACCCCAATAAGATAGCAAGGAGGTGGGCTGATTACTCCACTTTTGATTATAGTCTCTATCCTAAAGGCTTAATTAAAAGTGGCCTTTAATTACAACAGCTAGAAGCAGCACCCATAAATTAATACAGAATATATAACCCAGAGGTCCATCAGAGGCAGGGTGTTTGATTAGACGTGACGATAGATTATCTGCTCAGCCTTCAAATTCCCAAGCTCCACGGGACGCCTTATTTATGCAAACCTTCTATTTCTTACAAAACAGACAACAGGAAGAGGGTGGAAGAAAAAGGGGGAAAAAAAGAAAAGCCTTTGAGAGACCTTCATGAATTGCAGATATATATATTTTTTGCCATTCCGTAATGTTAAAGCAGCAAAAATTATGCAGTGGGAAAAAAAACACCAAGTTGAGTTGTCAAGGGGAGATAATTGGTTTTGACAGGCCTACAAGTCAATCCGTCAGTGTTTGGCGACTCGTTTGAAAATTGTCCCACACCCCAGTCCCAAAGGACAGCTTGTAATCACTCGTAAAGCTCATATTAGGTGCTGAGTTAAATATCATTAGATCTCAGGTACCGCCAGAGCTCGATAAACGAGTACTAATGTGTTACTCTAACCTTCCGCATTACCTCAAGGACGTAGCAGCCTAGCAAAGGTTAGTAAGATGACGGCTCAAATTGCAAATTGCTTGTAAGCGAGAGAATTAAAGCAGAGGTACATCGCTGCGTAGCCTACAAAACGTTTTAAGAGGGACGGTGAGGGATCTATTTAATAATCATCTCCCTTTTGTATCCTCTATTTTAAAAGTTCGTTTCCGGCAAGACAGAAAATTAAATGGAACGAAATAAAAGGGATTCTTAAAACCCAGCCAGTATCTAAATTAATAAAAAGCAAATTAAGGTGCTACTCGGTAATAACCACAATGAAGCTACAGTATATTATTATATTGTATAAAAGTACAGGTTGGTATTTTAAGTCTATTTTGTTAAAGGTGATATCGGATGGCAGGTTTATTTCCAAGGAGTTAAACACTAATTGCTTGACAAAAGAGGGGAATAGAAATAATGTCAGACTCTAATATAATTCAGGTTTCCATACGCTTTAAAATTATATTTGTATAACTCCATTTGTTCAAGTTATGGTTAATGAATGTAAACAAAAGAACTGTTTGAGCTGATTTCTTTTTTAAATTTTGAACAATGTCAGAAAAATAGTCCTGGAAAATCTCAACAATCTGTGTCCAATCTTCATTTCTTTTGGTAAATACTGATTGCCACCCAGAGTCAAAATGAAATGGGTGGCATATAAATTGAATAAATAAATAAAACTAACCAACTCAGCTTCGAAGTGAATGCCACCACATTTCTGGCAAATGTAAATGCAAACATAAATACGCTCAATTTTGCAATTTAATATTCAGAAAAGTAGAGAGGGACAACCAACAACCACAAAAATCTTTACAGGCAGTTCTCGACTTATGACCACAAGTGAGCTCAATTTTTCCGTTGCTAACACAGACAGTTGTTAAGTGAATTTTGCCCCATTCTAGGACCTTCCTTGCCACAGTTGTTATATGAATTGATTAAGTTAGTAACAGGTTGTTAAATGAATCTGGCTTTGCTTGTCATAAGGTCGCAAATGGTGACATGACCCTGGGACACTGCAACTGTCATAAATACATGCCAGTTGCCAAGCACCTGAATTTTGATTATGTGACCACGGGGATACTGCAACATTCGTAAGTGTGAAAAACGGTCCTCCCTTTTTTTTCCAGTGCTGTTGTAACTTTGAAAGATCATTCATGAAAGATCATTAGCGAATGGTTGTAAGTTCAAGATGACTGGTTTTGCAATTTAAGGATTGCATTAAATTGTTGTGACTCTTGGTGGCCATTGAAATTCATAGTAGACAGCAACCTCTGCTCAAAGAATCGCACATCCATCCATTGCCTGTCTAAAAGTCATTCCCCATGGATTAAGGTACGGTGCCATGCTTTAGCTGGACATATTCACTGGATTAAATGTTCAGCTTTGGCTCAGCATGTTGTGTCAATCCAGATACTGTGGTCTAGCATACTATATGAATGCAGCTGATCTTGGTTTAGTCAAGGATCATTTTTAAAGCTGACCTGGGTTAGTTAGATGCTTGCTTTCAGCCAGTGAATACAATTGTGGAACCGTTCCACACAGACTGCCATTCCTTCGATGGTCAAGGCAAAATGGTAACAATTTGCTCAGATCCTGAAAATTTTAGCCTCTTCTGCCAGCTTGTTTAAATCTGGTTTGGCGCAAAGAAAATAACTCAATAATTCACATTAAACAAATTGCAAATATTCTACAATCTGCAGGGTTTTTCATCCAAACTCTTGAAAGCTTTCGATACCATCAACCATGGCAGCCTTCTGGATTGGCTTCTGGGGTTGGGAGTGGGAGACACTGTATTATGGGGGTTCTCCTCCTTTGATGGCCAGTTGATGTTGATAGGAAAGGAGAGGTCAAGCTCTGAACCCTGCAATGTGGGGTTCCCCAGGGTTTGAGCCTTTCCTCATTCTTCCTTAACATCTACATCGGGGTGTCCAACCTTGGCAACTTCAACTTCAATTGTGGACTTCAATTCCCAGAATCCCCCAGCCAGCTATGGACTATAGACTATGCTTCTAGTCCAACTCTGCTCAAGCAGGAGACCCTATATCATTCCAGACAAATGGCTGTCCAGTCTCTTCTTAAAAGCCTCCAGTGATGGAGCATTCGCAACTTCTGAAGGCAAGCCATTCCACTGATGAATTGTTCTCACTGTCAGGAAATTCCTCCTTTGTTCTAGGTTGGTTCTCTCCTTGGTTAGTTTCCAACCGTTGCTTCTTCTTTTGCCCTCTGGTGGTTTGGGAGAATAGGTCAACCCCCTCCTCTCTGTGACAGCCCCTCAAGTAGTGGAAGTCTACTAGCAATCACGTTGCCCCTAGTTTTGGCTCCTGGTTTTGGTTGTTTTCAATGTGCTTAGTTTTGTTGTGATTTTTTAATGTTGTTTTACTTCTGACTGAGAGCTACCCAGAGTCGGTTATAAGATGGGCGGCTATATAAATGTTTCAAATAAAATAAATAAACTTCTTCTCTTTCCTCCCCATTCTTTCTCATCCAAACTGCTACACTAGCAGACGCTATTTTCAGTCGTTCAGTATGGCAGAGTCAAAGAAAGAACGGTAATTCCACTAATGGCATTTTAATGGTGGCCATTAAACAAAAGTCTCCCACTTAATCTGTCTGGACACATTTGCCACGAAAACACGTGGGCTTTCTTTTCCTCCTCTTTTCTCAAAATCTGAAGCTCAGACAGCAACAAACTTATAAGAATAGATTTGCCAGTCTAGACCACTCCCATAATAGCCATGCTGGCCAGGGGTGGGTTCTAACTTACCTCGCCGCTGGTTCGCTTCGTCCCGCGCCGCGTGGCCACGCCGTGCGGGCATGTATGCGCAGTGCCGAAAATTTGCAAAAATTTCCAAAAAAAAGTACCGAAAACAAGATGGCGGCACATGCGCAGTGCCAGGGACTCGGCTTCTGCGCAGAAGAAAAAAAATAGCAAAAAAAAAAAGATGGCGGCGTCCACGGACCAGCACCAGCAGAACCGGCTCCGTGACATCACCAGCGGTTTGCTACCGGTTCTATATAAACAACTGGCTTTTTCTTGCTAAATGGCTTGAGGCTCCTGATTTTATTAGGGCATTGGTCAGAACCCTGACACACATATCTGATAGACAACCACATGTCAGAGGGATTGGATGTGGTGAAGCTTTGAGAAAGACCAAGGCAATGGCACATAGTTGATCTGAAGAGCAACAATTAAAAGAAAATTTACAGATAGAAGAGAAGATTTGTAGTTCATGGATGAACTGTGAGGTCCTTGGTGCTCTCTGAATTTGGTGGTTTTCTCATAGACCAAGGGCCTCCAGACGTGGCAATTTTAAGACTTGTGGCTGGGGAATTCTGGGAGTTGAAGTCCACAAGTCTTAGAGTTGCCAAATTTGGAGACCTCTGTTGTAGACATTTCATTAGCAAAGTAGGTAGCACTACCTTCTAGCACTGATGATGTAACTTGGTTTCTATTGATGTTTTTTAAAATAATTTTATTAAGCTTATCAAAGTGTAACATACAAATGAAAATGAAAATAGTGGGAAAAGGAGGGAAGGAAAAGGGGAAAGGAAGAAGTGTGGTAAAGAGAAAAAGAAAGGAAGAAAAGCATTGAATTCCAACCCTTCTTAGCACAGTAGAATAACATAATAACATTACAGCCTCAACTTTTTACTTTTACATACTTAATAGGCACTAGCCATTTCTATAACAACAAATCTATCCAAGCAGCAGAACCCAAAGTCATGATGTTATCTAGTTTGGTAATGAAACGTATGTAAGAAAACAACCAAGCTCAGAAAGCATCAAAGACCCTAAAAAAAAAGAAAGAAAGAATAAACCAAGGAAATCAACATGATTGGAGAATAGATAGGAAGGTACAAGGACAGTGTTTCTCAACACTGTGTTGAGAACTTGTCCAGTGTATCTGTTCAAGTTCTAGTTGTGAATCCTTCAAATCCTACACTTCTCAATATGCCTGTACTGACTAGGGGATTCTGGGAGTTAAAGTCCACGCATTTGAAAGTTCCCTAGGTTTAAAGACCTTGTATGGAAGCTCAAAAAGGGGTTGGTGCCATACAGTGGTGGGATTCAAATTTTTTTACTACCGGTTCTGTGGGTGTGGCTTGGTGGGTGTGGCATGGCTTGGTGGGCGTGGCAGGGGAAGGTTACTGCAAAATCCCCATTCCCTCCCCACTCCAGGGGAAGGTTACTGCAAAATCCCCATTTCCTCCCGATCAGCTGGGACTCTGAGAATAGATGGGGCAGAGAATAGATGGGGGCGGGGCCAGTCAGAGGTGGTATTTACCGGTTCTCCGAACTACTCAAAATTTCCACTACCAGTTCTCCAGAACAGGGGTGGGTTCCTACCAGTTCGGACCGGTTTGCCCGAACCGGTAGCGACCCGCTAGTGACGTCATCCGAACCGGATCGGTGGTTGCCGGTCCGTGGGGGCTGCCATCTTTTTTTAAAAAAAAATTTCCGATTTTTTTTTTTAATTTCTTATCATGCTCATAAGGTGTCTTCCATCACTGTGCATT
>QLTV01003959.1:670623-684995 GCA_003457575.1 Thermophis baileyi | reverse complement strand
TTATTTTTAAAAACAAAACAAAACATTAACAGAGTTGGAAGGGACCTTGTAGGTCATCTAGTCCAACCCCTTGCTCAAGCACGAGACCCTACACCATTTCTGACAATTTTGTGTGTTTCTGTGTGATAACTGGTTTTTGAGGTAATTGCTTCTTGCAGCAATCACCTTTTATGTGACTCCATGGCTGCTTTCATATGTTCATCTGTGTGTGGCTTTTAAGTGCAGGTTGGTCCTTGACTTACAACTAGTCATTTAGTGACTGTTCAAAGTTACAACGGCAGTGAAAAAAGTGACCTATGATCATTTTTCACACTTAACGACCAACGGTCGTTAAGTGTGAAAAATGGTCATAAGTCACTTTTCCACCACATTTTACAAGTTGACCACTCCCACCTGGTCACATGGCCATCAAGCCACTCCCACCCAGTCACATGGCCGTCAAGCCACTCCTACAAAATTAAGTCACACCCACAGAGTGGTAATAAAAAAATTTGGAACCCACCCCTGCTCCAGAACTACTCAAAATTTCCGCTACCGGTTCTCCAGAACTAGTCAGAACCCGCTGAAACCCACCTCTGGTGCCATAGAGATTTTTAACAAGATTCAACTAATATCAGAAGTCTTCTGAATTCTTACCCATGTTCTTTCTTGTGTTGTTCAAGAATTAATTAACTGATTCAAGAAATTCAGAATTAGGTTTTGATTTTGTTAATGGTTTGAGGAACAGGTTGCAGAAGAGGGCTCAGAATCCAGAAAGAGGAATGAGTAGAGATACTACTATCAGATATAAAAGATATTCAGATGTTAGGAAGTGTGAAAAGAACAGCAACAAAGATGATCAGAGGACTGGAGGCTAAAAAATAAGATGAATGGTTGCAAGAACTGGGTACGTCCAATCTAACAAAGAAAAGGATTAGAGGGTGACATGATAGCAGTCTTCCAGGGCTTGAAGATCTGTCACACAGAAGAGGGAGACAACCTATTCTCCAAAGCATCTGAAGCAGGGGTGAAATCCAGCAGGTTCTGACAGGTTCTGGAGAATCGGTAGCGGAAATTTTGAGTAGTTCGGAGAACCGGCAAATACCACCTCTGGCTGGCCCCAGAGCGGGGTGGGAATGGGGATTTTGCAATATCCTTCCCCTGCCACGCCCACCAAGCCACACCATGCCCACCAAGCCACGCCCACAGAACTGGTAGTAAAAAAAATTGGAATTCACCACTGATCTGAAGGTAGGACAAGAAGTAATGTATGGAAACATATCAAGGAGAGGTTCAACCTAGAACTAAGGAGAAATTTCCTGACAGAACAATTAACCAGTGGAATGGCTTGCTTCCAGAAGTTGTGGGTGCTCCATCACTGGAGGTTTTTAAGAAGAGACTGGACAGCCACTTGTCTGAAATTGTATATAGGGTCTCCTGCTTGAGCAGGGGGTTGGACTAGAAGATCTCCAAGCTCCCTTCCAACTCTGTTATTCTGTATTCTATTCTGAAAGAAAAGCTGTGGCTCAGAGACAAAATCTTATGAAACCAAGAAAATGAATCCCATGTTTTTCACAGGGACGGTGTCACTTCAGTTCCTCCCATCTTGTTGAAGGATTCCTGAGAACCAGCCTGGGAAATACACCTGTCAGTTGGGATAAGACTATCAAACCAGATGCACACACGGTAAGGCAGTTTCATTTATCTATGTTAAGAGTCAGCAATATGATACCTGGGGAAGCCCTGACATTTGCAAGATCCCTAAGCAATACCCCAACATTAAATGGAAATGTTAAAACTGGTAGAAGTCTTAAGGGACAGTCCAATCTTCCTCGCTGTTAGCATATACACATCAGGCCAGGTGTGCCAAAATTTCTCTAGGGCAGCTTTGAGGCTCACATGCACCTTATCTCCAAACGTGATCGATCCCTGTTTATTTACAAGGATCTATAAACAGTGATTTATGGCCACAAATGGGACAATAATTTCCATTGCTAAGCAAGGGGGTTGTTAAGTGAATTGTGCCTGATTTTGCAACCTGTTTGGCCACAGTTGCCAAAAGGATCCCACCAGTTGTTAAGGGAATCAAATCCCATGTTGACTTTGGTTGTCGGAAGCCGGCTAGGAAGGTCGCAAATGGTCATCGCATGTCCCCTCCCCCCCCCCACCCCAAGATGCTGTAGAACTGTCATAAATTCATGCGGGTTGCCAAGCACCCGAATTTTGACCATGTGAATGTAGGGATGCTGTGTTGGTCATTAGTGTGAGGACCAGTCGTAAGTCACCTTTTCAGCACTGTTATAACTTCAAATGGTCTGTAAACAAATGGTTGTAGGTTGAGGACTACCTGCATTGTATAATGCCTTCTAAATCAAGGTGAAAAGTTACTATCTGTAGGAGATGGCCAGGCTGAGCCTGAAGGAGGGCTCAAATGCGTCATTAGTCTTGAGTCCCTTTGTGCCCACAAGAGATCTAAGTTGAGCCCACCTTGAATTCCACTGACTCTTATCTACCGCCAATTTGCCTTGGCTGTTAGTAGTTCAGATTCTTGTAGAGAGATAGCATGGAAGAAACTTGTACTCATTTGAACAATCCCGGTTCCTGATTTCTTGCAGCTGACATTATCTGTTTCCATTCTGTGCTAAGTCTGCATCATTCATAATGCAAATTTCCTTGCCCCACAAGTACCAAGCTATGAACTATTAAGATCACAAAATCCTAGATATGCAACAAGATACCCAATTTCCTTAAGAACAATAATTCCTGCTCAAATGCCAGCAGTTAATGAGATTGGCAACCTTTAATCAGTCTGATTAGCAAATAAGAGAGTGACTAACACAAAGGCTGGCCTCAGATCACACTAAGATTTCACATGGTGAGCGAACACAATCTCTAAATTGTGGGTTGTGATCCAGGTTCTGCAAATGTCTACCATGAGGTCTCTTTGCTGATACAAGTCACTCCATAGATACAAATTTTCCAGCTTATTTGGAAGAGGGGCAGCTTCCTGAGCTCTGCAAATTATTTTTTTATTTATAAGTTTGTTTTCCACTTAGGGGCCTCCCAAACCCCTGGAACATCTATGACCCCCATGCTGGTTGAAGACAAGAAATGGATTCTAGCACATTTGGAAGTCATGCATGAAAAAAACATATTGGTTGTTTGGAGCTCCTTTCGTTGATTGATTACTCTGGGACTGGTTTTGCCAAGAACTGAAAGTAACTGCTGGTTTTCAACAAAGCCATCATACATCACGGTCATGGGAACGTAGGATGCTGCAAACAGCTGTAAATGTGTCCTGGTTATTGAGTGCCTGAAGTTGGGTCACATGATTGGGGGGGGAATGTCAACTGTTGGAACTTCATATGAGCCAGCCGTGTGCAGCAGCTGCCAAAAAAGCCAGCACAGTTCTAGGCTGCATAAACAGAGGGATAGAATCAAGATCACATGAAGTGTTAATACCACTTTATAATGCCTTGGTAAGGCCACACTTGGAATACTGCATTCAGTTTTGGTCGCCACATGTTAAGACTTTAGAAAGAGTGCAGAGAAGAGCAACAAAGAGGATTAGGGGACTGGAGACTAAAACATATAAAGAACGGTTGCTGAAACTGGGTATGTCTAGTTTAATGAAAAGAAGGACTAGGGGAGACATGATAGCAGTCTCCCAATATCTCAGGGGTTGCCACAAAGAAGAGGGAGTCAAACTATTCTCCAAAGGACCTGAGGGCAGGACAAGAAGCAATGGGTGGAAACTAATCAAGGAGAGAAGCAACCTAGAACTAAGGAGAAATTTCAATTCTATTCTATTCCATTCCATTCCATTCCATTCCATTCCATTCCATTCCATTCCATTCCATTCCATTCCATGATCACAGGTAGCTCCCAGAGAGGTCCATCGGAACTTTGACCACCAACCAAAGTTACAACGGCACTGAAAAAAGTGACTTATGACCATTTTTCAACTTATGACCATTGCAGCCTCCCCATGGTCACATGATCAAAATTTGGGAAGTTGGCAACTGGTTCATATTTATGACGGTCGCAGTGTCCTGGGTCATGTGATCAGATTTTTATGAACTTCTGCCAAGCAGAGTCAATGGGGAAGCCAGATTCACGTAACATCCATGTTACTAACCTAACAGCTGCAGTGATTCACTTAATGACTGTGGCAAGAAAAGGTCATAAAAATGGGGGGAAACTCTCTTAACGACCTGCTTAGCGAAGGAAAATTGGGAATCAATTGTGATCGTAGATTGAGGGCAAGTGAGACCTTGTCAGAGCTGAAAAAGCTCCTTGGATGAGAAGCGAAACGTCTTCAAAAAAAAAACACAAGAATGTCCAGTTGCCACCTTTGGGACAACCATGACCTGGATGACTGAGAATCTCTACAGACTTTTAGCTATACAATTTGGGATGAACACCCTATGCAGGGGTGGGTTCCAAATTTTTTTTACTACCACTCTGTGGGCGTGGCTTAATTTTGTGGGAGTGGCTTGATGGCCATGTGACTGGGTGGGAGTGGCTTGACGGCCATGTGACTGGGTGGGAGTGGCTTGGCGGTCATGTGACCGGGCGGGAGTGGCCAACTTGTAAAATGTGGTGAAAAAGTGACTTATGACCATTTTTCACACTTAACGACTGTTGGTCGTTAAGTGTGAAAAATGGTCATAAGTCACTTTTTTCACTGCCATTGTAACTTTGAACAGTCACTAAATGACTGTTGAGCAAAAGGTGATTGCTGCAAGAAGCAACATCACATAAAAGGTGATTGCTGCAAGAAGCAATTACCTCAAAAACCAGTTATCCCACAGAAACACACAAAATTGTCAGAAATGGTGTAGGGTCTCGTGCTTGAGCAAGGGGTTGGACTAGATGACCTACAAGGTCCCTTCCAACTCTGTTAATGTTTTGTTTTGTTTTTAAAAATAATAGTACAGGTTATTTTCCACTAGGTATTGAACCAAAATCTCACAAACCATGGGCCAGAGGTCCCCAAACTTGGCAACTTTAAGACTTGTGGACTTCAACTCCCAGAATTCTCCAGCTAGCATAGCTCAGTCACCTTCTGAGCATGCTCAGAAAAAAAATAAAAATAAAATAAATAAAGCCAAAAAAAGATGGCGACCGCATGCACAGTGCTGGAAGTCACCTTCTGAGCATGCTCAGAAAAAAAATAAAAAAAAATCGATTTTTTTTTAAAAAAAAGATGGCGGTCCCCACAGACCGGCAACCACCGATCCGGGCCGGATGACGTCACTAGCAGGTCGCCCCCGGTTCGGGCGAACCGGTAGGAACCCACCACTGACCCTATGAATGGTGTGGGAGTAGGAACGGATTTCCAGAGGGGGAAAAAACTGCAGACTACAGGAACCAGTAGCACTACTCAGGTGACCCCGAGGACACAGATAAACCTCCAAGTGGCCTCAATGACTCTCTAAAAGGATGCAAATGACCAGCTGTCTGCAAGGTGTATAAATCCTTCCATTCCCCATCCAGTCAGAGCTGAAGAAGCTTCTTGGATGAGAAGCGAAACGTCTTCAAAAAAAACCACAGGAAAGTCCAGTTGCCTCCGGAAAAAAGCACCTTTGGGACCCCCATGACCTGGATGACTGAGAATCTCTACAGACAAGTGAGAGCAGTTAGCTGAGTTTGAAAACGAGAAGTCAAGTCAAATCTGGTCAGCAGTTGGAGGAAGATATACAAGAAAACCCACAATTGTGGGCTAGACTGGGAAACGTATGTTAAGAAATGGTAGAAGGCAACAATTGCAAACCAGTTCTGCACTCTTGCTGAAAAACCATGAAATCAACAGGTGCCAAACTCCAAGAGGAGACTTTAGCTCTTATTAATTTGATGATACGATATCCTGCCATCCTACCCTTTGTGGTCATTTGTGGGTAGTCCACAACTTAGAAGCATTCATTTAGTGACTGTTCGAAGTTATAAAGGCCCTGAAAAAAGTGACTTAATACCTTTTTTCATACTTACCACCACTGCAGGATCCCCGCGGTCATGCAATTAAAAAAAAATTGGCAACTGCCACGCATTTATGAGGGTTGCAGTGTCCCGGATCACGCGATCCCCTTTTGCGACCTCCTGACAAGCAAAGCCAGATTCACCTAACCACCGTGTTACTGACTTACCAACTGCAGTGATTCACATAACAACCGTGACAAGGTCGGTCATAAAATGGGGCAAAACTCACTCAACAAATGTTTTGCTTAACAACAGAAAATTTCGGGCTCAAATGTGGTTATACATTCAGGACAGTGGTGGGTTGCTGCCGGTTTGGACCGGTTCTCCCGTACCGATGGCGGAAATTTGCCCCCCCGCTTGCCGAACCAGCAGCGATGGCTGGTGGACATGCCCCTGAACCGGTTCTCCAGTTGCCGCTCCTTGAAAGCGGCTTGCAAAGAACCCTCTGTGCATGCGCAGAGGCTTCTGCGCATGCGCAGAGGGTCATTTGCACGATGTGACGGGGGGCACGCGTAAGCAAAGCGCGCACGCGTGCGCAAAACACGCACTTCCGACGCAACGTGAACCGGTAGGGAAGGTAAGTAGAACCCACCCCTGGTTCAGGAGTACTTGTGTTTGACTGATTGGATTGGAATATTTGGAGAAATATTCACATTGCAAAAGCATCCCAAATGAGAAATTTTTACTGATTCTTAGTAGACATCTAGCCTCCAAATTAAAAAAAAACAAACTAGCAGTGATTAATTTACCTAATTAGTGCAAACAAACAAACAACCGGGGTAGAAAGTCATTTCGGTCCCCTATTTAAAAAGCAATTACTTTCCAACCCCCCACACAAACGCTCAGGATCCCAGAGTGAGGAAGAGCATAACCAACTTCAGATGATTCCAGGAGGTGCCCCCTGGAGCTGGCAAGAAAGCCCCCTGAGTCCAGAAACCATTAAATGTTAATTCATTTTCAACGTTCCTTTTCTGAAATTAAGAAGTGTGCAAACCTAGATGCCAGCAGAGATGTCCCCAGATTGATGGATTTTTTGTCAAATGCAAAGGATCAGGATTATCTGTTAGGTTACAGCAGGGTTAGGGTTAGGGTTAGCTATGCTGGCTAGAGAATTCTGGGAGTTGAAGTCCATAAGTCTTAAAGTTGCCAAGTTTGAAGACCTCTGGATTACAGCATAGATTTATACACAGGAATCTAGTCAACTGAAGTTCAATACAGATAGTCCTCGACTTACGACCACAATGGAGCCCAAAATTTCTGTGGTTAAGTCAGACCTTGGTTAAGTGAGTTTTGTCCCGTTTTACAACCTTTCTTGCCGCAGTTGAATCACTTCAATTGTGAAGTCAGTAACACGGTTGTTAAGTGAATCTGTCTTCCCCATTGATTTTGCTTGTCAGAAGCCTGCAAAAGGTGATCACACGACCTTGGGACACACAGCAACGGTCATACGTATGAGTCAGTTGCCAAGCGTCTGAATTTTGATCACATGACCACGGGGATGCTGCAACGGTCGTAAGTGTGAAAAACGGCCATCAGTCACTTTTTTCAGTGCCGCTGTAACTTTGAACGGTCACTAAATGAACTGTTGTAAGTCGAGGACTACCTGTATTAAATTGGTGCCAGATAAGGGTCAATGGAATTCAGAAGGGTTTGGTGTTTGGATCAAATGTCTATGGAAATCCTCCATCATCCAGGTCATGGTTGTCCCAAAGGTGCTTTTTCCCAAAGGCTTTCTTGGTTTTTTTGTTTGAAAATGTTTCGCTTCTCATCCAAGAAGCTTCTTCAGTTTATTATAGATTACAGATTAACAGAGTTGGAAGGGACCTTGTAGGTCATCTAGTCAAACCCCCTGCTCAAGCAGGAGACCCTACACCATTTCTGACAAATGGCAGTCCAGCCTCTTCTTGAAAGTCTCAAGTGATGAAGCTCCCACAACTTCCGAAGGCAACTTCTGTTCCATGGGTTGATTGCTCTCACTGTCAGAAAGTTCCTCCTTATTTCTAGGTTGAATCTCTCCTTGATCAGTTTCCATCCATTATTCCTTGTCTGGCCTTCAGATGCTTTGGAAAATAGCTTGACCCCCTCCTCTCTGTGGCAGCCCCTCAAATATTGGAAGACTGCTATCATGTCTCCCCTGGTTCTTCCCTTCGCTAGACTAGCCATGCCCAGTTCCTGCAACCGTTCTTCGTCTCCACTTTTTCTAGAGTCTCAATATCTTTTTTATAATGTGGTGACCAAAACTGGATGCAATACTCCAGGTGTGGTCTAACTAAGGCTTTATAGAGTGATATTAGTACCTCACTTGATCTAGATTGTATCCCTCTGTTAATGCAATTTAGGATTGCATTGGCTTTTTTGGCTGCCGCTTTATGAAGCTTACTCATTGCTTTCTATGGCACAAATTTGCCAAAAACCAGAAGTTCCAATATTTGACGGGCTGCCACAGAGAGGAGGGGGTCAAGCTATTTTCCAAAGCACCTGAAGGCCAGACAAGGAATAATGGATGGAAACTGATCAAGGAGAGTTTCAACCTAGAAATAAGGAGAAACTTTCTGACAGTGAGAACAATCAACCAATGGAACAGAAGTTGCCTTCAGAAGTTGTGGGAGCTTCATCCCTGGAGGCTTTCAAGATGAGATTGGACTGCCATCTGTCAGAAATGGTGTAGGGTCTGCTTGGGCAGGGGGTTGGACTAGATGACCTACAAGGTCCCTTCCAACTCTGTTAATCTAAGTGCCAGTTTTCAGCAGAATTGTCGTAAAAGCCGCAAGCAGCTGTAAGGGCCTGAAGTACAGTCATGTGTCTGTATGGGAGAAGGGAAGATAATCATCAAAACTTTTCCAGTCCGTCGTAACTTTGACTGGTCCTAAGTTGAAAACTATTTTTGAGGGCTCACACTGGTCTTCCTGTTCCTGCTGCACTCACCACACTCAAGTGACTTTCCTTCCACATGCAATTTTACAGTTTTCTCACCACTTGCCCTGTTGTTTCCACTTTACCAACCTGCCCCCCACTTTGCAATATTTTACTGCGCCTAGCAAACCATTATTATTTTTTTCTTGTTCAAGCAATCAGACTCTGCAGGAAATCCCCCCAAATGCTCCATCAAAGCCTGCAGAGACCCGGTGGCTAGGTTAGCTAAAAGGTTTAAAAATATGTCTAGCAAATGTTGGAATTGTAATAAAAAAATGGGCACATACTATCATATGTGGTGGACTTGTGGTAAAGCAAAACATTTTGGGGAAAAATACATAAATGGCTAGAAAAGATGATTGGAAAGCATGTAGATTTTAAACCTGAACTATTTTTATTAGGTATAATATCAGGTAACCTAATAAGAAAAAGTATGTATTTAATATTGCACGTCTTGACAGCAGTGAGGATTGTATTTGCGCAATGCTGGAAAAATGAAGAAAAATGAAGAAACACCACCAGATGAAGAAATAATTAAGAAGATACTAGAGTGTGCAGAAATGGTATTAAAATGTCAGTGTGTCATTAAAAATGAAACCGAAAGAAGATACAGAATATTATGAAACATGGAATCTATTTTATCAGTGGTTGGAAAAAAGGGGTGGAGATTAAGAATGTAATATGTATTGTTAAGCAAATTAAATACCCAGACAACACAATGTTTATTAAGCACTAAGAAATGTAACTAATAAAATATTAATTTAAAAAAAGAGAGAGAGAGAGACCCGGAGGCTGAAAGGCATCGGAGAAAAGGGAAGACTTTACAAAGACTTTACTCTACAAAGCCAGAATCAACTTCCTCTCCCGTGCCCTGGGCAAGCAAATTTCTACTCCTTTATCCCAAATGGACAAAACTAGGAATCAGGAGGTAACCCCAACTTTATTTTCCCTTTCTCGTTCCCCCCCCCCACACAGCTTCATTCATTTTCCTTCACAGAAAGAAGCACCTCTGGACGGGGATCTCGTTCAGTGCATTATGTTTCAACATAAAAGAATGTTTATGGAGCATATTGAGCAAACGAGACCATAAAATAGATCTTTACATCGTTCATAAAGACTTTGCAGGCCGGGAGAGCCGATGAATGCCTCTGGAGAAGTCCCCCTCGTGGGTCTCCCTTCTGCTGTCAAGACGATGACAGCTGCTTTACAATTGGGGACCTCCCACCCTTCATGAGAACTGATGAGGCTGATAAAGAGGCTTTTTGGCTCCCCCCCCCCAGCTGAGCCGTTCTTCCTCACTCAGAGGGGCTTTTCTTCTTTCAAAGCCACAAAAAAAAAAGGACTCATTTGCCTGGCTTCCCTGTTGGGTCTGTTGTTTCTCCTTTAAAGGTCTCCTTCTGCTGTCTGTCTCGTATTTGGGGAGGGGGGGGGAGAATCAGAAAATAGCAACATCTGTTTTCAGCAGCTGGCTCAAGCACGGGCAAAGCTCTTCATCGCATCCTTCATCCTTTGCTGTCTCCAACGTTGGATGCAATATCCCCATCGTCATCAGTGGGTATTCCATCTCTGGAGGTTTTTAAGAAGAGACTGGACAGCCATTTGTCTGGAATGGTACAGGTTGTCCTGCTTGAGCAGGGGGTTGGACTAGAAGACCTCCAAGGTCCCTTCCAACTCTGTTATTCTGTATCCCCCACAAGGGCGGAATTCCTCCTGGTGTCTTTTGAGTAGCCCGCCTAAGGGGGACATAAACAAGAACCTGGGGGTGGGCATTAACCATCCTCAGACCCCTTTCAGATTTCCTTTTACAGGTAGTCCTAAACCTACGAACACAATTGAGCCCAAAATTTCTGTTGCTAAGCAAGACAGTTGTTAAGTGAATTTTGCACCGTTTTACGACCTTTCTTGCTACAATTATTAAGTGAATCACTGCAGCTGTTAAGTTAGTAATATTATTGTTAAGTGAATCTGGCTTCCCCATTAACTTTGCTTGTCAGAAAGTCACAAAAGGGGATCACGTGACCCCGAGGACGCTGCAACCGTCATAAAGACGAGTCAAGTGTCTGAATTTTGATCACCTGACCATGGGAATGTTGCAACGGTTGTAAGAGTGAAAAACGGTCATAAGTGACTTTTTTTTCAGCGCAGTTGTAGCTTTGAACAGTCACTAAATGAACTGTTGTAAGTCGAAGACTACCTGTAATAATTTAAATCTTTATTTCATCTTAAAACCACGGGGCCTTCCGCAAAGTAAAAACAATAGCTTCTAGCAGTGAAGTTTCCGAAAGATGCCCTAATTAATTCATGAGCCCTCCTGCTTATAGCAACTGGAAAGCTTTGCAAGTTGACACTAGCTATGTATTGATGCCCACCTATGTGGCTTCCAGAGATTTTCTCAGAAAATATTGAATGTTAAAAAGGTAGTCGTTCCCGACTCTAGGGGGCGGTGCTCATCTCCGTTTCAAAGCCGAAGAGCCAGCGCTGTCCGAAGACGTCTCCGTGGTCATGTGGCCGGCATGACTAAACGCGGAAGGCACACGGAACGCTGTTACCTTCCCACCAAAGTGGGTCCCTATTTTTCTACTTGCCTTTTTTACGTGCTTTCGAACTGCTAGGTTGGCAGAAGCTGGGACAAGTAACCGGAGCTCACTCCGTACGAAATCCAGGATCTTTTTGGAATTGTATCTACCTGTCCAGGAAGAAAGTGTCAAACTAAGCTAGGTAAGAGGAAGTGTTGAGAGCAACTGTGTCATTGTGGCTTTGGGCAAATGAGCGCCTTCTGACTGGCCAACCCCACCATGGGAGCTATTTTGTGAATGTGCCCTCAACAAAATTCTACTTGCATCTACCCGTTAGGTATTTAAAAACATGGATATTCATGGATTTTGTCCAGCACAGGGCTGCACAGATCCAGACCCAGGATGAAGTCAATATACTGACCAACCTGTTCTTGAAAATCTCCAGCAATGGAGCATCTACAACCTCTGGAGGCCAGCCATTCCACTGATTAATTGTTCTCAACTGTTAGGAAATTTCTCCTTAATTCTAAATTGGATCTCTCTTTAACAAGCTTCCACCCATTACTTCTTGTCCTGCTTTCAGGTGCTTTGGAGAATAGGTCGACCCCACTCTTTTCTGTGCCAGCCCCTCAAGTACTGGAAGACTGCTATCGTATCACTCCAGTCCTAACCCTTCAGTTAATGTACTCAGTTAATGGCTAGCAACGGTGTAATTTTATAATTTCAATGCAATGCTGGCAGTACAAAGCCTATCTATGCTACCTTAGCCATGCAATTCCCTGGGGACAGACACAGAATTCCAGTTTTTTTTTAATGTACTTTTTAAGAACATTTAAAAAAAAGGGAAGAACATCATGAGACTCCCCCTCTCCAGATCCCATCAGATTTTAAAGTGCTTGCCTGAAATAGGAGAGTTTGAGATTAAAAACACCACAATCTCATGGGCTTTTGTGGCAAAATGACAAAAAAAAAAACCCCACCAAAAAAAACCAACAACAACCCCAGGAGTTTGAAGTAAGAATGCTGAAATTTTGTAGTAACAAGCTGGAATTTAAAATATGCCTTCACAATCACCTAATCCACACGGTACTTGAGAAGGCTGTCAACTCCTATGTTAAAATATTTTTTCATATGGTAAGGTTTTATAACGATGTACTTCGATGCTTTTTTCATTCTATTGGTGTGCTCTTTGGGTTAATGCAGAAATGAGAAAACAAATCTCGCAAATTAAATAAAATAAAGGACAGAAGAATATCAGCAAATCCTTGCTGGATTGGACGGGTTTATCGATGCTGGATAAACCAGTGCACTTAGTCCACTTTCGTGAACACTACTGTGACCAGCCAGGTACATTTCTGTAGAAGGTATGGGGGAACGGGGAGCTCACCTTGACAGAAATATGCAAGAATATCTCAGCAAAGGGGGAATGAAACATTATTTAGATCCTGGGCAACAAAATAATATATGGAAGGAGTTTAAGCAACTGCCTCCTTGACTGATTATAACAGGGGTCACCCAACCCCCAGGCCGTGGCCCAATACCAGGCTGTGGTTCATTTGGAACCAGGCCGCCTGAGTGCCTGGCCGGTGCACCAGTAGTGGGTTCTAAATCCCGTCGCTACCAGTTCGCTCGCTCGCGCGTGCCGCTTCTGCGCATGCGCAGAAGCGTCCCGGGCGGGTGGGCGGAGCCTCCCGCTGCCGCCACTACCAGTTCACCGAACCGGGCCAAACCAGGAGCAACCCACCGCTGTGGTGCACATATGCACAGCTTGACTTGTGTGAGTGGCAGGCCAGCACACATGTAGTGTTGTGGCCTGCCGGCAAAGCTACCAGCAGAGTCAGACAAGGAGAAGGCGGAGAGAGAGCCTGGGCCAGCTTCGGAGCCTTTGGAAGGCTCTGATAAGGAAACCGCATCAGAGGTAGAGGCAGAGCCAGGGCCTTCCATCCTCCCCCAGGTGAAGAGGCAGCTGTCTTCGGGGCCTGAGCTGAGTGAGGGGGAGGAACAGATGGGGCCCATCCCAGATGCGCGTATGCGCAGAGAGGAAAAGAGACGAGAGCAAAGGAAAGCTATAAGCCAGCTCTCGGGGAGACGCAGACACAGACGATAGCCAGCCCCTCCCTGGCTGGGAAATAAATAGGAGGGGTTTGGGAGTGGCTGGTAGTCGCAGACCAGGGGTGAAATCCTCCCGGTTAGGCCCGGTTCGGGTGAGTAGGTAACGATTGCAGCAGCTGGTTCGGAGAACCGGGATGGCAGCATGAAGCTCCACCCACCTGCCCCGACATCATCACTTCTGGTTTTTTTTTTAACTTTTTAAAGCCTATTTTCCCTGCCGGTTCCCCTGAAAGAAAGAAAGAAAGAGAGAGAGAGGGGGGGAGGGAGGGAGGGGGAAGGGAGGAGGGAAGGAAGGAAGGAAGGAAGGAAGGAAGGAAGGAAGGAAGGAAGGAAGGAAGGAAGGATTTATTTGGTTAGAACTTAACTTACATTATCACTTATCTTGACTTTATGAAAAATTACAACCTTTTATCTAAATAAAGATAGCTGAATCAAAAACCATTTAATTTTTGCAACAGTTCACTAGGTGTAATTTCCAAGCATGTTTAAAACTGCAGTTCCTATTTAAAGTTTAAGTAAAATGTTTCTGTATTATGCTGTATTAAGCTCAAAGCCAAAATGCATTTATCCAGAATACAGCTATGCCAATTATTTAGCAGTTCATTCCCTGGAGTAATTTAGCATTATTAAAGGAACTTTAAGTCTGCCCCATCTGCATCTTTATTCATGAATTGTAATTATAAACTTAATTTTGCCCCATGTGTACATGTATATGATTGAGTACTTCTGTTTTTCCTCTGATCTAGAAGTTATTTTTTATATATTTTTTACTGTGGTACTATGTTTACATTTATATCTACTGAATGTTGCATGTAACTCACTTAAATGTATATAGATATTGTTCTTTATGGATTGTATGTATTTTACATGTTT
>QLTV01003959.1:626593-650642 GCA_003457575.1 Thermophis baileyi | reverse complement strand
TATCTATCTATCTATCTATCTATCTATCTATCTATCTATCTATCTATCTATCTATCTATCTATCATCTATCTATCATACCTAACACCAAGCATATTTTTTCATCAGACCGGGATGAGATGCTTAGCACTCTGTACATTTCCAGAAGATATGACTAATTGTTCCTAGAAGTTGTTTGCAAATCCCACTCTTTTCTGGCCAGTTATCCCAACCACCTTTAGAATGGCCAGCCAGCTGTGATTTCTTAAATATGCATTTCAAAGAAAATTAAAAGTGCACAGTAGATTGACCAAGGTCAAAGCCATTATATGTAGTCTCTTAGTTCCTAATTTGAAATCCCCATGTGCTTGCAAGAAATGAAAAAGAGAACCACAACAAGAGAATGGAACTACACTAAGACTTCTCCAGCCATAATCCATCTCAGTGACTGCAATCTACTGCTACAGAGATAACCACTGCAACCTCTCACCCCGGTTCATACTAAACACAAAGATATGGCTAAGATACGTCAACTTAAAATAAGCCATAGTGTGAATTTGAGTTATATACAAAGTCTATCCACAGTATGACCTAATGGCTGTGTTCATACAACAGAACTGGACTCCACTAACATGGAGTTGGAGACTTTGTACTTCATTTGTTATGTGAACCCCACCATTATCTTACAGCACGTGGTATGAATCAAAACATCATGTCAAGTTATACGATGTCAATTATAATGCAACTCCATCAGTTGAGTGTTGGGCTGGGCATTGTGTATGTTGTTGAAGGCCAACTCAATAATTAAGTGTACACAGGACTCAAAAAATATCAGTTAGTCCCTAAGCCCATCCAAATGCAAAAACAGAGAAGGAATAGTGCCAAAAGAAATCTTGGTAGGCCATGGATTTGGCTAAATTGTTTTGGGGTCAAGAAAAAAAAGTCAACACAATCCTAGGTTGTATCAACAGATGGTAGTATCAAGATCACATGAGGTGTTAGTACCTCTTTGGTAAGACCACACATGGAATACTTGTGGTCCATCCAATACTTGTGTGAATACATCCACACTGCTTATCAAGTCTGGATGTCATGATACCAAAAAAGTGCTGAGACCCCAGAAAGAGTGCAGACAAGAGCAACAAAGATGATTTGGTGTCTGGAGGCTAAATGGTATGATGAACGGTTGAGGGAACTAGGTATCTCCAGTCTAATTAAGAGAAGGACTAGGGGTGACATGACAGCAGTCTTCCAATATTTGAGGTTCTGTCACAGAGAAGAGGGGGTCGACCTATTCTCCAAAGCACCTGCAGGCAGAAGCAACGGATGGAAACTAATCAAGGAGAGAATCAACCTAGAACTAAGGAGAAATTTCCTGACAGTGAGAAGAATTAACCAGTGGAATGGCTTTCCTCTAGAAGTTGTGGGTGCTCCATCACTGGAAGTTTTCAAGAGAGTGGACAACCATTTGACCAGAATGGTATAGTCTCCTGTTTGAGCAGGAGATTGGACTAGAAGACCTCCAAAGTCCCTTCCAACTCTATTATTCTATGTTACTCTGTTACTGCATTTTGTTAATCCAGGTTGTTTAAGGTTTAATGTGTAGTGTGTTGCACGAACCCAGCTGGTTAATTATGCAAACCAGCTAATTGCCTTCAAATCCTAGATGCCCCATCAAGTCCAACCATCACTCTACAGTGCTTAGGAAGAAGCCTGGCAGCACAATTTTTCACATAGCAAAGTCTACCCTTGCACCTAAGGGAGCCTTGCAGAAGATTGTGCCCAATGACATATGTCTGTACGTGTTTTGCTGAGAGTGGTCAATGCCTGTCTTTCATTCCTAACCACAAGTTCCCTCTGCTTATAACAGGAATATTCCCACTGGGTCTGCCTCTCTCCGCAGAAAGCCAGAAACCCGCCTGCTGGTCTGTTAAAAGCTAATTGCTTTGAAATAATTGAGCAGGTGAGCACAAAACTTTCACGCCAAGATTTCCCCGCTTCCCCTTCCGCTTCTGAACAACCCAAACGAACCAGACAACACAATCACAACATAGAGACAGATTTAACCATAGTTTCAATAGGGAAAATGTGGCCATCCTAGACCAAGCCAAGTCCAAAAACGCCAGGGAATTTCTAGAAGCCTGGCACTCTGACAAATCAGCCATCAGTAGAAACTCAGACATTAAGAACATCTATAGACAGGTGGCACTTACCTCCGGCAAGACTGGCAAAAATGTCCATGAATATAACAGCTAAATGTTGGAAATGTAAACACGACCAGGGGACGTACTACCACATGTGGTGGACGTGCCCAGAAGCAAAAAAAAATTGGAGAAAGATCCAAAGGTGGATAGAGGAAATCATAAAACAAAAATTAGAATTTAAACCCGAACTGTTCATTGGGTATTATAAAAGGAAAGATAAACAAAAATAACCAATACATGATACTTCATATAACGACAGCAGCCAGAATTACTTATGCCCAAAATTGGAAGTCAGAAACAGCCCCTACATGTACAATGATAATTTAAAAAGTGTTAGAATGTGCTGAAATGAACAAATTAAGACTGGAAATACACGACAGAGAGGTCACGGAATATTACAAAATATGGAACAAATGGTATAATTGGTTGTAAAATAAAAGCAAGATTAATAGATAAAGCGATGTTAACAATAATAACAAATTAAATGATATGTATGGATATTTGTATTGATGTATATAGAGGAACGGAAATAAGACGATAGACGGATAAAACTAGAAATATTGATATAAGATGATAGATATTAAGAAGAAAATGTACATAAGACTTAGAAGAGTAAGAGTAATAAAAGCAAAGTATGTACGCTGATACGGTACACTGTAAAATAATGCTATATGGTATGTGACGTTATGTTCTGTCACGTTTCGTTGTTTTTTGTATTTGTGGTTGTTTTTAATGTTGTTTTTAAAAGTGAAAATTGTTTAATAAAAACTATTTAAAAAAAAAAAAGAACATCTATAGACAATGCAAAAGAGACAATCACCCAACCCAAAAAGATAAAAAAAACTCCAGCACCTCTCCACTAGCAGCATAAATTAACTCCAAGGTTAACCTCAGACTGACAATCAAGTGAACAATACCCCCCCATCAACTCCCAAAGAGCCATCAGTAAATAGCCCAACCCAAGAATCTCTAAGAGGGCACCCAACCACACAGACAGGCAAGTCAACAGAATATAAACTGAAAGCAGAGCACTCCTTACTAATACTGATGATGTTACCTACCCTGTTTCCCCTAAAATAAGACCCAACCTGAAAATAAGCCCTAGCATAATTTTTCAGGATGCTCGTAATATAAGCCCTACTCCAAAAATAAGCCCCAGTTAAGATCATCAGCCAGACGGACACAATTAGTATCGTATTTCCCCCAAAATAAGACCTAACCAGAAAATAAACCCTAATATGCATCTTTTGGAGCAAAAAATAATATAAGATCCAGTCTTATTTTGGGGAAAATACGGGTAGTTTGGGTAATGAAACATCTGCAAGAAAATAACCAAGCTCAGAGAGCACCAAGGACCCCTCACAACACAATCCAAATGAACAAAACTTGAAAAAAATGGGGGGAGAGATAAATGTGATTTTGAAAAGAGGAGCTCACTATCAATTTTATCTCACAAATATTTCTCATGTAAGCCTTGAAAGCACTTTCTATTCCACAGATGCTTTTGTTAAACTTCTCTTTTGATTGTTATGATAATGACTCCTTAAGATATGAGTGGTTGTTGGTACACAACTGTAAGAAAAACCTGCAGGCAAAACTGGTAATTAGTGTGCAGTAAAATAAAGAGGTGTGTGTGTGTGTGTGTGTGTGTGTGTGTGTGTGTGTGTGTGTGTGTGTGTGTGTGTGTGTGTGTGTTGGGTCAGACCGAGTTAAATACAGCACAGATTTCCTCCCATTATTGATAAAACAGTTTGTCTAAAAGTCATTTTGACCTTGACAGGTATTAATTCTCCCATAGGAATTGTGTCAGGCAGAAGCCGGACCACAAATGTCTTAGATCATGACATTTTCACAGGTAAGCTAGGTCACCGTATCTCAATGAAATTGCCATTTAGGATTTTATCATTTGCATTAATGGCAAAAAGGAGAAGAACCGAGAGAGAAAAATAGTTACAAATGAAGAAAGAACCCTGGTAGATTTAATATAAGGAGACAAGTTGGTGTAGAAAAGAGGTGAGCAAGTATGGCACCTTTACAACCTGTGGACTTCAACTCCCAGAATTCCTGAGCCAGCATGTCCATAAGTTATAAAGATACCATAGTTGCCCACCCCGGTGTAAAAGTTAAGGCCTCAAGCTAGAAACTGGGAGACTGTGAGTTCTAGTTCTGCCTTGGGCACAAAGCCAGCTGGGTGACTTTGGGCCAGTCACTTTCTCTCAGCCCTAGGAAGGAAGCAATGGCAAACCACTTCTGAAAAACCTCGCCCAGAAAACTGCATGGGCTTCTCCAGGTAAGGCTCTGAGAATCAGACATGACTGAACAGGAAAAAAAATTAATACAAAATTACAGGAAGCCACCTTTATTTATTTTAAGTATATATTATATATGTAGCCCACGTCTCCTCCAGAAACTCATGGCAGAACCATCAGCCTTCCTCTTCCAATATTTCCAACCCAGTGATGTCAGTAGAGCTGAGAGGCAGGTAGCTGCTCACCTGGTCATTATCAACTCTTTCACCATCCCCCTGCAATACCTTTCCCTGTAAATCTGTACTGGATAGGATTGGGCACCTCATTAAACCCTGTTTCAGATCAGTCATGGTTTAATGTCCAAATCATGGCTGGATCCACAGATACTTTAATAAAGCATGGTTTACAATTTCTATTAGATGGTTTTAAGCTGGGCAAGGCGTTGCCACATAGGCCTCTGAGTCAAGGGTTGGAGGGTCTTCCCAAGCCTTCACTGGTCATCCCAAGAGCACCGGAGTGGCTATCACAGAGAAGAGGGGGTCGACTTATTCTCCAAAGCACCAGAGGGCAGGACAAGAAGTAATGGGTGGAAAGGTCATCAAAGAGAGATCCAACCTGTAACTAAGGAGAAATTTCTTGTCAGGGAGAACAATTAATCAGTGGAATGACTTGCCTCCAGAAGTTGTGGGTGCTCCATCACTGGAGTTTTTCAAGAATAGATTAGACAACTATTTAACTGGGATGGTATAAGGCTCCTGACTTGAACTGGGGGTTGGACTAGAAGACCTCCAAGGTCCCTTCCAGCCCTATGACTCTATGTTTTCCACATGCAATGCTCTTAATGACATAGATTTCCTTGCTTACGTAGGATGAATGACACCCGAGTTCTGCCTGCCCTCCTCCCCACTTGTCCATAGTTCTTTCAATCTCAGATTGTATTGTTCAGGTATGTTCCATCTTGAAAAAAATAAGAATTTGGGAACTTTTCTTATCCTGTTATGTCCTGCAAACATTTCAACCACTTTGAGCTTCCTTTTCAAAGCTGGACCTCATTCAGTCTCCTTCTCAAGCCTTCTTTTTTTTTTTTTTTTGCTTTGCTTTTTGTTTTTGCTCACCAGTTCAACTCTTTTTCTCAAAAGATAAAATAAAATAAAATCCCATGTTTTTGGAAAATCCAAATAAATATCTGAAGGCACACATTTCTTAGACTAGAGACATTTTAATGTATCCTTACAAACATTTTTCCCTAATTAAATCACTTGAGTAAATTATTTTCACTAAGGGGCATTTTTAATGCATCCTTTTTCCCCCCTCTCTTTGCAAGTATCGCACAAAATCTGGGGAGGAGGGGAGAATACTAAGGCTCAGTTCCTGGTCTCAGAATTAGGGAGCGGTGCAACCTGTAGACCCCCTCTTTTCCCTGAGTGTCAGGAAGACCGTGTGCTCTTGGGCTAAGCCTACAGCCGCCCCATATTCTGTTTCTGTCAGTGGTCAGCCAGGTTCCTTTGTAAGGGAAATGGTCCTCTCCTGTTACACATCCAGGCAACATCTAGTGTTTATCGTCCAATCCGGTTGCTGTAAACCTCACACACACACACACACACACACACACACACACACACACACACCATCATTCTGGTCAATTCTCTGCAATGCCCTCCAAACCTGTGGCATCACTATTCCTCTGTGTCTCTTGTCCACCTTTTGCTGATCAACTTCATCCACTCGATGTTGTGGCTTGTTGGGCGCTGGCCCCTCCAGCAGCCAAATCAGAGGAGGAGGAGGAGGCGTGGGAGTCAGGGTCAGCAACAAGGCAACCTGAGAGCTCCGAGGGGGAAGAGGGAAGCTGTCAGGGATAGAGACAGAGTCGGAGCCTGGGCTGTCCATCAGCCCTCAGATGGAGAGTCAACAGCCCCAGGTCTGGAGGTGGCTGATGAGGAAGAGGAGGAACAGCTGGGTCCAGTGCCTGACGCGCGGATGCGCAGAAGGCAGAGAAGAGGACAGCAGTGGAAATCTATGGGTCGGTCCTTGGGACGGAAGAGCCACCGCTGCTAGCGAAGCCCCACCCTAGCTCTGGGGATAAAAGGCAGGTGGTGGGGATGAATAGATGTGGCAGACAACTATTCATCTCCCTGCCGGACAGACTTGTTAGCCTGCTGTAAGAGAGAAACTTTTTGCCGGGGCTGCTGGCGCTCCTAATAAAGGAATCATTGCTTCAACTACAGAGGGTTTGTCGTGTTTGAGGAGCTGGGTCAGAACACTCGATTGCTAATATTATCAAAGAATGAGCAAAGGTGTCTTCCCATCACAACCCTCCAGACCAGTGTTTCTCAACCTCAGCAACTTTAAGAAGTGTGGACTTCAACTCCCAGAGTTCTCCAGCCAGCAAGCTGATGCAAAGGGCCTGCTTATGGACAGTTAGCTCTTATAGCTCTAGGGCAGTGTTTCTCGATCTTGGCCGCTTGAAAATGTGTGGACTTCAATTCCCATGCTGGCTGGGGAATTCTGGGAATTGAAGTCCAAGCCAAGGTTGAGAAACACTGATCTAAGAAGACATATTTGAGGGGCTTCCACAAAGAAGGGGGGGTCAACCTGTTCTCCAAAACACTGGAGGGCAGGAGAAGAGCAACAAAAATAATCAGAGGCTAAAAAGTAAGATGAATGGTTGCAGGAACTGGGTATGTCCAGTCTGACTAAGAGAAGGATTAGGGGTGACATGATAGCAGTCTTCCAGGATTGAGGATCTGTCACAGAGAAGAGGGAGAAAACTTATTCTCCAACGCATCTGAAGGTAGGACAAGAAGTAATGTATGGAAACATATCAAGGAGAGGTTCAACCTCTAAGGAGAAATTTCCTGACAGAACAATTAACCAGTGGAATGGCTTGCTTCCAGAAGTTGTGGGTGCTCCATCACTGGAGGTTTTTAAGAAGAAATTGGACAGCTATTTGTCCGAAATGGTATAGGGCAGTGTTGGCGAACCTTTTCAGCACCGAGTGCCAAAACGGGAGCACGTATATGTGCGTGGAAGTGCCAGAAACCAGAAGAGCAGCTCCCTAGCACGCATGCACGCGCCCGGAAGCTGAGCCTCCTGTTTCCGGCACGCGCATGGGCGCCGGTCAGCTGGTCATCTGGTTTCTGGCACGCATGCCCATGCGAAGACCAGCTGGCCAGCACGCATGTGCGCACCAGAAACCGGAAGCTCAGCTTCCTGGCGCATGCATGCATGCCAGGGAGCTGCTCTTCCGGTTTCCAGCGCTCCTGCGTGTGCGAAGATCAGCTGGCCGGCGCGCATGCCCGCACTGGAAACCGGAAGCTCAGCTTCCCCACGCGTGCATGTGCGTGCCGGAACCTGGAAGAGCAACGGGCAACGGCTGACATGCCCGGAGAGATAGCTCTGCCTGCCACTTCCGGCACGCGTGCCATAGGTTCGCCATCACGGGTATAGGGTCTCCTGCTTGAGCAGGGTGTTGGACTAGAAGACCTCAAACCCTGTTATTTTATGTTATTTATGGTCTATATTATGTATGATCTAAGAAGACATATGCATTTGCTTTTGCATCATTATCTTCACACGGTGGTTCTCAATCTCAGCAATTTAGTATCTATGGACTTAAACCCAGTAGTCAGTAGTTATACAATATCTACATGTTGAGTAGTGTTTCTCAATCTTGGCAGCTTGAAGAAGTGTGTACTTCTTCAATTCCCAGAATTCCCCAGCCAACATTAAGCCCACAGATCTTAAAATACATACAATTGAGAAATATTGGTCTAAACCTACACTGAGTAGCATCACACATTTTATGCTAGAGATTCTCATGTAGCTCACCAAGGTTTTGTAATGTGCTTGATAGATTCTGGAAACAAACTGGAGCTTTTTTAAAATGACTCAAACTGCAAACAAAGTGCATTATTTTCAGTTTGAAAACCCCAAATCTATATTTAAAAAATCAGGCTGAAAATTTCAACTCATCTTCTGTGATGATATTAGTGGTTCAACAGCCACATGCCTTGGAGGTCCTAAAAAGGAACCAAAAATAAAAATAAAAATAGAGGCACAGTTCCATGAAGAATAAAAAGCTCCAGTTTTTTTATTGTGGGGAAATCAGTTTAACTCCTGGATCTGCATTTCTTCCCAGCTGTGTGACATCTTGATTGAAACGTAGCAATCAAATCAAATCGCGCGCGCACACACACACACACATAAGTATGCAGTATGCTCCCTCCCATATTTGGGTATACCAGGTGACTCGACAGAAAACACACACACACACACACACACACACACACACACATATTCGTGAACAATTGGTTTACATAACGATATTGCTGTAAGCTGGCAATTTTATTTCACCCTTTTTTCCTAATAAGACCAGATATTGAGGCCTTTCTAACATCCATTGCATAACTAGGCATTTAAGGGCACGGATTTCTGTCTGTTAGAAACAAGGGCTAGTTAGCGAAGATGGGATTTGTCCTCTGAGAAGCCTCGAAGGAACACATCTGAATGGACTAGGACAGAAGTCACTTTCAGACATTCCTCTTCTCCACTGGAGCCCTTAACTCAAAACGTGCCAAAAAGCACCTGAGAATACATACTTTAGACTAAAACACGTTTAATAATTCACAGAAAGAAAATACTTTGACAAACGCAGATCATAAATTAGGGTAACAATTTGAGGCTGGGAAACAAAAGACAGGCTGTCAAAATATCACTCAGAAAGAAGAGATGACTGCTGGGTCAAGATGGCATCAGTAAAATTGTGGCTCCATTTGTTTTTGTTTTTAATTTGACACTCATAAAAATCAGGCAGAGCTTGGACCATATCAGAGGTGGTATTCAGCCGGTTCTGACCGGTTCTGGAGAACCGGTAGTGGACATTTTGAGTAGTTCGGAGAACCAGTAGCAGAAATTTTGAGTAGTTCGGACCACCGGCAAATACCACCTCTGGCTGGCCCCGCCCCCATCTATCCGCTGCCTCCCGAGTCCCAGCTGATCGGCTGGGTCTTCTTTTGCTGTCCTGTACAGGAGAACAGAGCTGGAAAGCAGGTTAGTGGGGTGGGGAGGGAATGGTCATTTTGCAGTAACTTCCCCTGTCACACCCACCAAGCCACGCCCACCAAGCCACACCATACCCACCAAGCCACGCCCACAGAACCGGTAGTAAAAAAAATTGAATCCCACCACTGGACCATATCATTGCAGTTGCCATCTTGACTTTTTTGACCTTACATCTGTAGAAAGTTAGCACTCACTCCTAGAAGAATGAAATATTTTGAGGAACATTTAAAAAGGCAGAATGTTATATTTCCCTAAATGAGAAAACATGCTCTTAAAAGACAGAAAGCAGACTCAGCCTCCCTGCCCCCAAACAGAAACTGAGGAGGCCAGCTTTTAGAAATGCAGATTTGGTAATCCATTCAGAAAGGCTGGGTCAAGACAGAAACTCAGAAAAGCAACAAACAAAAGGTGGACCAAATTAGCTCAGACAAGCACCTAGGATTTGCATTTCCTCTTTTGCCTACAGAGCCAGCTATGACCCCTACATAACCCCATAGGAATCTGACAACAGCCAATAGAATACATGTTCTTGCACAGGAACAGGAAGCTCAAATACAAAGCCCAAGAGAAGGTATAAATAGCCCCCACTCTCAACTCCATGTGGTCAGCTGCCCAGGACCTCAAACCCATGTGGTTCTGCTTCATCAATAAACCATCTTTCCAATCAGCCTCCATGTTTCCAGTGTCTTTCTCCCAGCTTGGAAGTGAACCAGATGGATCTTTCTTCCCACACCCTAGGGGACACTCCAGGAGGGAAGTTTCAGAGTCAGGTTGATGAGGGAAAAGGGCAGTTAGGTTTTGCATTTTGGAAAAAAGAGGTTCAAGTAACTCCCAGAGCCCGTCCACTTAATGAATTCATTCATCCATGAAGAGGGAACTTGGGCTTTATTGGTATCCTAACCCCTGATTCAATGGGACCTTGTGTGAGTCTTCATGGAGCTCTGACGTTAGGGGTTTGACAACTGTGGTACCGGCAGTCCTCGACTTACAACCACAATTGGGACTAGAATTTTCTGTTGCTAAGCAACATGATCGTTAAGTGAGACATGCCCGATTTTACAGCCTTTTTTCCATGGTTCTTAAATGAATCGCTACAGTTGTTAAGTCAATCACATGGTTGTTGAGAGAATCCAGCTTCCTCCATTAACGTTGCTTGTCGGAAGTAAGCTTGGAAGGTTGCAACTAACGATCACATGACCCTGGGATGCTGCAACCATCGTAAATACAGATAGTCCTCGACTTACAACCACAATTCAGCTCAAATTTTTTGTTGCTAAGTGAAACATTTGTTAAGTGAATTTTGCCCCATTTTACGACCTTTTGTGCCACAGTTGTTAAGTGAATCTCTGCCGTTGTTAAGTTAGTGACACGGTCGTTAAGCGAATCTGGCTTCCCCATTGACTTTCCTCGTTAGAAGGTCGCGAAAAGGGATCACATGACCCTGGGACACTGCGACTGTCACAAATATGAGTCAGTTGCCAAGCGCCTGAATTTTGATCACGTGACATGGAGATGCTGCAATGGTCCTAACTGTGAAAAACGGTCATAAGTCACTTTTTTCAGTGCCGTTTTAACTTTGAACGGTCACTAAATGAATTGTTGTAAGTCGAGGACTACCTGTACATGCTCATTGGCAAGCAGCCAAATTTTGATCTGATTACTGTGGAGATGCTGCGGTGGTCCTAAGTGTGAGGACTGGTCATAAGTCATTACTTTCAGTGCAGTTGTAACCAAAATTACAACTTCGCTAAACGAATGGCTGTGAGTCGAGAATTACCTGTATTAAGATGTTCACTTTCCCTCAAGTTGCAATTGAGGCAAAGCTGATTTTTGAAAAGAAGCATCAAAATGATTAAATACTTATTTTAGTATCAATAGATAGTTGATGTATGTTATGTATATTTGGTTAAAATATTCCGAAACATGAATTTTCATGTCTTTTAAGTCGCTGATTAATATTTAGAAGAAAAAAAAACAGGATAGGCTGCATCCAGAACTGATGAGGTCTACAAAGAGAGCAATCTGCTCGGTGAATGTTCTGATGCAAACTAGATATAATATTATACTGTTGATTGTATTGTTGCCATTATAAAGTAAAAGAGGAACAAGTTCCTTCTCTAACATAATTAACATTTAGAAATGTAGCCAAGGGAAACAAACTGGAGAAGAAATAAATGATGTGGTTGAGCCAACAGGGAAGAAAGAACACTTGGATGACCATCTTTGATCCAAGATCTTACAGAGAAGGTGGGGCCTAAGGAGAGGCCATCAAGGCATTAAGGTCTCCATACCCCCTGAAAGCAGAACAAGAAGCAATGGAAACCAATCAAGGGGAGATCCAACCTAGAACTAAGAAGAAAATTCCTGACAGTGAGAACAATTCATCAGTGGAACAGCTTGCCTCCAGAAGTTGTGGGTGCTCCATCACTGGAGGTTTTCAAGAAGAGACTGGACAGCCATTTGCCCAGAATGTCATAGAGTCTCTTGCTAGAGCAGGGGTTGGATTAGAAGACTCAAAGGTTTTCCAACTTTCTACACTGTTATTCTGTTAAGGTTTGCCCCATGAGATATACAAGGAAGCAAGGGGGGGAAAAGTGGACCACACCCAAGTCTTGCCCAAAGAGTCACCAGACACACCAGGCCAATATATGTTCTGTGTCCAAGCAGGAGAAATGCTTCTTTCTGATGTCTTCATTACTAAAGGTTTTCAAGAAAATGCTGGACAGCCATTTGTCTAAGATGCTCTAGGTCAGGGCTGTCAAACCCGATTTCATTGAGGGCCACATCAGGGTTGTGTTTGACCTCAGAGGGCGGGTGTGTGTGTGTGGCCAGGAGGGAGGGTCATGGTGGGCGTGGCCGGGGTGTCCATGGCCATGGTGGGCATTTGACACAGGCTCAAGATGCATTTTTCCCCTTCTCTTCTTTCTTTCCACAGTTCTTTACTATAACCATTTTCCTATCTCTTCTACCAAATATTACTGGCAAACATTTATTACTTATTCTTCATACTCCACTAAACTTTTTATTTCTAAATGTATACCCCATTGTTTAATAGCAAATTGCTTTTCCAGGCAGAAAAGCTATTTATACTATTGTGTTTTTATTATTCAACTAATAATAAAAATACAATAGCATAAATGACATGATAATACAAGATCTAACAGCAGAGGTAAATTTCCAGGATAGTAAATAGAAATGGCTGTCAATTATAGATTGTTGATTGTAGATTAAATGGACCTAGGTATTCCTGCCCTGAATAGAAGGCTGGACTAGAAGACCTCCTTCCATCCCACAGATTCTCTGATACCATGGCCTGTTTTTTCAATAGTAGCGCTACTACCACTCGTGGGCAGAGAGACCTTCTACTTGCCAATTTTGCCTACCCAAACATTCTGGTATAGCTAATAAACGGCCTTCAAAGCTCCAAGACCAATAAATGCAGGAATTCTGTTTAATAAGAATGAGTACGCTGAGATTTCAAGACTAATGAGAGGTCTCGTTTGTAAAGGCTACCAGGGAACAGTTAATTTACTAGTTGGCTAATGTTCTTCTCCTGAACGTCCTTTAAAAAAAAAACAACCAAAGAAACCAAACCTTTCATAAATGATATATATTGGATTGTTGCCCAGTAAGGAAATATCAGTTATGAATAATGTTTCTACCTCCATCATTGTCAGCGTTTTAATATTCCTAATTACTTATAAAAGCTATGATATTTAAGGTAGGAAAATCCTCTAGCTTTAAATCTTTAAAAAAAGAGGATCCCACAATTATCCTTTTTCTAAAATCATTTGATGCCGTTCACGGTAGCTGTGCAGAAGTAGAGGACATGACTTGCATTTCTAGGTCTATTCAGGTTTTATTTCTATATTGATTGATTGGATTTATATATTTATTGTATATATTATTTATATCCTACTGTACATTTCAGGAGCTCAAGGCAATTTAGAAATGACCTGAGTCTTCCCGGGCATACCTCTTGTAAGAAAGGCTGAACTGAACAAGAGTGGCTAAATCCTCCAATAAATTTACCTGACTGGGGTCTCCCTGCTCCTATTCCAGCACCTTCCACACTACACCTGATTGGCTCTTGGGCTGAGAGGGAGGGACCAGTGCAAACAGAGTGGGATTCAGCCGGTTCGGGCGAACCAGTAGTAGCAACCTGCGGGTGCCCGGGTGCAATCCCGTCCTATATCGCTGTGTTTTTGACGCCGCACACATGTGCAGACACATGCGAGCGAAGCCATCCGGTGCTGGATGAACCGGTTGTGACAGTATGTGAAGCCCACCTCTGAGCACAAAGTCAACCAATGAGCTTCTGTAGGTAAGGAGGGACTAGAATTTGGATCTCCCTGTTCCTGGTCCAGGAACTTCACCACTAGCCATAATGGCTCTTGGGTTGAGAGCGAGTTGCTCCCCCAAGGGAATCTTTATGGTTGAGGAGAGTCTAGAATTTAAGTCTCCCTCCTTCAATATCTTCACCATCATCCTTCATTGGCTTTCTGGTTCTTTTTTTTTTTTTTTTTTGTGAACCATGTGCAGAAGCTCTAGGGATGTGGGATCAACTGGAGAAGAAGGCATTGCCAAAGCTGCCTTTAACTGTCAAAAGGATCCTTGGCTCTTCCCATGGCTCCTTTCTACCCAGGACCATAATGCCATCATTAACCACCTGGCTTCTTATAAGCATTACTCTGAGCAGGTGGACCCAATATCTAGTGCCCAATGGGCCATTCGGAGAAACCTTCAGGCCGAAGCTTACTCAGATGACCAAGCCGGTTGAATTAAAGCAGAGAAGATGACAGCTTCCCCTTGAGTCCTGCTTGGGCAGGTTCATCACCAAAAGAAACTCCTGGGTTTCACCTAATCCCGGAGCCGGCCCTGGGTTTGCGGCCATTTTACAATCCCCACCTTTGCACCATGCCTCACAAGGAAGAAGGCTAAAGAGTTGCACCAGAGAGTCAATTCCATCTCCTCAATTCCTTACTCTACTGACTCCAGGTTTCTCCCCCCTGCTAAGCTAAAAATCTTAAAATCTTATACACGAGGTAAAGACCCGTTGCCTTCATGGGCAAAAAATAAATAAATAAAGGACCACAAACAGAAGAGATGGTGATGAAAAGGGTAATTCAGAAGAACAAGACTTCTGGACAATATTTCATAATTGTTTTTACAGGAGGCTTTTTAAAAGCTCTCTAATAATAGCGACTCAGTATTTCATATAAACTTCCTCGTTCTTTCCAGCCTTTTTTTAAGCATGTCTCTTTTTGGGGGGGGGCAGGGGTGAGTTCCTCCCGGTTCGGACCGGTTCTCCCGAACCAGTAGTGGCCCGCTGGTGATGTCACGATGATGTCACCGAACCGGATCAGTCGGTGCCGGTCCGTGGGGGCCGCCATCTTTTTTTTTTGAATTTTTTTGAATTTTATTTTTTGAATTTTTTTTTTGAATTTTTTTCCCCCTTCTGAGCATGCGCAGAAGCCGACTTCCGGCACTGTGCATGTGGTCGCCATCTTTTTTTCGGCTTTGTTTTCCCCCCCCCGGATTTTTTGTTACTGCGCACGCACTCACAAGGTGCGCCCACAAGGGAGCGAACCGGCAGCGAGGTAAGTTGGAACCCACCCCGGGGGGGGGGGTGTTTTCTTTTCTTAAGATCAGAATATGTAATAACCTTAAGGTATTGTCTGCTTTGGTTTTTGTTAAGCAGGCAGGGAGGCAGGGAGAATTCGGGTACTGCCCTGTAGCAAACCATGTGCCTCTCTCACCAAAGGTCCCAGAGGTGGCGCAGTGGTTAGAGTGCAGTACTGCAGGCTACTTCAGCTGACTGCTAGCTGCAGTTCGGCGGTTCAAATCTCACCGGCTCAAGGTTGACTCAGCCTTCCATCCTTCTGAGGTGGGTAAAATGAGGACCCAGATTGTTGGGGGCGATAGGCTGACTCTGTGAACCTCTTAGAGAGGGCTGTAAAGCACTGGGAAGCGGTACATAAGTCTAAGTGCTATTGCTATTGCTATTTGAGCCATGCCTGGAAAGGCAGCAGAGCATTACTCAGAAGTTTGTTGTCTTTCCTGCATCATTGGTGCACAGGTAGTCCTCGACTTACAACCACAATTGAGCCTAGAATTTATGTTGCTAAGTGAGAAATGTGTTAAGTGAGTTTTGCCCCATTTTAGGACTTTTCTTGCCATAGTTGTTAAGTGAGTCACTGCAGTTGTTAAGTTAGTAACCCGGTTGTTAAGTGAATCTGGCTTCCCCGTTGACTTTGCTTGTCAGAAGGTCACAAAAGGGGATCACACGACCCCGGGACACTGCGACCGTCATAAATACATGCCAGTTGTCAAGCATCCGAATGTAAATCACGTGACCATGGGGATGCTGCAATGGTCATAAGTGTGAAAAATAATCATAAGTCACTTTTTCCAGGGTCGTTGTAACTTTGAGTTGTCAGTAATTCAACTGTTGTAAGTTGAGGACTACCTGTACATTATTCCTTATGGGAAAAATTTATTTGGTACTCATCGTTTGTGGTACTCATCGTGCCCCCTGGAACCAATTTAGGATGAGTACCTCTGTATTCTGTATTCTGTAACAAATGTGTCCCTTTTCTTTCTTCCTTATGGCCATTTTGGATTCTCCCAGAAAGAGCCTCCACTTGAAATTCTCTTTTCTGCCTCCTCTGTCATCTCTATCTTCATCTACCTGCACAACCACACTGGACGTGGAGAGGAGATGAGTCACGTAGGCTCAAGATCCAGATGGATCTTGACAGACCTGAACACTGGGCCCTATCTAACAAAATGAAATTCAATGTAGAGAAAAGTAAAGTCTTACATTTAGGCAAGAAAAACCAAAAGTACACATATAAACTGGGTGAAACCAAGCTTAACAGCAGTGACTGTCAGAGGGATCTTGGAGTCTTAATGGACAACCAATTAAATATGAGCCAGCAGTGTGCAGCGGCAGCCAAAAAAGCCAATGCAATCCTAAATTGCATTAACAGAGGGATACAATCAAGATCAAGGGAGGTACTAATACCACTCTATAAAGCCTTAGTAAGACCACACCTAGAGTACTGCATCCAGTTTTGGTCAGCACGTTGAAGTGCAGCCATGACTTCAAACAACAAATCACCACAAAAGGTCAGAGCAGTATCTGGGGTGAACGTCCCAGAAGAATTACTCTATTATCCTCATCCTTGTTGGAGGTGCTTGTCAAAATTTCTGATCAATAGTGCAAATAGGAGGTAGTGAGTTTAATAACTCTTTTTTCCCTCCTATGGAACCAAGCTGTTCTAGCAGAGTTAACAAGCTTTGTTTCATTATAACAGTGACAGATACCGTCGCAGTTTGCATAACACACCACTGTTGACTTTGGGTGCCGCACTAGACTTCTGCTTTAGCAAAAAAAAAAAAAAAAAGGCACCAAGACAGTTGGAAAACACAATAAACTTATTATTTAAAAAAAAAAAAAAAAAAAAGTCACAGAGCCAGCAAATATACAACTCACTTGCCAATTAAAAAGGTGTTACAGGAATTAAGGCTTTTGCAAAAAAAGAAGGGTTTGAACGCAGCAGACAAACCTGACTCTTTCCATAGGAAACAGCCAAATGGCTGGCCGTGAATCAGACAATTTTACACACGGAGACACACACACACAGAAAGACACACACAACCCACCCACCCCCACACAAACCTTTTTGCCCTGGAAAAATAAGGCCACATATCACAAGAAGAGAAACTTCAAAATAGCTCCTGCACAGTTCAGAGACCTTAAATAGGTCAGTGCTTCACCGTGGCTGTCACAGAATTGGACTCGGCCCAGGTAAAAGGTGTTTCAGAGGCTTGTGAGAGAGTTACTGGAAAAAGGGATAATTCAGGCTGACAGGGAGAGGAGAAGAATAAGTGTCTCTGTGTGGTTCACCCAGGATCTTGGCACAGATACGAGCTAATGAGCACCTGTAACCTCTTTGTCCAGCCACCTTGCATTTCGCAATCATACCAACCACCAGTTTTCTGTTTGCAGAAAGAATTCCATATCCCACCTAGAAAACAGAATGGATCCCCGAGCAGGGAAGAGCGCCAGGCTTTCTCTGCAGCGGCTCAGCCGCGAGCCAAGCGGTTTGGACACCGAACAATGAATGACTAATAGCGGAGGGATGACATTTTTAAAAAACGACTTTGCAGAAAAGTATCTAAGAATAAAACCGTAAGAGAACCACGGCTTTCTTGGAACGATCCTTATCTCAAAATAGAAACGCGGCATTTTAAGGAAGGGATTTATCACGGAGAGCGTCCACTTCGACGACAGTGCTTCCCCAGTTTGAAACATAAGCCACACGCTTGGGGAAGGCAGGTTATTTCATAATTATGGGATGCCGAGGCAACTGTACTCTTCCACTCACCGCTGGAGCAGTCCGGCCCTCCCCATCCGGGTTCACAGTGACAGGTGTCGGGAGACACACACCGTCCGTGGACGCATTCTTCAGTGCAGAGAGCTAGGGACAGAAAGAGATACGCATTACCTCAGTGTCACAGGCCAGAAAAGCTGGCACAATATGTGTATGCTGTTAATAAAATTTCAAGCAACCTCATTTGCTATTTTTTTTTTTAAATTCCCAGAATTTAAATTCAAATTTTAGCTGCAAGGCTAAAATCCAGGAAGCCCTCACTGGCACTTCTGCTCAATAACTATAACATCGATTCCCAATGGAAAGCCAAACGGGCCGCTTAGCGCCCAGTTATAGGAAGACATATCAATGAGCCCACAAAAAAGGTGCCAGAACTTTGAACTACCATATCAGCAATGGACAATCCTGGATAGGATTCGCACCTGACGTGGTGTCCCTGTATAAATGGGGCATAGCATCCTCCCCTCAGTGTGACTGCAAGGCCCCACATCAAAGTGTAGATCACATCGTGACCGGCTGTAAGCTGAGGGCATTTAGCAGTCCAGGATCTGATTTGTTTATTTTTAATATAAACCATTGTTTCTCAGCCTTGGCAGTTTGAAGCTGTGTGGGCTTCAATAGCATACCTGGGTGGGGAATTCTGGGAGTTGAAGTCCACACATTTTCAAACTGCCCAGGTTGAGAAACACTGATATATAGGCCATGTTGTGCTTCAATGGTTAGATGGCCTAGACCAGGGTTGTCAAACTCGATTTCATTGAGGGCCACATCAGGGTTGTGTTTGACCTCAGTGTGTGTGTGTGTGTGTGTGTGTGGCCAGGGGGGGCATGGCCAGCTCAACATCACTTGTGTCAGGGGCGCCTATGGTGGCCCAAGCGCTCTGCCAGCGAAAACAGAGTTGGCAAAGGGCTGCAGGAGGCCGTCCCTCCCGAGCTCCGTTGTTGCTGGCAGAGGCACTATGGTTCAGTCCTTCGCTGTTTCAAGAGCAGCTCCACGGGCCAGATCTAAGCATCTTGGGTTTGACACCCCTGGCCTAGATATTGGTATTTGAACATAGATCTTTTTGACATTTATATTTTATTGTGTTTTATTAATCTAGGTGAAATGTTGATATATACAGTATATTGCAAGTCCATGTATGATATGCCATACGCTAAATAAATACATTCCCAGAAAAATGTAAAACATGCCAACATGCAACTTGATCCGACATGCAAAATATTCTGAGCCAAGGCACTTGGGGACACTCTGCTTGAAATTCATTATTTTGGTCTCGACTTGCCTGCTAGTGAAAAGTGACCATTTTTCACACTTATGACTGTTGCCGCATCCCCATAGTCATGTGATCAAAATCTAGACACTTGGCAACTGGCTCGTATTTACGGCGGTTGCAGTGTCTCAGAGTTATCCCCTTTTGTGTCCTTCTGACAAGCAAAGTCAATGGGGAAGCCAGATTCAGTGAACAACCATGTGACTAACTTAACAACTGCAGTGATTCCCTTAACAACAGTGGCAAGAAAGGTCATAAAATGGGGCAAAATTCACTTAACAACCATCTTGCCTAGAAATGGAAATTTTGGACTGAATTGTGGTCGTACGCTGAGGACTCCCTATATAGCTCTCCATCTCTGAGCACAACTCTGGGCAGCTCACACGAGGAGTACAAGAACCACAAAACAGAAACTGAAAATCCAGCACCTCAGTTATGCTCCCTGGATGCCCCCACCACCACTCACAGGCCCCTACCACCTAGCCTCAGACTTGAATAAAAACCAGGTCTTGATGGCCCAGAAGACTAGAAGGGAGGGGGGGGTCTGCCTGATCACTGGTGTATGTATGTGTGTGTTTATGTTTGTGTGTGTGTGAAAGTACCCAAATGAGATACCCCATCTGTCTAGACTCTAGAACAGGGGTCCCCCACCCCTGGTCATGGACCGGCACTGGGCCATGGCATGCCAGCAACCGGACCACACAAACAAGTGAAGCCCCATCCGCGGGATACATGCAACACGTGAAACCATGCCCCCTTCGGTCCACGGAAAAACCCCTCTCCACAGAACCGGTCCCTGGTGCCCCAAAAGTTGGGGGCCACTGTTCTACAAGGTAGGGGGAGCCATGGAAAAGATTCACATCCAAGGTTGACAAGATGGTAAAATTTCAGAGAAGGGGTCTGGAGCATGTTCTAGTTCTCAATCTAGTGGGAGAGGCAAATTTATTTATTTATTTAAATTTTTATGCCACCCACCTCCCCTATAAGGTGACTCCAGAAACCCTCAGGGAGAGGTAGCCCCACAAATAATCTGGTCCTCTACCATATAGAGCATTAAGAGCAATAACTAGCTCCTTGAACTGCGAGTTTGTGCAGGTGTAATATGGGAGGTCCCTAAGGTTGCCCAATTACACTTTAGCACAGTGTTTCTCAACCTCAGCAATTTTAAGAGGGGTGGACTTCAACTCCCAGAATTCCCCAGCTGGGGAATTCTGGGAGTTGAAGTCCATCGCTCTTAAAATGGCCGAGTTGAGAAACACCTGTACAGCATGTCACTGACATAAGCCCAGTGGCGAAATCAAAGCAAAAGCTGTGCAGAACCAGAAAGAATGATGCTTATTCATTTGAAAAATTTATATGCCACCCACTCCTCCTCGGGCTCTAGGCAGCCTACAAATATTCATATACAATAAAAATCATTAAAAACCCAGCTTAAAAAAAAATCTATGCTGCTTTGATTGATGACTGCCTCCCAGCCAAGCTAAGTCAGGCACAACTCATGAAATTAGCAAGTTGCAAGAACGGCTTCGGAAAACAGCACCAGAAAGGCAGAAACTTTTCTTCTGATTGGGACAGAGCTGGAGGAAGTTAACCCTTGGCCTTTTCCTGCAAATCTCCCTCCCCCCCCCCTCAGGTTCGTGGTCCCAGAGCTTCCAATGCAAATGTGAGGAGGGGTGGGAGGTTCTTTGACATCAGGATGGCTATAAAGGAAAAATTAAAACTTATGTACTTAAGACTGACGCAGTCCTGCATCAATGGAGGAATAGTATCAAGATCACATGAAGCAGGGGTGGGATTCAGCCGGTTCGGACCGGTTCGGGCGAACCGGAAGTTAATTTTACACCTGGTTCACCGAACCAGTAGTTGCAAGGACTGGGTGACCCCGCCCACCCCACCCCTCCCAGGAGTCTCCACCCAGCCCGCTTTGGATGCCAGGTAAGTGCAGGGCCCGCGTGGAGGCTCTGGGAGGGCGAAAAACGGGCCTACCGGAAGTACCGGAAGTCTGGAAACGGGCCCGTTTCTGGCCTCCGGAGGGCCTCCAGAGCCCGGGGAAGGCCATTTTTGCCCTCCTGGAGGCTCGAGGAAAGCCTCTGGAGTCTGGGGAGGGTGAAAACACCCCTCCCCACCATAGCGTAGGAGGCCGAGTAGGCCACGCCCCCATGGCCATGCCCACCCAGCAACGGGCAGAGAACCGGTTGCTAAAATTTTTCAATCCCACCCCTGACGTGAAGTGTTAGTACCACTTTATAAAGCTTTGGTAAGGCCACATTTGGAAACTGCTGTTGGAAGGAAAATCGATCTGGTTCAGTTCCAAACTGGGAGAAAAACACTGGAAACAACATGGAAACTTTCTGATTGGAAAGAAAGTTTAATGATGAACAGAACCAACAGCAGTCCTGGGTCAGCTGACCAATTGGTTTGATGAGTACATGGATTTTTATAAGTTTCAGAGATGCTGCTAGGGGAGTTGTGCAATGTCTGAAATGCCCTTAGAAGATTGTGCAATGTAGTGAGCTCTGTGTCTTCTGCTAAATGGTAGTGGGTTAATCCTATTATGTCCTGAAGGCTCATGTCCTGTTCTTCTTAATCCCATCCCCTGAAGCTGAAGGTCTTGGCCCAGTCTTTCTTAATGGGCACAAAATATCTGCTGGGGGGGTGCTATTAAGAAAGACTGAATCTGCTTTCTGTCTTAAGAGCACGTTTCTCTGTTTCTCCCCCCCTTTGGGGAAATATAATATTATGTCTTTTTAATATTTCCCAAAATATTTCATTCTTGGGGGGGGGGCCTTCCCACAAGTCATTCAGTTCTCATCATCACACTATAAAAAAGATGTTGAGACTCTAGAAAAAGTGCAGAGAAGAGCAACCAAGATGATTAGGGGACTGGAGGCTAAAACATACGATGAATGGTTGCAGGAACTGAGCATGTCTGGTTTAACCAAGAGAAGGACTAGGGGTGACATGTTAGCATCTTTCAATATTTGAGGAGCTGTCACAAAAAAAGAGACAAAAAAAGGTTGGCCTATTCTCCAAAGCACTTGAGGGCAGGAGAAGAAGTAATGGATAGAAACTTATCAAAGAAAGGCCCAAGGTATAACTAAGGAGAAATTTCCTGATAGTGAGAACAATTAAATCAGAGAAACAGCTTCCCTCCAGAAGTTGTGGGTGGTCCATCATTAGAGGTCTTCAAGAAAAGCCACTTGTCCAGGATGCAGTAAGATCTCCTGCCTGGGCAGGGGGTTGGACTAGAAGACCTCCACGGTTCTTTCCAAATCTTTTATTCTACATATTCTACATTCATCTATCAGGATATTAATCTGAATAAACTGCTACTTAGGTTTAAACATTCATTCTTTTCATGTCTACTTTGATGACCAGACAGGAAAGAAAATTGTAGTGGTGAATTGGATTCCTTATCAGGCAACTATTGAGGGCAAAATTTGCAAAGGCTGACAAAATATTCATTTCTTTGGCATTCCCTCCCCTCTCTCTTAACGGAAGAAGGGTGAAATGCAAATTCAAATAAGTGAGAAAACACAGTTATCCCATGTGTACATTTAATGGCTGGAATATGCCAGACAGCAGCAGCTTGAATTCTACTGTCAAATCCCCTGCGGTCTGTAACTCTTTTGAGTATTTAATTACTGGTTCCCTCCCCCCCCCACCTTGAGCATTTGGGAAGGTTCCCAGGCCTCTGTAATCCTAAGGATCTCTTGCAGGGACTGGAGGATCGTGAAAATAAAAGAAACATATTCCTGTTAATGCATACGCAGACGTGAAGCAGGCAAAAGATGAGTCAGAAGTTAAATTTCCAAGAAGTTATACCTCCGTGTGGTGACCTTGGTTGGATGAATTGCCATTGTTCAATTGATCTCAATTTCCCTATCAGTAAAACAGTGTTTTCCCCATTTTTTCTGGAAGGGAATGAGCTACAGAACAAGAGACGACCAAAAAGACATATTCACTATTCAACTGATTAAATGTAGCAGTTGGAGGCTTGATAGATCAGCTCTAACTTGTCCAGAAAGTTGTCAATATCAACAATTCCATTCCAGGTCATTTTTTTTTCCTGTTAGGACACATTTCTAGGTCCATCCACAAAGGAAGGGGGAGGCAAGGAAGAGAGCCTGTCCTGCTGTAAGCTTTCCTTTAATTAATTTTTCATTCTATTAGCATTCCACATAATAGGATACACGGCTCCCCAAGGCACTTCTCCTAATGTTCTTTCACAAACGATCTCACCAGTTAATGGAACCGTAAAAATTGCTCGTCTCAAAACGGCCCAACCCCAAATAAAGACGTGTCTCTCTTTACTCTCAGCCCCTTGCCCTGTTCTGCAGCCCATCCACCATCTCCCCCCTCCGCCCCGGAGGAGTAAATAAAACTCCCCCTCCCATGTGCAGGCAAAGAGCTGTGGCGTTGCCTAGCAAAACCGGCCCTGCCTCTGCCAACCGCTGGCTCCCCGCTCCCTGCTCGCCCCTCACCACGCATGGGGTCACTTCTCCTGAACAATCCAGAACCTCACTGATTAGTATATTATTAGCATTCTTGGCATCAGGAGTTGGTTGGAGCCGGGTAATAATAATCCTGCGTAGCTTCTTCTCTGGCAACATTACACTGCTAACTAGAGCATACAAAACGTTCGCTAGACCAATTCTCGAATACAGCTCACCTGTCTGGAACCCGCACTGCATATCGGATATTAATACAATTGAGAGAGTCCAAAAATATTTCACGAGAAGAGTCCTCCACTCCTCCACTCGCAACAGAATACCTTATTCCACAAGACTTGAAATTTTGGGCTTAGACAACTTAGAACTACGTCGCCTTAGAACCGATCTAAATGTAGTTCATAAAATTATCTGCCACAATGTCCTACCTGTCAATGA
>QLTV01003959.1:607152-626517 GCA_003457575.1 Thermophis baileyi | reverse complement strand
GGAAGGCGCATGCATAAGCGCACCAGCGCGCCTACCGTCCCTGTCCTACTGTCCTATTGTCCTCATCTATCTGTATTTACTTTGTTTATGTTTATGTTTATACATATACCTGCTATCTTGTACGTGTTTGACAAACAAACAAACAAATAAATAAATAAATCAAACTCCTGCCAAAATGCCAAGTTGGGAAGCAGATGCTTTTCCCAGGGAATGTTGGGCTGCGTTGAAGGCCATGAGGCCCCTCGTTCCTCCATGGGGAGTGTAAAGGAATTGGGGGAATATCAAGGAATGGGGTCCTTCAATGCTTAGTTTTTGTTCCCTCTGCTATAAGTGCAAACAGACATTTTCCTAGTGAAACACTCTACTGGAAGTGTCTCTGGAGAGTCTCAGTCATCCAGGTTACAGTTGTCCCAAAGGTGCTTTTTCAAGAGGCAACTGGACTTTCTGGTTTTTCTTTGAAGACGTTTCGCTTCTCATCCAAGAAGCTTCTTCAGGTCTGACTGGATGGTGAATTCCATTCCCCACCATCCAGTCAGAGCTGAAGAAGCTTCTTGGATGAGAAACAAAACGTCTTCAAAAAAAAAAAACACCAGAAAGTCCAGTTGCCTCTTGAAAAAAAGCACTTTTGGGACACTCTACTGGAATTATTCCAATGTATGACTACTAATCTAGTCATAATGAGATTATGTATGACTGCATAATTAATCTAATGTATGACTACTGAAAAAAATCTTGCTAGAAATTCATAGGGTGGGACATCTATTTGTCCAGAATGGTACAGGTAATCCTTGACTTACAACAGTTCATTTAGCGACTGTTCAAAGTTACAACTGCACTGAAAAAAGTGACTTACGACCATTTTCATACTTACGGCCATTGCAGCATCCCCATGAATCATGTGATCAAAATTTGGATGTTTGGCAACTGACTCATATTTATCATAATTGCAGGATCATGTGATCATCTTATGTGATCATCTGACAAGCAAAATCAATGGGGAAGCCAGATTCACAGATTCAACAGCCATGCTACTAATTTAACAACTGCCGTGATTCTCTTAACAACTGTGGCAAGAAAGATCGTAAAATGGGGTAAAATTCATTTAGCAACCGTCTCACTTAGAAACAGAAATGTTGGGCTCAATTGTGATCCTAAGTGGAGGACTACCTGTATAGGATTTCCTGCTCGACCAGGGGGTTGGACTAGAAGACCTCCAAGGTCCCTTCCGGCTCTATTATTCTGATGTTCTGATGTTCTAATCCAGTTCCACCCTTTACTTTCTACCATGGCCACCCCCAGCCCATCGGAGTCCTTCCAGCCCCAAAGACCATTAAAGCAGGCTACTTAGAATGAAGCCGGTTCTGCAGGATTGCACGGAAGTCTCTAACCGGAGGACAGCCAACTGTAATTATTATTAACTGCTACTTATTACGAGGATAGAAATTAGCCATTAAGCATATGCTCAGTACACCTTCTGCAAATTAGCAGCCTCCATGCACGGTGGGCTATAATTTCCATCGTCCTCAGCTGGCAGGCCTTGCTGGGAATTCCAAGAGTGATTGTCCAATGCTTCAGGAGGCCATCCAACTGCAGAAGGCTGGGATGGTACAGATGGCTGATATGATTTTAAAGGGCTTCCGATGCTGACTGTAATGAGAGCTGAAATCCATTCCGAATGCTGGCAGATTTTTTTTCCCCATGGGAGGGTGGGTTGGGTTTTTGGTTTTTTTTTGCTCCAAACTGATACGTCGCTTAGTTTTCTTATTTATATCTCGATTCCATCTTTCCATCTCACGAAAGTTTGAGGCAGCTTAGATTTTGGGGGGAGGGGGTCCCTTTATTTTATCCCAGCAGCTGCAACTGTGTGTAGTTTGGGCTGAAAAACTGGAGTGGCCCTACCTTGAACAGTTTCTAGGGTGAACCTGTCTGGTGCCAGCCCAACACCTTAACCGCTATACAGGTAATCCTCAACTTACACACGTAACTGAGCCCCCAAAATTCCATTGCTAAACAAGGCAGTTGTTATGTAAGTTTTGTCCCACCTTACAACCTTTTTGCCACGGTTAAGCGAATCGCTGCAGTTGTTAAGTGAATCATGTGCTCATTAAGCAAATCTGGCTTCCCCCATTGACTTTGTTGGAAGCCGGCTGGGAAGGTGATCACGTGATCCCAGAACCTTGCAAGCATCATAAATATATTCCAGTTGCATCTGAATTTTCATCATGTGGCCATCGGGATGCTGTAACGGTTGCAAGTGTGAAAATCGGTCATAAGTCATTTTTTCCAGTGCTGTTGTAACTTCGAACGGTCACTAAATGAATGTAAGTCGAGGAATACTTATCTTGTAACGGCTAGAAGGAATAACCTTGAGGAACAGGAGAAAGAGCCACAAGCAACATACTGGTCAGATAAAAGAAATTTGAGTCTGTGTGGCTGCGCCCAAACTGTAGCCTGAGAAAGTCCTTTTCTAGTTTCTCATGAAGATAAAGGGAGGACGAGGGGAAGTACATTCAAACTTATAAGATTCTGTTGCTTAACATTTTAATAAAAGTAGTGTTGATATGCATTTCCTAGAACAGGAATTCTGGGAGTTGAAGTCCACAGTTCGTGAAGTCGCCATAGTGGCCCACCCCATCCTGGAGTGTGTAAGAGGCAAGAACGCAACTTTTGTCAGTACCCTGGAGAGCTCCCTGCTGAAAATTAGAAACCAGCTTGCTTCAGTGCTCAACTAAGACCCCCCCAAAAAAGGGCATTGTCCTTGCTTGCATCTGAAATAATTTCCAGACTGGATCCCATAGCTGTCCTGGAAGAGAAATGCAGGAAAACCCCATATGAAACCCAATACTGCCCCTATGATAGGGGGCCATAGAATCCACAGCCCATGTTTTTCTGTATTACCGATTCTACAGGGACATCCGCCACCAGTGGATCATCTCTCTTTTATTTAAATCTCCAGCACACACTGATAACTTTTATCTGCACTCTCTGTTTAAATAATCAAGATAAATCCATTTCTTTAAAAGGAGCACCACTTTTCTACTTTATGCGCAAGCTTGGCCCACAAATTGTTGCTAATAGGTCTTGCTGTTAGGAGCTAGCTTTGTGTCGTTCATTTGATTGATTGCGTTTGTATTGGTCAGTGACCGAGATAAAGTTGTCTGTCTGTCTGTCTGTCTGTCTGTCTGTCCAGAATGGCTGTTCCTAAGGCTGTGGAAGACTCAGCGTCTACATTGGAGCTGTCCAATGACAGAAGAACTACATCAATAGCTCTGAAGGTGCCTATGGAGATGTTTAAGGACTTCTCCAGCATTGGGGTGGCCGTAGCAGATTCAAATGCGAGCCCTGGCTGGGTTCCTGACCTCAGAGATGTAAGAGATTTTCTAAGGAGTCCACTAGGCTCCATCGCACACAGAGGAGAATTGTGTGCATGGCCACCATTCGGCACAAATGGGTGCGCGGTGTATGTAAACCTGATGGGAATCAGCTCTGCCTGTCACAGGAGGAAAAGGAGGAGCTTTGCAATGCATTCTTATTAAAAACAACATTTTTTTCCCCTCTTCAGCATCCAGGCAAAAACCAGGGCAAAACCCACAGAGGCTTAATCAATCTTACTAAATCAATAATGTTAATGCTGCAATATTTCCCTGTATTATTCCCAGCTTTTACTCTGCGCCAGTCGACGGCCAACTTACCGAACCCCGCAACTCCAGACTGCCATTAGTCTTCTCAGAAAGGAATTACAAATCTCGTAGAACTGAGTAATGAAGTTCAAATATCAGCTGAGTCAGCACAGGACGTGACCCCATGAATTTGTATTCTGGGAGTTAGTTCAACTCGCTTTCTTTCCTGCCACTCTTTTAGACTTCCTAGGAAAGTTTTTCCAAACATTACACTTTCTGTAGGAAGGGCACATTGGCTGGTGCATAAATTCAGTCTGGCTTTGCAACACCTTCCCTATGTTTAGTCTCATAGTTTAACGGAAAGAAGGACTAGGGATGACATGATAGCAGTCTTCCAATATCTAAGAGATTGCCACAGAGTACAGAGATTGCTCCAAAGCACCAAGAAGGCAAGACAAGAAGCAATGGATGGAAACTAATCAAGGAGAAAACCAACCTAGAACTAAGAAGAAATTGCCTGACAGTTAGGAAGAACAATTAGGCAGTGGAATGGCTTGCCTTCAGAGGTTGTGACTGCTCCAACACCAGAAGTTTTTAAGAAGAGATTGGACAACTATTTGTCTGAAATGGTATAGGGCCGTAATGGCAAACCTATGGCACGCGTGCCACAGGTGGCATGCAGCGCCCTCTCTGTGGGCACATGAGCCGTTGCCCTAGTTCAGCTCCACCACACATGCGTGCGCGCCTCCCACCGGCCAGCTGGTCATCGGATCTCTGGCATGCATGCACAGGGGACGGGGGGCGTTGGGGGGCCCACACGTGCATGCATGGGGGGCGTGGCATCACACGCACGGGGCGGGGTGTGGGGGGGCGCGTGGATCCACAGGGTGTGGGGTGTATGCAGGGGGCTGCATGCACATTGCATTTGGGGAGGGTCAGGTGCGCATGCATGCATGCACGTGCACATGCTTTGGGTACTGGCTCCAGAAAAGGTTAGCCAAGCAACAGAATCTTATAGGGTTTCCTGGCTGAGCAGGGGGTTGGACTAGAAGACTCCTAAGTGCTGTGGCCTAGAGGTGGAGCTCTTGCCTCACAATCAGGAGGTTGTGAGTTCAATCCTAGGTAGAGGCAGATGTAAGGGTCTCCTGCTTGGGCAGGGGGTTGGACTAGATCACCTGCAAGGTCCCTTCCAACTCTGTTAATCTGTTAAACCTCCCAGGTGACTTCCAACTCTGTTATTCTGTTACCCTTGCCATGCTGTGCGAGAAAACTAGAAATCCAAATGAAGGCAATATCTGTGGCTCTGCAAGCAGACCACCCAGCACAGAATGCACCAACGACTCCACTCTGTGCTGGGTTGTTCGCCTGCAGACATTTCGTGACCCAAATAGGTAACGTCATCAATGCTCCATCACCATCAACACCACCATAATCAGGGCACTGTTGATGTTACCTACATTGGGTCATGAAAGAGTGCTCCATCACTGGAAGATTTCAAAAATAGACTGGACAACCATTTTACCGGGATGGTACAAGGTCTCCTGCCTTGAGCTGAGATTTAGACTAGAAGACCTCCCAGGTCCCTTCCAGCCCTGTGATTCCCTATTCTCTATTCTATGCAAGCAGACAACCAAGCTCCGAGAGCACCAAGGACTCCACAACTTGAAATCTTTTTTTTTTAAATAGGCCATATCTGGATCTCAATTAAAAATATATATCTCCTAACCACAGCTATATTCTCAAGTCTTCCACCAAGCCAAAGTTCAACATCCATTTCTCCATCCAGATTTTGCCCATCTTGCTCAGGGTTGCTTGATAATGAGGGTCGCGTTTTTGTGATTATTTTTAGCAGTCGTAAGATGCAAGAAGTAAAACCACATCATTAAAAGGTTTTATGAAAGTAGGTTGTCCAAGCTTCTTCTTTGCTTCTGACCACCCCTGCCTTTGCTGCCCATAGTTTAGGAGTGTCAAACACGCGACAACACGTTGTTGTCATAGTGACGTATCGCAACTTTTGCCCCTTCGCTAAACTGGGAGTGGGCGTGACCAGCGAGTGACGCATCCGGCCTGCGGGCCGTGAGTTTGACAACCCTGGTTTAGAAGCAGCTGACTGCACTTTCTTTCTTTTGTTTCCTTGTGGAAATTAGCAGGAAATGCATTTCTGAAACAGGTAGTCCTCGACTTGCAACAGTTCATTTAGTGACCGTTTGAAGTAACGACGACACTGAAAAAAGTGCAGCATCCCCAGGGTCACGTGATCAAAATTCAGACGCTTGGCAACTGGTTCATATTTATGATGGCTGCAGTGTCCCGGGGTCATGTGATCCCCTTTTGCGACCTTCTGACCAGCAATGTCAATGGAGAAATTAACTTAACAACAGTGTTACGGTACTCACTTAATAACTGCAGTGATTCACTTAACAACTGTGGTAAGAAAGGCCCTAAAGTAGAGCCAAGTTCATTTAACAACTGTCTACTTAGCAGCAGAAATTTTGGGCTCCATTGTGGTCGTAAGTTGTATTTGGTAGTGCAGTTCCACCCAGCTGGGGGTGGCGATGGGGCACAATATTCCAGAAAGTTTGCATTTGTTCACACCTTGCAACTATTAGCCAAGGATTCAGACATAAAGGTTTACAGCTTTGACAAGGAACTGATATCAGTCACCTAATGTGGGACTGTCTGCTTGAAATATCGAACTGTATAAGCTGCAGCTTATCTACCCACAACATGCTTTGACTTTACACAACGTACCAGTGTTTAAACATGTTGTGGCAATCAGGCCGGTCGCCTTAACCCACAATATGACTCATGTTGGCACAGTGTGTTACGTAAACATGGAAGCTCTGCATATCTATACGTGGGGTTAGCATGTCTTGCAAACTCATATACCAAATACAAAAAGGACATACAGAGTTATGGAGCATTTTCCTTTATTGTTCTTCACCTATAGACAGAATCTTGCCAAACTAAAGAAACAAAATACTTGCAACTTTAAAGCTATCCTCTGAGAATCGCTAAGTAGGAGCTGTCTTAACTTTCTTCCTACCAACCAAACTATCTAACCTTTGCTATCTCTTGGTCCTCTGGAATATAGCCCCTCCCTCCCTCCCTCCTGGGAATCCAGACCACATTCCACCACACACATTAAACTGTAATTTTTTTGGTTGAACAAAGCCCCATAGATTGTGTTGATAGAACAGAGCTGACAGCAACCCCCAGGGAAAACTATTTTTAAACCCACCGCCCCCAATGAAACTCTCGCAAGCATGTGCCAAGGGGTTCTCCTGGCTGCAATGTATCATTGGAATAGCACGAGGACCATTTAGTAATCTGGCACAGGCTTGATTTAAACAGTGATAAGTGGAATGAAGTGAGATTGTGCCAAAGTAGAGTGGGCTATTATCAAATGAACCATTATAACACCCAACTAGGCCTCTCTCTGGGTGCTCTTGTATAGATCTGGAGACCCAGCTTACGGATGCAAAATTGTTTTGCATCCTTTCTGCTGGACGTATTGTAAAAACGGCAAACAATTCTTGGTACTGGCGGCTGCAGCACTTCTTTTCTTTAAATAATATCTTCATTAAATTTCAAAGGCAAACATTAAACTGCAAACTAACCTAAAGGGGAAAAGGGAAAGGGAGTAACAAAGCAAATTAAAAGTGACCATGAAAAAATACATCAAACAGAAATCACTTCTTCAAAGCAAAAGAGATAAAAACAATTATGTAGTAAGGATAGAGAGGTACCTGAGCACTTTCATCATGGACAATTTATTTATTAGATTTTTTTTTATCCTGGCTTTGTCATTTTCATAAATAACTCCAGATGGCAAACATTCCTAATGCTCTGAGGAAGGAGCATTAGGTATGTCAGCCATCTTGAGTTATCTATTTTCCCCACAACAATTCTGTGAGTTGGGTTGTGCTGAGAGAGAATGGCTGGCCCAAAGTCACCCAGCCGGTTTTCATGCGTAAAGTGGGACTAGAACTCACTGTCTCCTGGTGACTGGACCAAAGTCACCCAACTGGCTTTCATACCTAAGATGAAGCTAGAACTCACTGTCTCCTGGTGATTGGCCCAAAGTCACCCAGCTGGCTTTCATGCCTAAGGTGGGACTAGAACTCACTGTCTCCTGGTTTCTAGACCAGCACCTTCACCACTAGACCAAACTGGCTCTATGTAATGGTTTCTGGTCTCTTTCTTTCATTTAGCACTGAGAAACAGAACTTTCCCTCCCCAAATTCAGGCTCTGACTGAAGTGAGGCTGACCACTCCCCCCCCCCTAATCATTCCAAAATATTGTAATACCCTTTCTACTTGTCCTCTGAGCAATGAACCTAGTGGGAGTTAGGGCTTCAGGAAGCTACTGGTCTAAAATCAACCAGAAACCTGGTATTGGTGTAGGTTGTTGATGTGGTGGAATGTAGTCTGGATTCCCAGAAAGGAGGAAAAACCAGCAACTCCAGATAGTAAGAAACTAAAAAACTTCAGATAGTAAGAGAGTAAAACCAGTAAAAAAACAACAACCCAAAGAGTAAAAACAGCTCCTCCCTAGGAATTCTGTTTTACCCTTGACTTTGCTTGTTAGACGCCAGCTAGGAAGGAGATCAATCAGAATAGAGCTAGAAGGACTTTGGAGTCTTCTAGTCCAGCCCCCTGCTCAAGCAGGAGACCCTATACCATTTTAGACAAGTGACCGTCCAGTCTCTTCTTAAAAACCTCCAGTGATGAAGCATCTACTACAACTTCTGAAGGCAAGCCGATCCACTGGTTAATTGTCCTCACTGTTAGGAAGTTTCTCTTCAATTCCAGGTTGCTTCTCTCCTTGATTAGTTTCCATCCATTGTTTCTTGTCCTGCCCTCTGGTGCTGTGGAAAATAAATTGACCCCCTCCTCTTTGTGGCAGCCTCTCAAATACTGGAATATTGCTATCATGTCACCCTCTAGTCCTTCTTTTCTCTAGACTAGCCAAACTCAAATCCTGCAGCCGTTCTTCGTATGTTTTTGTCTCCAGGCCCTTAATAATCTTAGTTGCTATTCTCTGCACTTTTTCCAAAGTCTCAACATCTTTTATGTAATGTGGTGACCAAAACTAGATGCAGTATTCCAGATGTGGTCTAAAATCATGCTGCAACTGTCATAAATATACGCTGGTTGCCAAGTTCTCCCATTTTGATCACATGACCATAGGGATGCTGCAACAGTTATAAGTCCAAGGACCCATTATAAGTCATTTTTTTCTGTGCCTTCACAACTTTAAAAGCCACTAAATTAGAGCGGTGGTGACGCAGTGGTTAGAATGCAGCAGTACAAGCTAATTCTGCCCACAGCAAGGAGTTCAATTCTCACCAGCTCAAGGTTGGCTCAGCCTTCCATCCTACTGAGGTCAGTAAAAGGAGGACCCAGATTGTTGGGGGACAATATGCTGACTCTGTAAACTGCTTAGAGAGGGCTGTAAAGCACTATTAAGTGGTATATAAGTCTACGTGCTATTGCCCTTTTCTCCTTCCTTCCTTCCTTCCTTCCTTCCTTCCTTCCTTCCTTCCTTCCTTCCTTCCTTCCTTCCTTCCTTCCTTCCTTCCTGGTGCGCAGTGGTTAGAATGCAGTGTTGCAGGCTAATTCTGCATTTCCACTACCAGCAGTTCGATCTTCACCAGCTCAAGGATGATTCAGCCTCCCATCCTTCTGAGGTTGGTAAAAAGAGGACCCAGATTGTTGGGGACCATATGCTGACTCTGTAAACTTCTTAGAGACGGCTGTAAAGCACTGTCAAGTGGTATATAAATCTAAGTGCTATTGCTATTGCTATTGCTATTATTGCTATTGCTATTCTATTCTTTCTTATTTTATTTTATTGTTTTGTTTTGGTTTTTTGTTGTGTTTTGTGTTTTGTGTTGTGTTTTGTGTTTTGTGTTTTGTTCTGTTCTCTTCTATTGCCATGGTGGCACAGTGGCTATAATGCAGGCTGACTCTGCCCACTGCCAGGAGTTCAATCCTGACTGGCTCAAGGTTGACTCAGCCTTCCATCCTTCCGAGGTGGGTAAAATGAGGACCCAGATTATTGGGGGCAATAGGCTGACTCTGTAAACCGCTTAGAGAGGGCTGAAAAGCGGTATATAAGTCTAAGTGCTATTGCTATTGCTATTGCTATTATTGCTATTGCTATTGCTATTCTATTCTTTCTTATTTTATTGTTTTGTTTTGTTTTTTTGTTGTGTTTTTTGTTGTGTGTTGTGTTTTGTGTTTTGTTTTGTTTTCTTCTATTGCTATGGTGGCACAGTGGCTATAATGCAGGCTGACTCTGCCCACTGCCAGGAGTTCAATCCTGACTGGCTCAAGGTTGACTCAGCCTTCCATCCTTCCGAGGTGAGTAAAATGAGGACCCAGATTATTGTTAGAGGCAATATGCTGACTCTGTCAACCGATTAGAGAGGGCTGTAAAGCGCTGTAAAGCGGTATATAAGTCTAAGGGCTATTGCTATTACTATTCTGATCCATGTACATCTTATAGTGTATTTAAATAGGTTTCAGGATACTTTGTGAAAAGTTGTAGATATGGAAGCAAAATCATTTGCTCGCTTGGTAAATATAGGAGATTACCTGCCACACACGATGATTGAGCAGCTTCTGTTTCCCACTACTGGCGATTGCTCTGTGCTTGGAGTGGAATGTAAGCATGGTGTGGAGAGCATGTGCCACAGCATAGACTGCATTGTAGATACTGTAGCTTTGACCAGTCATGCTCAATTCAAAAACATAGTCTGGAAGAGTGACTCAAGGTTGACTCAGTCTTCCATCCTTCCGAGGTGGGTAAAATGAGGACCCAGATTATTGGGGGCAAGAGGCTGACTCTGTAAACTGCTTAGAGAGGGCTGTAAAGCACTGGGAAGCGGTACATAAGTCTAAGTGCTATTGCTATTGCTATTGCTATTATTGCTTTTGCTTTTGCTTTTCTATTCTTTCTTATTTTATTTTATTGTTTTGTTTTGTTTTTTGTTGTGTTTTGTGTTGTGTGTTATGTGTTGTGTGTTGTGTTTTGTTCTGTTCTCTTCTATTGCCATGGTGGCACAGTGGCTATAATGCAGGCTGACTCTGCCCACTGCCAGGAGTTCAATCCTGACCGGCTCAAGGTTGACTCAGCCTTCCATCCTTCCGAGGTGGGTAAAATGAGGACCCAGATTATTGGGGGCAATAGGCTGACTCTGTAAACCGCTTAGAGAGGGCTGTAAAGCACTGGGAAGCGGTACATAAGTCTAAGTGCTATTGCTATTGCTAAATGAATGGTTGTTAGTTGAAGACTGCTTGTCAGCTCTTTTAAACACATCTAAATGCTGCTGTTAGTAGGGCACCTTCAGCAGCATATCTTCATCTTAGGTGCATTTTTATGTTACAGTTTAATCTGCAAAAGGTTAATGCTCAGTCACTTCGGTGCTCTCCCCTGTATCATAACAAAATGGGATGAAAGCAGAATTCCCCAAATCCACTCCCAATGAGATCTGTACTGGAATTCTTTAAACTAAACTATGTTAAACTAAATCAAGAAGCTTGTGCATCTATTTTTAATTGGGTTATTGATACTTGTAAATGTAATTTCCCCCTAAATGGGGGGAAATCAGGATAAGACCATCAATAGAACAATTTTATAATACCTTGGTAAGACCACACTTGGAATATTGCATTCCGTTTTGGTCGCCACGATACAAAAAAGATGTTGAGACTCTGGAAAGAGTGCGGAGAAGAGCAACCAAGATGATTAGGAGACTGGAAGATAAAACATATGAAGAGCAGTTGCAAGAATTGGGTATGTCTAGTTTAATGAAAAGAAGGACTAGGGGGGACATGATAGAAGCCTTCCAATATCTGAGGGGCTGCCACAAAGAAGAGGGGGTCAACCTATTCTCCAAAGCACCTGAAGACAAGACAAGAAACAACGGATGGAAACGAATCAAGGAGAGAAGCAACCTAGGACTAAGAAGAAATTTCCTGACAGTGAGAACAATTAATCAGGTAGAACAGCTTGCCTCTAGAAGTTGTGGGTGCTCCACCACTGGAGGTTTTTAAGAGGAGATTGGACAACTATTTGTCTGAAATGGTATAAGGTCTCCTGCTTGAGCAGGGGGTTGGACTAGAAGGCCTCCAAGGTCCCTTCCAGCTCTGTTATTCTGTTATACCCCAGATCTAAGCTTTCTCCAGTGTTAAAAAAAACCTGCAACCAGATACTTTTTCCAATGGTCCCAGAAATCAACCAGGATCCTTCAGTCGGTGTGTGTGTGTGTGTGTGTGTGTGTGTGTGTGTGTGTGTGTGTGTGTGTACACAGTGCAAAATGCATCTTCTGGCCAGTCCTGATTAACAACAGAAACAAACTTTTTGTACTCTGGAAATGGAATCGCAAGAACGATCCAGCTCACTTCTTTGCCACCGTTAAAACCAACCAAGCTCCAAAAGACTCAATTAACATCTGGGACTTTAATTAGGTTGTGGCCAATGAGCCAGCGCGGCAGGTCGTTGGCTTTTATTTATCAGAATGCTTGAAAGGCAGTTCTGCCCCCCCCCCCCCCGGTTGAGCTATTGATTCAACCTGCAGGATGGGGGGGGCAGGAAAGAGAAAGGAAAGAAAAGAAGAGGGGAAGTGCTCGGAGCACCTGCTCGTTCCACTCGGCAAGAGAAAACCTATGGGGGAGATTGATTCTCCTTTCTTAGGGTCCCTGATGGTTGGCTTCTTTTATGGCGGAGAAAATGAACAAGCGAGAGGGCCGGCCAGAAAGGGGCACAGCTGGAGGACAGAACAATAGCACAACGTGGAAAAGATGCTGTCCCAGGATTTGACCACGGCACTTTTGAGTCCTTTTCAGAGGTCAACTCAACCGAGGGACTCAATGAGTTTTCTTCTTTTCCTTTAAGGGAAGTCTATCCCGTTGGCCAGAATTTTTAAAAAGTGCGACACAAATCTCTCATTCTTGAAAGGCATGGAAAGAGAGAGGCAAAAAAAAAGGGGGGGGAGAGAAGTTTAATTTTAAGGATGCTTTTTGTTTTCCACCCTGTCCTTTTCACTCACTTTGCATGGCTTTATCAATCCAACCTTGTAAACACTGTTCCCCACACCTGCAGACTAGCAATGAGGTTCCTTGAGAGCAGAGGAGCTGGAAAGAGGAGCCTGGACGTAGGTCGTTTGAGCCTTTCCAGAGGTCAACCCTAGCTTAGCATTTAGACTTATGTACAATCCTGTAATGCTTTACAGTATTCTCTGGATTTAACAGATTTAACAGATTAACAGGGTTGGAAGGGACCTGGAAGGGACATGGTCATCTAGTCCAACCCCCCGCCCAAGCAGGAGACCCTACACCATTTCTGACAAATGGCAGTCCAATCTCTTCTTGAAAGTCTCAAGTGATGAAGCTCCCACAACTTCCGAAGGCAACTTCTGTTCCATCGATTGATTGTTCTGTCAGAAAGTTCCTCCTTATTTCTAGGTTGAATCTCTCCTTGTTCAGTTTCCATCCATTATTCCTTGTCTGGCCTTCAGGTGCCTTGGAAAATAGCTTGACCCCTTCCTCTCTGTGGCAGCCCTTCAAATGAATGGCTTACAAGGTAGAAGTATTATTTGCATATTGCCCCCAACAATCTGGGGTCTCATTTTACTGACTTAGGAAGGATGGAAGGCTGAGTCAACCTTGAGCCAGTCAGGATCGAACTCCTGGCTGTGGGCAGAGTTAGCCTGCAATACTGCACTCTAATCACTGCGCCATCACAATTCCAGTATGTTATATCGGGGAACTTACAGGTTGATCCTTACTGGTCATTCTTGGTGGACAACCGAGGCCAGAGACCAGAAGCAACAAAAGAGAGGAGATAATAGAGAAATCTGCTTGGCTATTCAGCTTTTGCATCAACCAATCCATCAACCAATTGTCAATAAAATGCTACACCCCAAAAGGACTGTGAAGCATTCACACTAATGATCTCTCACAACTGCACAATCCGGCTTCACTGTCCTCAAACTTAGCACACCCGGTAAAATCACTAACTGTCCTTGTTAAAAGGAATACTATCGCCTTTTCGTGTTTCGGTCACACTAAGGCACATGGGTGTATTGCCAGTCCTGGGGGGACGGACTGGATCTCAGGGCTCCTGGAAGGCAACTATCGCTTTCTTTATCCCTCAAGATTCAGCCCACCGCCTTTCTTTGAAGACTAATTTGAACCTACAAAACTCATAGCTTTAATCACTGAAATTGCATGGCATTGAGATCTTTTGAGGTTTCAGCTCTTTCTTTGATTTTTTTTTTTAAATGACACTCAACTAGGAGGGTCACCAATGCCCCTTGGTGGTATTTTTAATATTGTACTGAGCATGCTGGTGATGTAGAATAAGGGAGTTTGGAGAGAACTTGAATTTTACACTAGAACAGGGAGTGAGCTGGAGGAACTGGAGGAGAACTCAGAGGAGAAATAATTGTAGATAAAAGAAGAGTAGGAGACTAAGAAAGGACAGAGGGAGGGAATTACCGAGCTATAAAGCTGACCTTGCATGGCCTTGATTTTGGGGGAAGCTTTGGAGGTAACAAGGAAAAGATGGCAGTCGATATGTTCTCATCTGAAGTCATGGCTGTTGGCTTTATGGAGTTGAAGCAGCCGCAGGGTTGCTACTGTTTTCATCAATGTGACCAGAGAAGAGTAGAAGCATCAGACAGATATGGACAAAAAACCCTTGCCTCCCTGAGTTGTAGGTGGTGCTCCATTGCTGGAGGTCTTCAAGAAAAGATTGGACAGCCATTTGTCCGACATGCAAAAAGGTCTCCTGCCTTGGCCAGGGGATTGGACTAGAAGATCTCATAAGCCTTAGTAAGACCACACCTAGAATCCTGCACCCAGTTTTGGTCACCACACTATAAAAAAGATGTTGAGACTCTGGAAAGAGTGCAGAGAAGAGCAACCAGGATGATTAGGGGACTGGAAGCTAAAACATACAATGAACGGTTGCAGGAACTGGGCATGGCTAGTCTAGTGAAGAGAAGGACCAGGGGAGACATGATAGCAGTCTTCCAATATTTGAGGGGCCGCCACAGAGAGGAGGGGGAGTCAAGCTATTTTCCAAAGCACCTGAAGGCCAGACAAGGAATAATGGATGGAAACTGAACAAGGAGAGATTCAACCTGGAAATAAGGAGGAACTTTCTGACAGTGAGAACAATCAACCAATGGAACAGAAGTTGCCTTCAGAAGTTGTGGGAGCTTCATCACTGGAGGCTTTCGAGAGGAGACTGGACTGCCATCTGTCAGAAATGGTGTAGGGTCTCCTGCTTGGGCAGGGGGTTGGACTAGATGACCTACAAGGTCCCTTCCAACTCTATTAATCTGTTAATCTCCAAGGTTCTTTCCAACCCTATGCTTGTATCATTCTAAGTTGCCTTGGCCACCAGAGGAAGAGCAAATGATGACATGTTGATGCCTGGAGGCATCTGAGCAGGAAGAAAGTGGAGCACTAGTTGGGATTAGTGCCCCAAGTCAGGTCCTGCCAGCTGGGAGGGTGGGAATTCAGGGTGACCAACTGGGAGTGGCTGAGGCTTTTGGAGTGAGTAAGGACCCTGTCTAGCTACTCTTCCTGGCAGGGTTCCATCCGCCCATAGATAAATACTACCTGATCGTCCATACTCCTTCATGGGGGTTTGTTTCTAGTCTGCGAACATCCTTGCTGTTCTTCTCTACAACAACTCCTCTGTCTGAATTGTTCTGCCACTGGATACAAGTGCTGTGTAAGTGAAGGGGAAGACAGACCAACCCAGAATGAAGTGGAAGAACGACCTACAATTTAGAAGACAGACTTCTCTTCACGCAACCTAAAATTACATTTGGCTTTTTCCTCCGGAGCTGTGTTGCAACGCTGACACCTACTCTAAGTTCCTTTTCTCACAAGTGTCTCCCATCTGAGGTTTCTTTCCCAAGTGAAGAACTTTGCATTTACAGGAAGTCCTTGACATACAACCTGGTCACTTAGCAACCATTGAAAGGTACAACAAACCTGCCCACAGCTACTTACAACCTGGTTTCAAAGTTCCAATGTCCTTTGTCCAGGTGGGCCATGTAATCAGATTTGGGGCGCTTGGCAACTGACCGGTAATTATGGCTGTTTGCAGTATCCCAGAGACCACCATTTTCTAGATTTTTTTTTGCCAGAAACCGCCATTTACTCCTGGTTTCCAGTAGAAAGCACCCATTGGATATAATGGATTTGCTTAATGACCACTGCAAAGAAGGTCGTAAAATCAAGCGAGGTCACACATTGACCTGCTTAATGACTTATGACCAGAGTCACTTTATAGGGGAACTGGCGGCATAACAATTTAATAAATAATGTCCGTAATTCCGCTCTATTATGTTCGTAAGTCGAGGACTATCTATGTCAGTGATGGCGAACCTTTTTTGGTTCACGTGCCAAAAGGTGGGGAGCGCGGGGGGTCACGCGCGTGCGTGCCCACACCCATAATTCCATGCACCTCCCCCACGCATGCGCACGTGATCCCCCCCGCTCCTGGCACGCGATGGCACGCCCGTTTTTCACTCTCCCCAGGCTTCAGAGCCTTTCTAGGAGCCTGGGGAGGGTGAAAACGGCCTTCCCCCCCCCGGAGGCCCTCCGGAAGCCAGAAATGGCCCATTTCAAGTTGGGAAACAGGCCATTTCTGCCCCCCAGGCCGTTTTCGCCTCCCCAGGCTCCTAGAAAGGCTCTGGAGCCTGGGGAGCGCAAAAGAACAGGACTTCCGGTCCAACCGGAAGTTGGCAAACGGAACGTTTCCGGCCTCCGGAGGACGTCCGGGGGGGTGGGGAAGGCCATTTTCGCCCTCCCTAGGCTCCTAGAAAGGCTCTGGAGCTTGGGGAGAGCAAAAAACGGGCCTTCCCCACCCCCTCCAGAGGCTGGAAACAGCCTGTTTCCCGACTCCCAGTGGGCCCAGAAGGCCCGAAAATCAGCTGGCTGGCGCGCGAATGCGCGCCGGACCTGAGCTCACGTGTCCACCGATATGGCTCCGCGTGCCACTTGATAGGTTTGCCATCATGGATCTATGTCATTGCTCACTTCCATTCTGTTCTTTCAACTTGCAGCCCTCCCTAACCTGTCAGATCATTTGAATGTTATTTCCTGCCTCTGAGGGCTTTAACTTTCTCATCTAATACTGTGACACCTGCAGATCTGACTTTGCGTTCCCTTCCCCGCCTCCTCCAAGTCATTTATAAAAACGTTGATGAGTCGAAGACCCAGGACTGAACCTTATGACACCTCACTCAATACCTCACTCCGGTTTGACGAGCGGAGATTATCTGGAATCGATGGCTCCAGATAGCATTAAATTAATGTTTCTCTTGGTTTAAGCAGCATTGTTGTTACACGCCCGTGCTGACTAACACTTACAGCCTCCTCTGCACGGAAAGCAATTCCAAAAGCTTTTAATTAGCAAAATCTTCCAATTATAAAGCCAAACAAAGTAAAAAAAAAAAAAAGGAACCTTTTAAATGAATTTAAAAGCAAAAAAAAAAAAAAGACTGAAAGCCCAACAGTTATTCTAGGATCAATCATTGGGCTTTCCTCCCATCGCATCAAAGACGCATCCACGCATCCCCCTTGTCCAGGATTTGCCAAAGGAGCACGTGGGGGGAGGGATACGAGGAGCGCAGAACTGCTGACTCGGCAGTTCCCGTGTGCATGCAATTTTAATGCTACCCATAAACTTCTTTTGCTCCCACAAGTCAGAAATACCCTTGACGGCTCTGCCACCACATTGCAACATGCTATTCCCTAAGGGCAGGAAAATTCAATTCTGACAGAGGCTGGGAAGGATGCCGGATGGTTTCTTGAGCAGGGCAGAGATTTAGCAATCAGGACACGTGACTTTACAGGCAGTCCTCACTTAGCGACTGCCTCATTCAGCAATCATTCGAAGTTTTAACGATGTGGGGAAAAAATAACTTTACAACCCATGCCCACATTTAGGTCCCTCAATCAAGTGATTGCCATTATACTCGGAACTCATTCTCCTGTGACTGGCCTTTTTTCTTCCTTCCTCTCCCCCTCGCAAAGAGGAGAGATTGGAGAGGAAAGGATTATGAGAGAGTAAGCAGCCAAACAATGGGGAATTCCCATCAAAAGCAATGCACTAGCCATGGCAATGGGGTATACACCAGACTGTTTGCATAGTATGTTTGTGTCTATGGGAGCCATCACATTGCATTCAATTTGTATTCTCCATTATGTGCCTGCTTACTCTCTTGAAATCCTTTCCTTTCCAATAAATGTGTCTATCCCCAGCTTACAGTTATTTCCTTCAAAAAGGAACAAGCGCTTCTCCAAACAACCATGGTAAGCCCACAGATTCCACCACAATTACTACCCCACACACAAAGACAAAAAAAAACCCTGCTGATGGGTTCGTTTATTCTGTCTGGTGGTGGCCCTTTAGGATTTTGGACTGGAACCTCGCTAAACCAAACTGGGAGACCAGACCTGGATATGCAAGGCTGAACATAAATGTCTTCAAAATCTTTCTTCCCACTACTCCCAGTTTGCAAGTAGAGATACTTGGTGGGATAATTTATCCAGTGGAAGTGTCGGCCAGTCAGAAAACAAGCACTACATACATGACAAGAGAAACTATACTCTTATAGGCTGCAGGATCTTGGGATCTTGACAGAGTTTTTTTCCTGTGTCCCTCTTTTTCTTTCAAGAAAAAGTTGGATAGCCATTTGTCTGGGATAGCAGGAGGATTGCTGAACAAGGCTGGGGGGGTTGAATTAAATGATCTCCAAGGTCACCTCCTATCCTATGATAGTAAAGAGCATGAAGATGGGACAGTCTTGAGTGTTATGGATGCCATTGAAGTGGGCTCAGATGATGAGGAAGAGCCTGCTTGAGGAACGTGTGACAGGAGCGTCTGGAAGACACGGGGGACTCTGAACCAGGAGGGGATGGGCAAGAAGAGGAGAAGAGACCAGGAACTTCAGAAGTACTTGAGGAGCGATCGTACAAGCGGCTGGCTGAAAACAGGAAGGAAGAACACAGCTGAAACCAAGACGCTTGGAAGGACAGCCAGAAGCAGAGGGTAGAGAACAGGGGTGAAATTCAAAATTTTTCCCTGCCGGTTCTGTGGGCATGGCTTGGTGGGTGTGGTGTGGTGTGGCTTGGTGGGCATGGCTTGGTGGGCGTGGCAGGGGAAGGATACTGCAACATTCCCACCCTACTCCACTCCAGGGGAAGGATACTGCAAAATCCCCATTTCCTCCTGATCAGCTGGGACTCGGGAGGCAGAGAATAGATGGGGGCGGGGCCAGCCAGAGGTTATATTTGCTGATTCTCCGAACTACTCAAAATTTCCGCCTGTCAGAACCTGCAGAATTTCACCCCTGGTAGAGAAGGAGTGCAGCTGCAACCGATGAGCAGGGATGAGGGTCTTAGGGCCGTGATGGCGAACCTATGGCACGCGTGCCACAGGTGGCACGCGGAGCCCTCTCTGCAGGCACGCGAGCTGTTGACCAGCTCAGCTCCACTGGGCATGTGCGAGTGCCTCCCGCCGGCCAGCTGATTTTCGGGTCAGACAAGGGCATGCTTTCTCCTCACTTTCTGCGGCCCGTGCCTTCCCAGATCTCTGGAGATTCCACCCCAGCACTGTTTGGGCACACAAGGCTTTTCCCCCCTCCCAGCTCCGTTTGGGGAAAGAAGGCTTTTCTCCCCCCCCCCGCTCCGTTTGGGGAGGGGCGGC
>QLTV01003959.1:582957-607117 GCA_003457575.1 Thermophis baileyi | reverse complement strand
CGGTTCCCCCCCCCCCAGCTCCGTTTGGGGAAGGGAGCCTTCCCCCCCTCCCCGCTCCGTTTGGGGAAAGGAGGCTTTTCCCCCCTCACAGCTCCGTTTGGGGAAGGGAAGGTTTCCCCCCCTCACAGCTCGGTTTGGGGAAAGGAGGCTTCACCTCCTCACAGCTCCGTTTGGGGAAAGGAGGCTTCCCCTCCTCACAGCTCCATTTGGGGCAGGGAAGGTTTCCCCCCATCACAGCTCCGTTTGGGGAAGGGAAGTTTTCCCCCCCTCACAGCTCTGTTTGGGGAAAGGAGGCTTCCCCCCCTTCCAGCTCCATTTGGGGAAAGGAGGCTTCCCCTCCTCACAGCTCCATTTGGGGCAGGGAAGGTTTCCCCCCATCACAGCTCCGTTTGGGGATGGGAGGCTTTCCCCCCCCCCACCGGTTTTGGGATGTGAGGCCAAAACAGGGGGGTCGCGCGTGCATGCGTGGGGGGGGGTCGCGTGCGCATGTGCAGGGGCTGGGATGTGCGGGAGGGGCATTGCATTATGGGTGTGGGCACTCACACATGTGCGACAGTGCGCACGCACACACTTTCGGCACCCGAGGGAAAAAAGGTTCGCCATCACTGTCTTAGGGTGTGCAGGGCCCATAGAACATAAAATAATAGAATTGGAAGGAACCTCCGAGGTCTTCTAGTCCAACCCTCTGCTCGAGCAGGAGACCCTATATCATTTCAGACAAATGGCTGTCCAACCTCTTTTTGAAAGCCTCCTGTGATGGAGCACCCACAACTTTTGAAGGCAAGCTATTTCATTAGTTAATTGCTCTCACCATTAGGAAATTACTCCTTAGTTCTAGGTTGCTTCTTTCCTTGATTTACATCCATTGTTTCTTGTCTTGCCTTTTGGTGCTTTGGAAAATAGATTGACCCCCTTGTCTTTGTAGGAGCTCCTCAAATATTGGAAAAGTGCTATCATGGTACTTCTTTTCATTAGGACCTGACCTGAGAGGCTCAACGGAGGTCAGCGAGGCTACTCATGAGGAGGCAGCTTCTAATGAGTTGGACTGGCCGGCAGCTATTTATCCCTGCATGCAGAGCAGAACGATTCTTCCATTTCAGATGGTGTATTTGTTCAGCCACCATGTACCTTGCCTTGGAACTTTGTCTTGACTCTGTTTCTGGAGTTTGGACTTTGCCTTGTGGACATCGGAATTGGATTTTGGCTTATGGGATTTGGACCATGGACTTGTCTTTGCTGGACTAGCTCTGTGCTTTTCCTGACTTGGGAAAATTGGGACTTGCTCTGGTCCCTGTGTAGGAAATCTTCGGGACTACTACTCGGGGCTGGTGAAGCCTCAACAAAGACTTCAAACCCTTGTGGTGTGTGCATGTGTGAGTGGGACAGGACGCTGAGCTTCTTCCTCAGTGCAGTCCCACCTTATGTATGTTCGCCGCCCTGAGTTATTTATAAAAATAATGAAAGCGGGATTAAAAAAATATATATAATAAATTAATCCTTGATTAAAGACCTGGAGACTAAAACATATGAAGAACGGCTGCAGGATTTGGGTATGTCTAGTCTAGAGAAAAGAAGGACTAGGGGGGACAGGATAGCAGTGTTCCAGTATTTGAGGGGCTGCCATATAGAAGAGGGGATCAACTTCTTTTCCAAAGCACCAGAAGGACAGACAAGGAATAATGGATGGAAATTGATCAAGGACAGAAGCAACCTGGAATTAAGGAGAAACTTCCGAATAGTGAGGACAATTAACCAATGGAACAGCTTGCCTTCAGAAATCGTGGGCGCTCCATCACTGGAGGTTTTTAAGAAGAGATTTGACAGTCACTTGTCTGAAATGGTATAGGATTCTCCTGCTTGAGCAGGGGGGTGGACTAGAAGACCTCCAAGGTCCCCTTCCAGCTCTATTCTGATTCTAATTCTAATAAATAAACAAAATAAAATATTTTCACCCAACCGGTTCTGGTCATTCCCCTCTTTCATAGACCCCATCTGTTTGCTGAAATAGCCACAGATCTATTTCTAGGCCTTTTACCATTTTTTTTTAATTTTTTTTTTCAGCAGATGGATCTCTGCCACTCCTGGCCGCCTATCCAAACCCCACTTCCCCTGCCCTGGAGCTGCCTTGGGCTTCTTACAAGTACAAAGATGTAAAAGGACAGCCTGAATGAAGACTTGGCCCCGGGCACAAAAAGAGATCCATTTAATAAATACAGAGAGAGGGAGGGAAGGAGGGAGAGAGAGAGAGAAGGGGGGAGAGAGAGAGACTGGGGGAGGAAAACAGTCTGGTGTTGTTGTTTTTACTTTGTATGCACTCTTTTTATCAACAGGCTAATCTTAATAAAGCTAATAGTACGTTGTTCTCTCAGTGCATCTGTTTTTGAAGCAGCTCTAGAGCAAAACTATGCACAGAGGCAACCGAAATAGTGGAAAAGAGACCTCCAGAACGAAAGACAGCCTTGTTTTTTTGGCAGCCTTGGGAGGAAAAGAATTAAGTGGGGCGGGGACGGGTGTGTGAAACAGTAGGTTTTCACCTTGCTAGGAAAAATGCCGGCCATTTTAGAGGGGCCCTCGCTGACCAGCCTTGCTCTTCCATCTAGTTCAGTGTCTCTCAGCCTCAGAAACTTTAAGATGTGTGGACTTCGACTCCTGGAATTCTGCATGCTGGCAGGGGCAGTTGGCTTCTGCATGCTTCCCCAACATGCTGGCTGGAAGTTGAAGTCCACACAGAGAGGAGGGGGTCAAGCTATTTTCCAAAGCACCTGAAGGCCAGACAAGGAATAATGGATGGAAACTGAACAAGGAGAGATTCAACCTAGAAATAAGGAGAAATTTTCTGACAGTGAGAACAACCAACCAATGGAACAGAAGTTGCCTTCAGAGGTTGTAGGAGCTTCATCAGTTGAGACTTTCAAGAAGAGATTGGATTGCCATCTGTCAGAAATGGTGTAGGGTCTACTGCTTGGGCGGGGGGTTTGACTAGATGACCTACAAGGCACCTTCCAACTCTGGTAATCTGTTAAATCTGTTAACCAGGGTGAACAAGAATTTGTCTCAGAGATTAAGAAAGTTGCTAATAGGACTATCAAAAGCTTTTGCCCCTGCTTTTTTTTTTTTTTAATAAAAAGAAGAAGAAGAAGAAAGAAGAAGAAAGATCTTCAATTAGTGTCTTTGCTCAGACCTTCAAGGTTTTTTTTTAAAGCATCAAGGAAAAAAAATCAAAAAGCTACTGTAGGCTCTAATCTTCTAATCTAGTCTAATTTTAAAAGGAGAAAGAGAGAGAGACAGAGAGACAAAGAGAGGGAGGGAGGGAGGGAAGGAGGGAGAGAGAGAGAAGGGGAGAGAGAGAGAGAGACAGAGAGGGAGGGGGAGAGAGAATGAGAGAGAGAGAGAAGGAGGGAGGGAGGGATCAGAACTTGCTGGATTTCACCCCTGGTTTCATCCTTATGCACCACTGTTTTCCAGCAGGCTAGCCTTTAAACTGGTTTTTCTTCAGCCTCAGAAACTTTAAGATGTGTGGACTTCGACTCCTGGAATTCTGCATGCTGGCAGGGGCAGTTGGCTTCTGCATGCTTCCCCAACATGCTGGCTGGAAGTTGAAGTCCACACAGAGAGGAGGGGGTCAAGCTATTTTCCAAAGCACCTGAAGGCCAGACAAGGAATAATGGATGGAAACTGAACAAGGAGAGATTCAACCTAGAAATAAGGAGAAATTTTCTGACAGTGAGAACAACCAACCAATGGAACAGAAGTTGCCTTCAGAGGTTGTAGGAGCTTCATCAGTTGAGACTTTCAAGAAGAGATTGGATTGCCATCTGTCAGAAATGGTGTAGGGTCTACTGCTTGGGCAGGGGGTTGGACTAGATGACCTACAAGGTCCCTTCCAACTCTGTTAATCTGTAATCAACTTGGAAAGTCTGAGAGTTGAAGTCCACACAGCTGGGGAATTCTGTGAGTTAAAGTCTCACTCATCTTAAAGTTGCTCAGGTTAGGAAACACTGATAATTAAGTGTCTATGGAGATTCTGTGTCATCCAGGTCATGGTTGTCCCAAAGGTGTTTTTTCAAAAGGCAACTGGACTTACTGGTACTTTATTTTTCCTTGAAGACATTGCACTTCTCATTCAAGAAGCTTCTTCAGTCCTGACTGAATGACGGAGAATGGAAGGATTTATATTCCTTGCAGTTATCTGGTTGTCAGAAAGATTGCTAATGACCAGTTGGAATATAAATCCTTCCAGCCTCCACCATTCAGTCAGATCCGAAGAAGCTTCTCGAATGAGAAGCGAAACGTCTTCAAGCAAAAACAAAGAAAGTCCAGTTGCCTTTTGAAAAAAAGTACCTTTGGGACTGATAATCCAGTCTTTTTTTCCACCAGCTCAATTTACAATACTCCTGCAGGGGTGGAGGGCCCCGACACCACCATATATAATGACATCATCCTACCGTTTGGATGATATCGCACATGATGTCACTACGGCTTCTACTGGATGCTTGCAAATGAACACCGGTTAATGAATTTTATTAATCAAGAGAAATTACATTCAAGCGCTTGCCCAACTTGAAATAATTTCGATATTGATTTTTCTCCGATAGACGCACTGGAATAACGCAATAGGGAGCCAGGCTTTTTTTTTTTTTTTTTGCATCTGCGGGGCAGGACAGAAGTGACAGACCTGCTTTTCCATGCCAAATGATTACTTGAGGTCTTGCAAAGGGGGTGGGGAAGGGGTCCTGCCCGGGCTTCCACCACTCCTGGTGTCCAGTTTTTTGTGGCTCGCTTGCCAAAGGATTTCAATTCACTGAACTCCCTCTGTCTACGGCCCCCAACGCCCATCCATCACGTCCGTGGTAAAATAAGATTGATGTTCTCCCTGCAAGAGAGGGAAAAACACTCATCCATAATGCAGGATGCTGTCCCAGGAGGAATCTGTTCGTCCTCCTTTGCTGCAAGACGGGGCTGAAAAATTACCCAGCGAGGAAAGGGGAATGAGGTGGTGGGAGCGAGGATGGGGGCGCTGGCAGTGGGCAATCAGCTAGCCTGGAGGAGGCAAGAGGAAGGGCTAGGCTGGGGAGGGAAGGAGGAGAAAGGAAGAAATGCACAGATAGGGAACAGAGGAAAAAACTGGTCGGATTGGGATGCTTGCTAAGGCACAAAGTTCTGAAAGCAAAATGAAATCGAATCCCCCTTTTTGATTTACCCATGACGTATTGCGCGAGGCAGGAGAGCTGCTAATGAAGACATACTTTTAAAAAATTCAGTGACTTGCAATGACTGCCAAATTTTAGATGGGGGGCTGAGGGTGCCAACGTGGATTTTCAAGCCAGAGATTGGACTGCAAAATTTCCCATTCCACCCCCACCCCCCCTGCATTAGGGAGGAAATCCAGAAAAAGCTTGAAACAATCGCTCCGCACGCCAATTTGCTAAAGTCATAACTGATCGAATCTGGATTAGCTTGCTAGGCATGCCGGTGCACAGAAAGAGAGAGAGAGAGAGAGGAAGAGAGAAGAAAAAAGATTGAATGAAAAAGCGTAAAGGGCTAGCAAGGAATGAGAATCAGAAGCGAAAAGGAGTTAAGCCTCCATCCCGTTAAGGTCAGCAGCAAGCGCTGCTAATAGAGATTTAAAAACATGCTCCTCGCGATTCCAAATGTGTCACGCTTGATTAGAAAGCTGTTTCAGAAAATTTGCAAGAAAGTGAAGCTACAATTAATAGAAGGAGGCCCAATTAGCCTTTAATCTATGACTTTTTAACAAAGCCTCTTTTATGTGAGGGGCTTTTGATCATTATGTGCTCCTTGAGATTTGGACTTCCCTCACCGCACACTATTAACTCATGGCCACCAACAAAATAGCTTTACAAGGTCAGATGATTCCAACCCATAACCCCTTTATCAATTTTTCTGGCATGAAATCCAGCTCCTTCCTGCAAAAGCGCAGAAGTACCGTTGTCTAGAGCAAAGGCACGCAATCCTGAGAGTTGAATGTATCTTCTCTTTATCCAGCAAAGTCCACATTTTGGATAGAGAGGACCATTGGTTTGAAAGGGGGGGTAAAAGAATCCATCTATATATTAGAATTGAACACAGCTCCCTCAACAAAGGGGGAGGAATAAGACACCCATCTATCCAGGGGTGAAATTCAAAAGTTTCCCCTACCGGTTCTGTGGGCGTGGCTTGGTGGGCGTGGCAGGGGAAGGATACTGCAAAATCCCCATTCCCTCCCCACTCCAGGGGAAGGATACTGCAAAATCCCCATTCCCTCCCCACTCCTGGGGAAGGATACTGCAAAATCCCCATTCCCACCCCACTCCTGGGGGAAGGATATTGCAAAATCCCCATTCCCTCCCCACTCCTGGGGAAGGATACTGCAAAATCCCCATTCCCTCCCCACTCCAGGGGAAGGATATTGCAAAATCCCCATTTCCTCCCCACTCCTGGGGTTCTACTTGTTATGTGTGTGTTGCTTGTTGTGTTTTGTGTGGTTTTGTGGGCGTGGCTTGGTGAACGTGGTGTGGCTTGGTGGGCGTGGCAGAGTAAGGATACTGCAAAATCGCCCTTCCCACCCCACTCCAGGGGAAGGATACTGCAAAATCCCCCATCCCCCCCCACTCCTAGGGGAAGGATACTGCAAAATCCCCATTCCCTCCCCACTCCTGGGGAAGGATACTGCAAAATCCCCATTCCCTCCCCACTCCTGGGGGAAGGATATTGCAAAATCCCCATTCCCTCCCCACTCCAGGGGAAGGATACTACAAAATCCCCATTTCCTCCCCACTCCTGGGGGAAGGATACTGCAAAATCCCCATTCCCTCCCCACTCTGGGGCCAGCCAGAGGTGGTATTTGCCGGTTCTCCAAACTACTCAAACGTTCCGCTACTGGTTCTCCAGAACCTGTCAGAACCTGCTGAATTTCACCCCTGCATCTATCTCAAGTCTACAACGCAGCCCGTTCAGCAGTTCCAAGAAGATTTCACCCCCATTTGCACTCTGATACAGGTGACCCTGAGGGCACAGATAAAGCCCCAAGTGGCCTCTAGAGCTCTCAGGGAGAGTGCTAATGACCAGATGACTGCAAAGAAATACCTCCTTCCATTCCCCCATATTATCAGAACCTATCCTTCCTTCCCCCCATCATCCAGTCTCAACGGTCAGTACCTATCCTTCCATCCCGCCCCAATCAGAACTGATGAAGCTCCTTGGGTGAGAAGCAAAATGTTTTCTTCTTCCTCCTCAAGGGGGGAAAAACACTCCAGTTGCCTTTTGAAGAAAAAAGCAACTATGACCTAGATGACTGAGAACCTCCATAGACCTGAGAGTTGAAGGCCACACGTCTTCAAGTTGCCAAGGTTGAGAAACACTACACCAGAGAGAAGCCTCTCCCAAGCCTGATGTTCCCCAGGGGTGTGTGGACTTTAACTCCCATTATCTTCAGCCTGAGGATTATGGGAATGGGTCCTACATATCTGGAAGGCTTCTGGGGAAAGTAGCTTGCAGGATAAAACAGGCGTGATGTTCGGGGTGGGTGGGTTTCCTCCCACCTAAGTAATGTGTCTAAGATTGTGTTTGAAGAAGCGACAAATGACATCCTGCCCTAGACAATACTCTCTGAAGCTATTTGGGCTAATTGGGAAATGTTCATTAGTGCCAATGGAAAATGTTCTCTGAAAGCAAACTGCAGTTTGAAACACATCTCCTCCTCTTCCTCGTGGGAGCTCTTGTTTCCAGACTGAAGGAAGTGCAGTTGCTTTCTTTTTAAGGTAGAGGTCCCCAAACTTGGCAACTTTAAGACTTGTGGACTTCAACTCCCAGAATTCTCCAGCCAGCTATGAAGACCTCTGTTATAAGCTGTGGCTTTACTTAAAAAAAAAAATGTTCATTAAGAATGATGCTAGCAAACTCCAGGTTTTTCTTCTTCTTTTTTATCCCAGTGCAAATGTGTCCCCTGATTGTTGCATGCAAACCGTTTCTGTGGTAGCCATCTGCACCCACAATTCTTTGCTTTCTCTATTCCTGGGATGTGTCCTCTTCTCCCCCCCCACCAAGAAAAGAGGGGAGGGCGGGGNCTCCCAGAATTCTCCAGCCAGCTATGCTGGCTGGAGAATTCTGGGAGTTGAAGTCCACAAGTCTTAAAGTTGCCAAGTTTGGGGACCTCTGTTTTAAGGTAATGTGCTCATTCTTTCTTTGCTTCTTTGGCTTATGTTGAAGAACCCAAGTCAGTCCTCATTTCCCTCTAGCGCAGTGGTTCCCAACCTTTTTTTGGCCATGCCCCACCTAAGCATCACTAAAATCCTGATGCCACACACCCCCCCATGACATATAATTCTTACTATTCAAAAAGTGGACTCCTACTCACGCGGAGTAAGCCTAAAAGGCCATTAACTTGGTTTAAACAAGGTTCCAATTGCCCCCATTAAAAATCAAATTGCCCCCCTGTGGGGCGTGGGCCCCACGTTGGGAAGCACTGCTCTAGCGGTAGGAGAAGAAGAGGCAGAGCCAGGAAGTGGAATCAAGAGAAGTTGACAAGACAGGATTTTAGTCTAGAAAAAAGAAGGACTAGGGGTGGCACGACAGCAGTGTTCCAGTATTTGAGGGGCTGCCCCAAAGAAGAGGGGGTCAAATTATTCTCCAAAGCACCAGAGGACAGGACAAGAAGCAATGGGTGGAAACTAATCAAGGAGAGAAGCAACCTGGAATTAAGGAGAAGCTTCCTAACAGTGAGGACAATTAACCAGTGGAATGGCTTGCTTTCGAAAATAGTGGGTGCTCCATCACTGGAAGTTTTTAAGAAGAGACTGGACAGTCACTTATCTGAAATGGTATAGGCCAGCGGTTCTCAACCTGTGGGTCGCGACCCCTTTGGGGGTCGAACGACCATTTCACATGGGTCGCCGTGTGCGTTAGCCCACCATCTTGATGCCACCGTCACTGCAGGGGTGAAATGCTCCTGGTTCGGGCGTGCCTGCGGGTCGCTGGATAGCCGGTAGCGACAGAAGTGGGAGACTTCGCCCACCCGCTGCCATTTGGGTTCTTTTACCCTCTGCGCATGCGCAGAACGCTTTGTGCATGCACATAGGGTAAAAGAACCCAAATGGCAGCGTCCAGGTGAAGTCTCCCGCTTCTGACGCTATCAGCTGTCCGGCGACCCGCAGGCAAGCCCGAACCGGGAGCATTTCGCCCCTGGTGCCACGCCCCCTTTGTCACCTCATCCCGCGTGGGGAGGGGGCGGGGAGGGGGTCGCGGCGGTGGGAGGGTCGCAGCGGTGGCAGGGGGTCACGGGGGGGTCGCACCATTAGAAAGGTTGAGAACCACTGGTATAGGCTCTCCTGCTTGCATGGTGGGTTGAAGACCTCCAAGGTCCTTTCCAGTTCTATTGTTCAGCCCCTTGCTTGAGCAAGAGACCCCACACCATTCCAGACAAGTGGCTGTCCAGTCTCTTCTTAAAATCCTCCAGTGATGGAGCACCCACAACTTCTGGGAGGCAAGCCGTTCCATTAGTTAATTGTTCTCACTGTCAGGAAATTTCTCCTTACTTCCAGGTTGCTTCCCTCCTTGATTAGTTTCCATCCATTGTTTCTTGTCCTGCCTTCAGGTTCTTTGGAGAATAGGTTAACAAGGTTAAGGACAGATACTCTATGCAGTCATTAGGAGAAAAAATCAACTCAATGGCACATAATAAATCATATTCACACAACAAGCTAAGTCATGTTTTAATAGACTACAAGAAAGGATTAGCAATAGCACTTTAGACTTATATACCGCTTTATAGTGCTTTTACAGCCCTCTCTAAGCGGTTCACAGAGTCAGCATATTGCCCCCAACAATCTGGGTCCTCATTTTACCCACCTCGGAAGGATGGAAGGCTGAGTCAACCTTGAGCCGGTGAGATTTGAACTGCTGAACTGCAGCTAGCAGTCAGCTGAAGTAGCCTGCAGTACTGCACTCTAACCACTGCGCCACCTCGGCTCTTGACTACACATGCCAACCTAATGCTAAATTAACCATTGCATTTCCTTTGATTTAGCTTCTCCCAGGAAGAAGCATCTGGGCTAAGGAGCTAATAAGCAAGATCATTTTAGAGAACCCTCACTGAGAAGACTTTCAGGAAATCCCAGGATCATGTACAGCAGGTTAGGATGGGAAGTAGAAAAAAAAATTTTTTTTTTTACAAAAAGGCAATTCAATCCATTTCCATACTGCTGCCATGACATCACTAGCGGTCGACTTCAACTCAAAGATGGAGATATTTTTTTTAAAAGGTGTGACAGTCATATTTCCTCAAGTCAGACCCGAGAGAGGGCCGCTGCCTCATAATTTCAGAGTAAGAATTCCACTGTGCACAATTGCAAGTTTTAGAAACTTCATTTGCAAAATCGTAGGGGCTTAAATCTTTATTTATTAATTTATCTGAAGCCTGAAGATTTAAGACTGTGCCGCTAAGAAGCAACAAGAGAGAGTCACAGGAGTAGGGCAACCCAGAGAATTTTAAATGACTGTCTGCATGTAGTTAGCTGTATAATTAGCCACATAACTCAAGCGTGCAACCCTTGTCCGACTGACTTTGCTACACTTAAGCGAAACGTTTCGGGCGTGAGACATCCATCATCCCTTATCAGGAAAACAGGCTTGGGAATTGCAGTAGCAGAACTAACTATTAATTCTTCGAAAAGCAATTTTCAAACCACATTTTAATGTGCTATTTACAGAAGGTTCCCTCCGTAAGCCTTGATGAACCCCGGGTTGCAAACCTTGTGCTTGTTACTTCAAGCGAGGCCCAAAAATATGGAAATCAACTCCCAGTCGTACAAGATAGCTCTGAAATCAACGGTGCAGGTGTACCAGAAATCGGACATCGTCAACTGGGCGGCAGGAACGAACAGCTGCCTGAAAGAGTCTAAATGTGCAGTCTGAAAGTCCCAAAGAATTCCTCCTTGGTTCACCCAAAGGTGTGTGTGGGGGGGGGGAACTTCCAGAGTTTCCTCGAAGGTGCTTTTTCCCAAAAAAGCAACTGGATTGTTTTTTCCCTTGAGGAAGACGTTTCGCTTCTCATCCAAAAAGCTTCATCAGTTCTGGCAGGATGGTGGGGACGATGGAAGGATTAGTTCTGACAGGGTGGGGGTGGGATCATAATTCTTTGCAGTCTTCTGGTCGTTAGTACTCTCTCTGAGAGCTCTTGAAGCCCCTTGGGGGTTTATCTGTGCCCTCACGGCTCCCTGGATCAGAGTTGCATCACTCCAGATCAGGTTACGTTGTCCCCAATGAAGAGCAGGTTCCAGGTTATCTGGAACTGCATCTGCATCTGATGGCACTGGAGTTTCACCTAAGCATTTGAGAAGCAGGGGTGCTGAGTCTTAGTGACCACATAGATTTTCTCCATAATCTGCCCCCGACCTCTCTGTGGAGATTCTCAGTCGTCCAGGTTATAGTTGCCTCAAAGGTGCTTTTTCAAAAGGCAACTTCTTTCCTTGAGGAAGAAGCAGAAGACGTTTTGCTTCTCATCCAAGAAGCTTCATCAGTTCTGGCAGGATGGTGGGGGCAATGGAACAATTAGTTCTGACAGGATGGGGGGGGAGGGATTGGAAGGATGGTATTTCTTGGCAGTCATCTGTCCATTAGCACTCTCTCTCAGAGTTCTTGAGGCCACTTGGGGGTTTGTCTGTCCCCTCATGGCCCCCTGAATCAGGGTGCAGATGGGGGTAGAATCTTCTAGAACTGCTGAAAGGAATGCATTGTAGACAGGAGATAAGTGGTGTCTTGTCCCCCCCCCTCTGTTGAGAGATGGCTGCTCAGTTTTAACACAAATGGCCTCTTTTACTCCTCTTCCAAACCAATGGTCCTTCCAAGTGCCTTTCCCTCTCCTGTCAGAACGAATCCCTCCATCACTCCCACCATCCTGTCAGAACCGATGAAGCTTCTTGGATAAGAAGCAAAACAACTTCTTCTTCTGCTCCTTCTTCTCCTTCTTCTTTTTTCTTGGGAAAAAATAGTCAAGCTGCCTTTTGAAAAAGCACCTTTGAGACAACTAGGACGACTGAGAATCTCCACAGACACTTCCAGAGTTTCCATTTTGAAGCCCATGTGTACTCTCATCACTTGTCCTTTAATACTGTGACCAAGATGAACAACACGATCAGTGGAGCGAAGAATACATGTGCAACAACACCAAACAACAGTAGAAGTGAGAAAAGCTAAACAAAATACCAATTTATACAAGTAGAAGTAGTCCTTGACTGACAACCATTCATTTAGTGACCGTTTGAAGTTACAACAGTACTGAAAAAAGTGATTCTTGACTGTTCTTCACACTTACCACTGTTGCAGCATGCCCCAGGTCACATGATCAAAATTCGGACACTTGGCAACTGGTATGTATTTATGATGGTGGCAGTCTTGCATGGTCACGGGATCCCCTTTTGCGACCTTCTGACAAGCCGAGTCAATGGGGAATCCAGACTCACTTAACAACAATGTCACTAACTTAACAACTGCAGTGATTCACTTAACAATGGTGGCAAGCAAGGTTGTAAAATGGGGCAAAACTCACTTGATAACTGTCTTGCTTAGCTTAGCAACAGAAATTTTGGGTTCAGTTGTGGTCATAAGTCAAGGACTATCTGTATACTAGAAATAGTCACATAATACAAATCCATTTAAGGAATATTTATTCTATGGCTTCAGAAACTAATTTGTGAACAGATACTGTATATATGTTTCATTACTGATCAAAACTCAGCAACTGGCAGTTTCCCTGAAAGGAAATTGGATGGATTGTTACTGGAGGAGGCAGACTTTAAAAAAAAAAAACCACCTCAAATCATTTACAAATTAGCATCTACCCATCATCATTCATGGGTGGCCAGTGAAGACTTTGGAAGCTGATGGTCTGGGATCCCACCTACTGCCTCTCTGCAGATCCCAAACGCCTTCCATTCCGTGCAAAAAGCTGCAATCTGAGACCTGGAATCAGGGGTGGGTTCCTCCCGGTTTGGACCGGTTCTCCTGAACTGGAAGCGGCAGCGACCGGATCGGTCGGTGCCGGTCCGTGGGGGCCGCCATCTTTTTTTTTATTTTTTTTTTATTTTTTATTTCCTCCTGAGCATGCGCAGAAGCCGACTTCCGGCACTGTGCATGCGGTCGCCATCTTTTTTTCAGCTTAGTTTTTTGTTTTTGTTTTTTCGGATTTTTTTGTTACTGCGCATGCGTGTGCGCGTGAAGCGTGCACGCGCCCATAAGGCGCGCCCACGCGGCGCGGGAGAGAGCGAACCGGCAGCGAGGTAAGTTGGACCCCACCCCTGCCTGAAATGTGTCCTCAGGACCAAAGGTGAATTTAGTCGCTTCCAGATGCTGCTGAATTACAATTAGAGGTCAATGGGAAAGGAAGGTGTAAAAAAGTATAGGTAAAGGAGTCCCTGCGGATTTTACTCTGCTAATCATTGCTGGCTATCGGGGAATGGTGCTCGTCTCTGTTTCAAGGTCATTGAGCCAGCATGACGTCATGGAGCTCTGTTACCTTCCCACCGAAGTGGTACCTATTTATCTGTCAGAAATGGTGTGGTGTCTCCTGCTTGAGCAGGGGGTTGGACTAGATGATCTACAAGATCCCTTCCAACTCTATTTTTCTTTTCTTTTCTTTTCTTTTTTCTTTTCTTTCTTTCCTTTTCTTTTCCTTTTCTTTTCCTTTTCTTTTCTCTTCTCTTGTCTAGTCTAGTCTGTTCCATCTTCTCTCCTCTCCTCTCCTCTCCTCCTCTCCTCTCCTCTCCTCTCCTCTCTCCTCTCCTCTGTATTCCATTCCATTCCATTCCATTCCATTCCATTCCATTCCATTCCATTCCATTATTCTATTCTATTCTATTCTATTCTATTCTATTCTATTCTATTCTATCCTATCCTATCCTATCCTATCCTATCCTATCCTATCCTATCCTATCCTATCCTATCCTATCCTATCCTATCCTATTCTATTATTACTCTACTCTACTCTACTCTACTCTACTCTACTCTACTCTACTCTACTCTACTCTACTCTATTCTGTATTCCATTCCATTCTATCTACTCACATTTGCATGCTTTCAAACTACTAGGTTGGCAGGAGCTCACGATGTCACATGAACCTGGGCTGCCGGCTTTCCAGCCAACAAACCCAGCACCTTAACCAATGAGTCACCACAACACCCTAAAGGAAGGTGGGAGATGTAGTATCAGCACTGGCAGGAACCCACAATTATCTCATTGTCAACCTAAAATCAAAGAGAATAACCTTCTGCAGACACAGGGCAATTTGGTTTTTTGCACCATAGCAATCAAGTTTTTCACTGGAAATTCAGTGGAAAATCCTGATTTGTGAAGGCTTGTGGAGATCAGTTTCTGCTGATACACAGAACGGTTTACAAATTCTGTAGTTGCTTAATTTGTTTCTGTCATGACTTGTCCTGGGACATCTGCATTTTGGTCAGCCAGAAGACATGGTAAACCAAGCTATTATCTTCCCAAATGTTTTTAGAACTATTAACAACTTCTGTATAAGAAGTTAAATTAAAGAAAGGTTTCAGAAGTCAGGCCATCTCAGAGCAACATTATTGTCCTTTCAGCTTTTGGGAAAGGTTTGATTCCCCCCCCCCTCAAGTATTTAGAAAAGTCAATGTTTTTACAACTTTAGTTGCTACTTTATAAGTTTTCTCTGGCTCAACCGCCATTATTATGGCTCCTCCTGATTTTACTCAGGTCTGTTGTTATGTTTTCAATGTCTGTTTTCACAAATTACCACTTTTCATTTTATACTGATGAATTTTAAAATATTTCACCCTAAAATATTTTATTTGGATTTACCGTAGATCAGCCACAGGAATTGTCATATTATTAGGTAATATGTTGATTGGTTGGAGATCGATCAGACAACAACATATCAGTTTGTCAACCATGGAGGCTGAATTTTCATGTTTGTCTCTAATGTGTACGGAACTTATCTATTACAAGCAATTATGTGAAGATATGGGAATTGTTGTACATGAACCGATCACTGTATATGAGGATAACCAGGCAGCAATTAGTATGGCAACTAATTTGGATGTAAAAACAAGATCAAAACATACGGATTTAAGGTATCTAAATGTGAGACAATGTGTACAAAGTAAAATGATTAAGTTAGAGTATTGTGCTGAAAGATTTATGAGAGAAAACAAATAACAACCATTTTCTGAAAAAAAACATTTAGCAGTTAAAATATTAAATAAAATTGAGACTCCCCCAACCACAAACAACAACAGCACAAAAACTGCTAATAGGATTAATATTGTTCTTCCTATATTATTACCCTCAGGCTATTCCAAAATGTAATGGTGGACCTTGGCCATAAAAGTGTCATCTATCCCTGAATTAACAGATCAAGGAGGAACAGTGTAATCATAGACTTCTGGCTATTCTGCACATTGGCCAGGATTCTTTGGTCATGTTCTCAGTCACATTTCTACTGAGCTTTAAAAAATGGCCCCTGTAGGCATATTAAAATGAAATAAAGTATATGTTAAAACCTGGGCATTCATAAGGCATCTAAGGGGGATAAGGTGAGAAAACAAGTGCATAATTAGAATATTAAAAAATGCAGCAACTTACAAATTTGCATTAGATTTTGTAACTCAACTGAAGAATATCAGCATTTATTGATGACATAATTGGGCACGACTTGCCATTTTGATGTGATAACAATTTGTTTTGGATAATAATGTCACGGACATAATAATGTCAAACACAACCACTGCATAAGGGACCTCTTTGCAACAATCAAGCAGGATGAATGTTCCATGTTAAAGAGGGTGGTTCGATGGGACCCAGGAAAAATAGATAGATAGATCAGACAGACAGACAGACAGACAGACAGACAGACAGATCAGACAGATCAGACAGACACAAATAGACATATAGGCAGCTAGATAGAGACAGATTTGGTGAAAAATGGTGTTACTAGATTCCTGATTGGCTAACTGAGGACTAGCTCTCCTCCTATAATGTTACTGGGCAGCATCAAAACACAACCTCCTCCTCCTCATTATTATTATTATCTCTTTTATTCATTAAACATGAAACTCAGTCAACTGAACATTTAAAAATGTATCACAAATAGCATTGACTGGAGCTGATGGTTGATACGGGTTGCTGCCAATTATTGTTATTGTTATTGTTGTTTAGCATATGATGAGAACGTGACAGAAGAGAAATAAGCACAACTGACCATTCAATGTCCTATAATTCTCTCAGGTTTTGCCATTGGCCAGCCCGTTTTTCCTGCTTGCTTAAATTCTAATCTCAACATTTGCAAGCCCCACCACAGCTGCATGCAGGATGCAACTCCAGAGATACTTCAGCAGAAAAATAGCAAATTGCCTCTACGTACGGATACAGAAGTCCCCGCTCTCGTAATAACCCGGGCAGCACTGAGACCGTCGCCGATACATCGTCCTCAGTCCTCTCCGATAGGCCGTTTTATAACTGATTCTAAATGGTGAGAGAGGAAGGGGGGGGGAACCTGGAAATCAATGCCCATAGTTATAATTCTATTTGTGTTACATTACTGCAAGGTTCTTATGTCCAATATTTGCTTCAGAATGTGCAAAGGTTTTTGATATTTAAAAAGATCGATACAAATTCCAACTCCTACTCATTCGGCTATATCCTAAGCCATTTTCATGCTAGGTCCAAAAAAAGATTTGGGCAAGCAAGATACAGAAAGGACAAGAAAAGGGAAAGTGTGTGGTGTGTGGTGTGTGGGTGTGGGGGGGGGGGTGTAAATCTTTTGCCTATCCCTGGTTATAGTTCTTATAAACAAACAGCTCTCAGAAATAAACAGCAGTTCGAGATATTAAAAACGCAGAGTTACTCAACAGTGAGATAGGCAGCATATAAATGTAATAAATAAAATAAAAATAAATATTGCACAAAACACAATTCCTTGCACTAATACATTTTTTTTTTGCCACCTGGCCCAAACATGGCACTTATTAGCCTGTTCCCTGTCCCCTTATTCCCCACCCGCTGAGAAGCGGGTATGTTTCACACAACCACACATTTGAATATCTAGGTTGGGCATTTATGCACTCTTTCCAAAGTCTCAACATCTTTTTTATAATACGATCTTTTTTTATAATATAATATGTTGACCAAAACTGGATGCAGTATACTAAGTGTGGTCTTACTAAGGCTTTGTAAAGCGGTATTAACCCTTCATGTGATCTTGATTCTATTCCCTCTTTTAATACAACCTAGGATTGTATTGGCTTTTTTGGATGCTGCCACACACTGCTGGCTCGTATTTAAGTGACTGTAAGTAAGTACTTTTGGTTTTTCTTGCCTAAGTGTTAAAATCTTACTTTTCTCACCATTGAATTTCATTTTGCTAGACAGGGCCCATTTCTCAGGTATTGCCAGTTCCCAGAGCTGTGTCTCCCGCACCAATTCCAAAATTCAGAAGGGCCTGATCCTTATCCAGATTCAATGCCTTCCCAACAGACATTACTGAAGGGAAAAATACCAAAAAACCGCTTAGAGAGGGCTGTAAAAGCACTGTGAAGCGGTATATAAGTCTAAGTGCTATTGCTATTGCTATTGCTTCAAACTGAGATTATGTCCATGTGAAGGAAGGAAGGAAGGAAGGAAGGAAGGAAGGAAGGAAGGAAGGAAGGTCTCCAAGTGGTGATTAAGGCCCATTCTCACCTCTGGAGCTTTTGAAAAGTAACCCAAGACTAGCTTATCAACATTTGGTCCAAGTATAGCAGCTTTGATTTAAAAGCGGGGAAATCTGAATAGTAATTGGAGCACAAGACTCTGCGGTAAGAAGTGGTCAAACTCTCCAAAACTATTTCAGAAATGGACAAAACATTTTCATCCCTTCTTCCTCGTTCCAAAGCATCAACTGACAGTCTCCTGCAGTTGGACTGGGGCAATTTGTATACACAAATATAATGACAGCCATGAACTTGTTGGGGCATCATCTCTATAGAGAAATGATTGGACTTCATGATTCGCAGAATTGACAACACACACCAAGAGTTAGTTTATACTTGATTTGGAGAAAATCTGGCCTAATTTAAATCTTCTTTTAGAACTTTTCCAGGTATTTCTCAAACCACGATGTATTTTTCAACCTTGATGTGTGGAATTCAAGATAAATGAACTTCAGTTCTTGAAGTTACCTATGTGGCTGGGGAATTCTGGGAGTCGAAGTCCACACATCTTTAAGTTGCTATGGTTGAGAAAAACAGGTTTAGCCAGTTTGTTTTCAACAGCAAGAAGATAAAAGAAGGAAGCAAACAAGAAAAATGATAGTCCCTTGCCCTTCCTAGTTGCTTCCAACTTGACTGCAAACGCAACACTGAAAGCAAATGTATTGCAAATAGGCTGGTTAGTCATCCTTTTACAAAAGCCATGGTTATTTTCTCCAGAAAAAAAAAAAATCAATGTTCCGTCTCTTTAGTGCTGCCGGACTATTCTGCACAAAAGAACCTATCTTTATCCTCTGTAGCTGAAGAGCTTCTCCCAGGCTCGGAAGAAAAGGGAGCTATCCAGAGAAGATGAAAGGGAAGATAAGGTTTGAAAATACCTTCCAATTATCGCTTACCTGTGTCGAGTGCACTTGAACCAGTTGAGAATATCTGTGCATCTTGTATAATAGATCTGATCGAAGGGATGGGCGTATGATTCCTGAACAGTCACGGCGTAGCTAGAAGAGAAGAGACAGGAACCGTTGATCTGGGCACCTCTTTATTTAGCCGTTCAAAGCCCAGATCCAAACACAGATCCTTTGGCCAAGTTTGATAAACAAATACTTAAGTCAATAAAAAGAGAATACAGGTAATCAACGGCTTACAATAGCAATTGAGCCCAGAATTTCTGTTGGTAAACAAGACATTTTACTATCTTTCTTGCTACAGTCGTTAAGCGAATCAGTGCAGTTGTTAAGTTAGTCACACGGTTGTTAAGTGAATCTGGCTTCCTTCATTGACTTTGCTTGTCAGAAGGTCGCACGTGACCCCGGGACACTGCAACTGTCAGAAATACATGCCAGTTGCGGGGGGGAGAGGGGACGAGCAAGCGTGGGAGTGACAGGCAAGCGTACGTATGCAGCTCTATTTGTGGAAGCGCTGTGCACACAACCACACCACTTGTGCAAATGGAGCACCTGCGCACGCGCTCGCCCACTGCTCACCTGCTGTTCATCCGCTACTCACGCAAGTGGGAATGTGCACATGCCTGCCACTTCCGCAGCCCAACACAATTCTGAACGGCTCAAGGCTTGGTAGTGGGCCACAGCCTGGGGGTTGGGGACCCTTGGTGTATATTGTTTGGGATTCCACATCTTTTCCACCTGGAGTAATAGAATCTTTAAATGAGAGGTCCTTGGTGCTCTCTGAGCTTGCTTGTTTTCTTGCAGACGTTTCATTAGCCGCGGTGGCGCAGTGGTTAGAGTGCAGTACTGCAGGCTACTTCTGCTGACTGCCGGCTGCCTGCAATTTGGCAGTTCGAATCTCACCAGGCTCAAGGTGGACTCAGCCTTCCATCCTTCCGAGGTGGGTAAAATGAGGACCCAGATTGTTGGGGGGCAATAGGCTGACTCTGTAAACTGCTTAGAGAGGGCTGTAAAGCACTGTGAAGCGGTATATAAGTCTAAATGCTATTGCTATTGCTATTACCCAAACTAGGTAACATCATCAGTGCTAGAAGGGATGATATTACCTAGTTTGGATAACGAAATGTCTGCGAGAAAACAAGCAAGCTCAGAGAGCACCAAAGACCCCACAGTCTTCCTCCTCTTCTTCTTCTTTTCTCTGCAAACCCCGCTCCCTTCTGCAGGGGGGGGTGGGGGAGGGGGGGGAGTAATGGGAGGGCCCCCCCGAGGTGGAGGAGGGGGGGGGGGGGGGGGGGGGGGGGGGGGGGAGGAGGAGGAGGAGGAGGAGGAGGAGGAGGAACTGAGGTGTCCTTGATGCTCTCTGAGCTTGCTTGTTTTCTTGCAGATGTTTCATTACCCAAACTAGGTAACACCATCAGTGCTGGTAGGGAGCGGGGTTTGCTCTCAGTTTATATTCTAGTGTCTTGTCCCAAGAAATTGCCAAAAAAGCCAACAGCAAACAGCATAAAGAATCTCTAAAACCACCGCACCAACACTGGCAGGGCAAGACACTAGAATATAAACTGAGAGCAAACCCCATTCCAGCACTGATGACGTTACCTAGTTTGGGTAATGAAATGTCTGCATGAAAACTACCAAGCTCAGAGAGCATGAAGGACCCCTCATTTGAACTCTGAGCTACAAATATTCCCCTGTATTTGAATCTTTAAAATATATACACACCTTATATCAATTTTAGACTTCACACTGCAAATAAAATTTCATTTCACAGCAACCCTGAGCTACAAAGATTCTGCTTAATTTAATTAGGAGCAGATGAAAATGTCAATTTTAGTTTCTCTATTTCCCGCTTCTGTGAATCTTTCAAATTCAGTGTTTCCCACTTTTGCAGAAGTGCTGAGCCTAGCTTCTCAGATTAAAAAGCAACAACTGCACTATACTACGTATTTCAGTACCTTTCTCCAAATATGCTTTTTTCTTTGTAGATTTGTTGATAGATTTATTACAAGTATGTCCATGTCACTTTACTCCAAAATGTGTCCAGGCTTAATTAAACACAATACACATTTCGCTTCACCTAATGGAACATATTTTGTCCTACATCTTCATGAATATGTCTCTTTCTGTGCAGATTAGTCCCTAATGCTTTTTTTAAAAAAAATTAGTAAATTGCAGTATAAAATTTGGAATGGTTTTTTTATATTTGTACGTCATTGCAGGTGAACAGCTGTTAGTCTTTAGCACCAAAACTCAAAATGATTTGGGTAGCACTTTTTCTAACCAACCCATTTTAATCATCCTAAATAAAAATTAATAAAATGTGTTAGTTGGAAAAGATACCCCCACACTTTTTCTGATTTTTAAAATTTTTTTGTATTGGTTCAAAATTGCTAATGGATTTTGATCAGAAAATAAGACTTATTCTGGAGACTGAATCTAATACAGTTAATTAAACAACAATTGATGAGATGGTATCAAGAAACAAACATGGATATTTGATCCAGGATGAACTTTTGGGATGATTTGGGATAGATAAGATGCTGTGGTAAATTTTCTACGCGTGGATTACAATAAGTGTTAACAGAGAGTTTCGAAACTTTAGTTTAGTTTTGTTTTAGTATTATTATTATTATTATTATTATTATTATTATTATTCCTGTTAACTACTTTGTTACCAATCTAACTTATAGAAGACAGGTCAGTAATTTGCAAATAGATTTAGTAGTTTACAATGATCTATCACTATTGTTGTATGTACACTGAGAGCTTATGCACCGGAGACAAATTCCTTGTGTGTCTAATCACACTTGGCCAATAAAGAATTCTGTTCTGTTCTGTTCTGTTCTGTTCCGTTCCGTTCCGTTCCCTTCTATTCTTATTCTATCCCGCTCTGGATTTCCCTGCTCTGCTCTGCTCTGCTCTGCTCTGCTCTGCTCTGCTCTGCTCTGCTTTACATCAGTGGAACGGCTTGCTTCTTGGAATTGTGGCTGTTCCATTGCTGGAGGTTTTTAAGAAGAGTCTGGACAACCATTTGTCTGACATGGTATAGGGTCTCCTGCTTGAGCAGGGGGTCAGACTAGAAGATCTCCAAGGTCCTTTCCATGTTTCATGTTCTATGATCAATGCTAGGGAAAACTATTTATTTTCACTAGTTCATTTCAAAAATCACCTATGGGTCTAACAAGTAGAGGCACAGCAGTACAAATGGAATTAAATTGCTGTTCCTTAAATATCCCCAAACAGATAATTATAAAATTACGAGTAATTTGGGTACTTCTCACTGTTACAAATACTTTGATAAATTCCTATCTCTTACGTTAATGCACAGAAATACATACATTTAAAACAATAAAACAAGCTATGTTCTTAACTAATTGCCACACAAATTGGGATTAGTGACCAGAAATTAAACATTTGGGGGTTTCCCTTGAAAATATTTACAGACCCCTCACATCCTGGACACAAACTATTTCAACTCCTACCCTCAAAACGACGCTAGAGAGCACTGCCACCAGAACAACTAGACACAAGAACAGTTTTTTCCCGAACGCCATCACTCTGCTAAACAAATAATTTTTATTTGTCAACTATTTACTAAGTCTGCACTACTATTAATCTTCTCATCATTCCCATCACCCATCTCCTCCCACAAATGACTGTAACTTTGTTGCTTGTATCCTTACAATTTATATTGACTGGTTCCTACTATGACTTGATTGCTTATTTGTACCCGGACTATCATTAAGTGTTGTACCTTATGATTCTTGACGAACTTATCTTTTCTTTTATGTACACTGAGAGCATATGCACCAAGACAAATTCCTTGTGTGTCCAATCACACTTGGCCAATAAAAAATTCTATTCTATTCTATTCTATTTCTACAGGCTTCCCAAATGGTAAAATTCAGATTTTAGTATGAGATTCTCATGTTCCAGTTTTGAGCCAATTAATTAATTAAAATTAATTCTTCAAAATTACACTTCAATGCAAAAAATGTTGAGAAAAAAAAGGTCTGCATTAAAGTGCATATATTTGCAAAAAAAATAATTCCAAACATGTAATTTATATTGGGCAGAATTACTTGCAAAACTACGTACCTTAGGCAAATATGTAAACCAAAATGCAAATGTGTCAAAAATGTACAAAAATACACTTTCATTTTAAAGTGTTTTTTAACAGGCATGCAAAGTAGGTGAATAAAACTTAGGGGTAAAAATAAAAAATAAAACAAGAGTCATGTTTTGAATGGACAATTTCATTCTTGGTTTTTCTGAATTTCTAACTCCCTTAAAGATTCTTTCTTATAAGAAGCAACATAGAAATAATTTCAAGAAATAAACAGTAAACAGAAAGAAGCTGAAAACAATACCTTCACCAAAAAGGTGAAACAGAGAAACTAAAATGTGCAACTTCTCAAAATATGAGAAACTAGGAGAAGTTAAAACCCCCCACAGATTTGCTCCTCCTGTGTACCAAATCTGGAGCAAATGTCTCCACAATATGGAACGAAAAAAGAGGTCAGAAGATACAGGAAAGGAACTTTGGGGGGGGGAATTAAAAGGTAGAGAAAAATACAAATGAAATTAAATGCTTTCAAAATATTTTTTTTGCACACCCTAAAAATAAAAACACATTGGATATTCTACCTCCGGGGTCTCTTCAGTTTTACTTGGGTACCAAAAAAAAGCTAATTAAAAGCACATATTATTGCCCAATATTAAATATAATTTCCCAGCCCAGTCAGATTTTTCAACCACTTCATTTTTTTATGATATAGAAGCAAGTAATAGCAGTGTGTAGCTGTATGTGTATACCTGTATGTAACACCTACACACTCACACAGAAATATATATCCATATATACACATACACACATACACATAAACTCAGTCTCTGGGGTTTAATATTTTTTTACTTTGCCTCATTTATACACAGAAGCAGCTATTTTAATCTAAGATAATTTGTAGCAGAAATTAGCTGGTAATTGAGAACCATAAATTGTGAGCTAAGCAGGGGGTGTTCGCTGTCTCCTTCCTCTGAAAACATTGCTCATCCTCTGTTACCAGCTGGGTGCAAAACAGAGTAGAGCAGGGCATTTTCTGAGAGAGGGGCAGGATTACAGGATTACAGGATGGTTAAAAGATTGGATTTGGACCAGAGAGACTCCATTGCTGTCCGGCAGGTGACCACAGAACACAGGGCATAACTGGTCAAACTCAGCCCCAGGTTGTCTAATGCAGCTGCAGTTGCAGGGATAACATGAGGAGAGATGCCTAATGCAAGAATTTGTCAACCTTAGCAGCTTGAAGATGTATGGATACAAGGTTGACAAACATTCCCTTATGCATTTAGCTGTAAAGAAAGAGAGAGAAAGAAAGAGAATGAAAGAGAGAAAGAAAAAAGAAAGAGAGAAAGAAAGAGAATGAAAGAAAGAAAGAAAGAAAGAAAGAAAGAGAGAGAAAGAAAGAAAGAAAGAAAGAAAAAGAAAGAAAAAGAAAGAAAGAAAGAAAAAGAAAAAGAAAGAAAGAAAGAAAAAGAAAACT
>QLTV01003959.1:555604-574412 GCA_003457575.1 Thermophis baileyi | reverse complement strand
CATCCCGTGAGATATTTGTGTGTATGTATGTATGTATGTGTGTGTATGTAGCAATAGCAATAGCAATAGCACTTAGACTTATATACCACTTTACAGTGCTTTACAGCCCTCTCTAAGCGGTTCACAGAGTCAGCATATTGCCCCCAACAATCTGGGTCCTCATTTTACCCACCTCGGAAGGAGGGAAGGCTGAGTCAACCTTGAGCCGGTGAGATTTGAACTGCCGAACTGCAGCTAGCAGTCAGCTGAAGTAGCCTGCAGTACTGCACTCTAACCACTGCGCCACCTCGGCTCTGTTGTATCAGGGGTGGGTTCTAACTTACCTCGCTGCCGGTTCACTTCCTCCCGCACAGTGTGGCCGAGCCTCGTGGGCGCGCGCACACCTTGTGGGTGCACACGCATGCGCAGTGCAAATTTTTTTAAAAAAAATAAAAAAAGCCAAAAACAAGATGGCGACGCATGCGCAGTGCCAGAAACTCAGCTTCTGCGCATGCACAGAAGGAAAAAAAAAATTCAAAAAAAATTCAAAAAAAAATTCAAAAAAAAGATGGCAGCGCCCACGGACCGGCACCGACCGAACCGGATCTGTGACATCACTGTGATGTTACCAGCGGGTCGCTACCGGTTTGGGCGAACCAGTCCGAACCGGGAGGAAACCACCTCTGGTATGTATGTATGTATGCATATATTTGCTGACGTTCTACTTAACGAAAATATCTTACCTTTCCCAGTGGCTGCAAACATTTGGATCATCTGGATTTAAGGAGAGGCTTTTTTTCAGAAGGAGGGAGAGCACAAAGACTCTGAAATTCCACCACAAGAGAAGGAAGACCATCTTTGCGGTATCTGAATAAAGAAAAGGAAAAAAAAACCATTGGACAAACAGGCCACTGTTTCCTACTAAATCAACCGGTTGTATTTCAAGCTCAGGCCTATTTTAGCATCTGAAAGGATGCAGAAAAAAAGAGCAAAAAAACCGAATCCATTCATCTTCAATTCTACTCATACTTAAGGAAAGAAGGATCCATGACCAAACCCTTTCAGCCAATATATTCAAATATTTAATCCTCTCTCCTCCAGGAATCAACTATTAGTAAAGCTACTGATTCTCAAACCCAATGATTTTGGGGCAGTTCCACCCTCAGTTTTTAAAATAAAAGAAAACGCTTCCCACTTTTTTTCCTGATACAAAGAGCTCTGCTTCATTTTGATAGTGGTTGTGTCTTATTAGTTAAGCCAGTGTTTCTCAACCTCAGCAACTTTAGGATATGTGGACTTCAACTCCCAGAATTCCCCATGGCTAGTTGGGGAATTCTGGGAGTTGAAGTCCACACCTCTTAAAAAGTTGCCAAGGTTGAGAAACACTGATTTAGAGACTAAGTCCTTATTCCTCCTCTCCATATGAACAAATCACCTCAGTGTCCTTCTTACACAGTGGTCCCTCACATGCTGGCTGGGGAATTCTGGGAGTTGAAGTCCACACATCCTCAAGTTGCTGAGGTTGAGAAACATTGGCCTAAGAGTTTGAGCTGGTTAAGCTTATTATTTCAGATTGTGAGTCACTTTCTGTCTTGCCAGCAGAGCAGGTAAATTTATGGCTCTTTTGTCCAACATTTCTGGCACCGGTTGGCATTTTACAGGGAATTCTGGGAGTTGAAGTCCACACACCTTAAAGTTGCTGAGATGGAGAAACACTAACCTAAGCTGCTTCATCTCATGGCTATTATGTGACCAACAGTCAGTCAATTGAAGGTTCAAATCTTATTAAGAGTCGGAGAAGGCAAAAGTTTTTATTTAACCGAGGCTCTAAAAGATTGCTGCTTTTGTCTCTGCGTTGTTAGTGTTACAATTGCTTGCTCATTCTGTTCCCTGGATAAGAGTCTCTCTTGTTTTTTTAATAATCCATATGTGCTATTGTTAAATTATTGAAAAACAAAGAAAGATTAAAAAAATATCACTATATTTAAAAACTGGAAAAAGAAAAAATAAGCCACTTTGAAGTGATATTTGAACTTTGCATCAAACATTCATAATTGTTGTTAGTTTCTGTTTAAGTTCTAAAAACTTAAAACATACCCCAAATGTTTAAACTGCCTTGCTCCATGATATGGTGTATATAAGGCAACCATTCCTGCTTAAATTTGGTAAATTTCTACAGTATTGCAGACATATAGTGTTAATTTTGTTATTGCGCCATGTTCTCCAATTTTAGTCTTACATTCAATATTGTAAACAAAGTATTCCTTCTAATGTGGTGTTTACACTTGCTGCAGTCAACTTGTACCTTAGTAACAGAATAACAGAATTGGAAGGGACCTTGGAGGTTATCTAGTCCAACCCCCTGCTCAAGCAGGAGACCCCATACCAGTGATGGTGAACCTATGGCACGTGTGCCACAGGTGGCATGCGGAGCCATATCGGAGGGCATGCGAGGCGTTGCCCTATGTCAGCTCCAGCGTGCATGCGCGCGCTGGCCAGCTGATTTTCGGCCTTGGGGAAGGCCGTTTTCGCCCTCCGGAGGTTTCAGGAGTCTTCCCTGAAGCCTCCGGAGAGCGAAAAATGGCCCAATGGGCAAACCGGAAGTTCAGAAAAACGGACTTCCGGTTTGCCTGTTGGGCCGTTTTTTGCACTCCAGAGGCTTCACACCCTCTTTTGGCATGAGAACCAAAAAAGGTTCACCATCACTGCCCTCTACCATTCCAGATAAGTGACTTCTTGAAAGCCTCCAGTGATGGAGCACACACAACTTCTGGAGGTAAGCCGTTCCACTAATTAATTATTGTCACTATTAGGAAATTTCTCCTTAGTTCTAGGTTGTCTCCTTGGTTAGTTTCCATCCACTGCTTCTTGTCCTGCCTTCAGGTGCTTTGGAGAATAGGTTGTCCCCCTCTTCTTTGTGGCAGCCCCTCAAATATTGGAACACTGCTATCATGTCACCTCTGATTCTTCTTTTCACTAGACTAGACATACCTAATTCCTGCAACCGTTCTTCATGTTTTATCCTCCAGACCCCTAATCAACTTTGTTGCTCTTTTCTGCACTCTTTCCAGAGACTCAACATCTTTATATGGTGACCAAAACTGGATGCAGTATGCAGTAAATTATAATCTTTTCGTTTATGCTTTTTGGAATTATGCACAGTAAAAATGTGTGTGGTTTCAGTTGATGTTTCATTTTTAGACTTTTTAATCTACTTCTTTCCAATACTTTCGATTTTTTTTTTGCATGAATACCACATAAGGAAAAATGTTCCTTCTTTGTTGTTATATGCTTGATCTATTTTTTTAAAATTATAGATGGAATAATACAGGTAGTAAATTGAGGTTCAATTTACAATGGGATTGAGAAAACTGACATGATCATCCTTGCACTTAGAACTGTGGCAGCGTCTCCAAATTTGGGTGCTTGGCAACCTGCATGCATTTATGATGGTTGCAGCATACTGGGGTCACGGATCAACATTTGTGACCTTCCCCATGGCATCCAACAAGCAAAGTCAATGGGGAAAGCTGAATTTTGCTTAATGACTGCACGATTCACCTAAAAACGGCAGTGATTTGCTAAACAACCATGGCAAACAAGTTGTAAAATCGGGTGTAACTCACTTAACCGTGACCTTGCTTAGCAACAGATCTTCTGTATTCAGAACACAGAATAACAGAGTTGGAAGGAACCTTGGAGGTCCTCTAGTCCAACCCCCTGCTCAAACAGAAGGCCCTATACCATTTCAGACAAATGGCTGTCCAGTCTCTTTTTGAAAGCCTCCAGTGATAAGAGCACCCACAACTTCTGGTGGCAAGCTGTTCCACTGGTTAATTGTTCTCACCGTCAGGAAATTTCTCCTCAGTTCTAGGTTGCTTCTTTCCTTGATTAGTTTCCCTCCATTGCTTCTGGTGCTTTGGAGAGCAGATTGACCCCCTCTTCTTTGTGGCAGCCCCTCAAATATTGGAACACTGCTGTGATGTCACCCCATCATGTCTCAATTGCAGTCATAAATTGAGGATTGTATGCATACCATCTCTATAAAGTATTTTGTACCATCTTTTTCCTTATGGTAATTTGTAGCTTGAAATAAATTCTATTGATTTTTTTTCCATGGCCCTTCTTACTGGTCTACTAAAATATTTCTCAACATGTTGGATAGGAAATTCTGGGAGTTGAAATCCACACGTCTTAAAATTGCTCAGGTTGCGAAATACTGGTCTGCTTCCTTGAAATTCTGCATCCATTTTATCATTTGATTTTTAATTTGTTCCGTCTGGACAGAATCTCTAAGGGTGGGTTCCTCATGAAAGAGAGCCCTTCTCCAGGGAATCAGGCAAGGGTGCCTGCAAGATACCGTCAAAAGAGACAAAATGGCCACCACAATGGTGAAGTCAAAGCTTCACTTGATTTTTATGTGCATTGCACATGAAAATCAAATAAAGTTTTGATCTCACCATTGTAGCTGACATTTTGACTTTTTTTTTAATGGTACCCTGTGGACATTCCCGAGATGAGGTGACAAAAACCACAGATTATACAGCTCTCTAGAATGCTGCATGTCTGTGTTGTTTGTATGTCTCTGGTGTGAAAAGAAGCGTAGGGGGGGGGGACATGATAATGGTCTTCCAGTACTTGAGGGGCTGTCACAGAGAAGAGGGGGCCAACCTATTTTCCAAAGCACCAGAGGATAGGACAAGAAGCAGTGGGTGGAAGCTCATTAAAGAGAGATCCAACCTAGAACTAAGGAGAAATTTTCTGAGTTCAAGTCCACAAGTCTGAAAGTTACCAAGACTGGACACACTTGCTGTAGACTATTCTACCAATCTAGTATGCTGATCCAGGACCAAAACTACATTTCATTTCTATTCCACTTTTAATGTAATTTAATTAATTATTATTATTTATTGATTAGCCTATAGGCCAGGGGTGGGTTCCAACTTACCTCGCTACCGGTTCGCTCCCTCCCGCGCCGCGCATGCGCATGTGCAGTAACAAAAAATCCAAAAAAACAAAAAACTGGGCATGGCTAGTCTATTGAAGAGAAGGACCAGGGGAGACATCATAGCAGCCTTTCAATATTTGAGGGGCTGCCACAGAGAGGAGGGGGTCAAGCTGTTTTCCAAAGCACCTGAAGGCCAGACAAAGAATAATGGATGGAAACTGAACAAATTGTGGTTGCTGCTCCATCGCTGGAGGCTTTCAAGAAGAGACTGGACGGCCATCTGTCAGAAGTGGTGTACGGTCTCCTCTTGGGTTGGGGGGTTGGACTAGATGACCTACAAGGTCCCTTCCAACTCTGTTAATCTGTAATCTTAGCCTGCTTTGTCTATGGAGATTCTCTGTCATCCAGATCATGGTTGTCCCAAAGGTGCTTTTTCAAGAGGCAACTGGACTTTCTGGTTTTTCTTTGAAGACGTTTCACTTCTTATCCAAGAAGCTTCTCAGAGCTGAAGAAGCTTCTTGGATGAGAAGCAAAATGTCTTCAAAGAAAAACCAGAAAGTCCAGTTGCCTCTTGAAAAAGCACCTTTGAGTTTAGCCCGCTTTATGGCACTCTCAATTCTTGAAGACAGATACTAAAAAAAAAAATCTATACAAATTAAGAAAGGTCTATTAAAACCATAGTTCATGTCCTACAAGGTCTATCTTATCACTCCTCATTTAATGAAGTATCCAGGCAAATCCAATTCATCTTATTTACCAGACCAATATAATTCCATTTCTATGCATGTGGCCAAATGTTGTTACACTCTTTGTAAACCAGATATAATTTCATCATATCAACGATCTAGTCAGGAACTGTTTTATGCATCTGTTGATTGTTGTATTCTGGTCAGTGACTATAATAAAGGTAGCTCTGTATGTGTGATTGTTGAAACCTTTTGAGATGGCCTGAAACCTTGCAATGTATTTGAGTTCAAGACTTTCTCATTCAAGTCTTCTTTCAAAGTTTCATTCTTCCAAAATGACTACAGGTAGTTCTCAACTTACAATCATTCGTTTAGTGATCGTTCGAAGTTACAACGGCACTGAAAAAAGTGACTTAGGACCATTTTTCAAATAAATTTGAAATTGACCATGTCAACGGCATACAAGGAAAACCAATACAAAATGTTTTATAGTGGCATCTCCCGCCAGCAAGAATAGCTAAGATGTTCCCAAACGTTACACCGAACTGTTGGAAATGTAAGAAAGTGTATGGGTCCTACTATCACCTATGGTGGACATGCCCACTTGCAAAAAACTACTGGACTAAAATAAAAAAAGTGGCTGGAGGAAATAATAGGGCAGGAGATGGAGTGGAAACCAGAATTATTTTTATTGGGGATATTCACAAGAAGATATAAAATAGAAATTCACTACCTAATCCTTCATATAATAACTGCAGCACGGATAGTCTATGCCCAAAATTGGAAAAATCAAGCCATACCAAGAGAAGAAGAAGTGATAAGGAAAATCTTGGAGTGTGCGGAGATGGACAAATTAACAAAAGAGATAAAACAAAAAGAAGAAACGGAATATGGTGGAATAAATGGTATAGAAGATAGGAATAAAAAGTAAGAAAATAAATATGAGTGATGAGTTGTAAACTAGGAATATCAGTAATATGGTACCAAATAAATAATGTATGCAAAATATGATAATGATACAAATAAGAAACATAATATGTAAGAAGTAGAATAAGGAAATATTAAGAAATAAGGTAACCGTAAATATGTATATATAGATAAGAAGGGGGAGAAAATGCAAAATATAGATCACTGATACAGAATTGTTGCAATATGGCAAACTATTTTGAGTTTTTTTATATTTAATTTTCTTTTTTATGTATGTGTTTTAGTGTTGTACGTATGTTGTTGTTTTTTAAAGATAAAAATAATAAAATTATTTAAAAAAAAACCAAAGTTACCATTTTTCACGCTTATGACCATTATAGCATCCCCGTGATCATGTGATCAAAATTCGGACGCTTGGCAACTGGCATGTATTCATGACAGTTGCAGTGTCCTGGGTCATGTGATGATATTTTGCGAGATTCTGACAAAGTCAAGGGGGAAGCCAGATTCTCTTAACAACCATGTTACTAACTTAACAACTGCAGTGATCCACTGAGCAACTGTGGCAAGGGAGGCCATAAAATGGGGCAAAACTCACTTAACAACTGTTTTGCTTAGCAAAGGAAATTTTGGCCTCAACTGTGGTCGTTTAAGTGAGGACTGCCTGTACTCAGAGGTCTGCAGCTGAGCATCTTGAGAGGTTGAAATCTGTGCTATTATTTCGTCCTTCCGCTGATTCCTGATGTGAAACCTGCATCCCATAATTTTTTTTGCTGAAGGTCCAGCTAGTGCAGGCCAGCACTAATGGTGGACTGGAGGCCCCAAGGAAGCCACTATCGTTTTCATACCATCGAGTAACAAACGATAATTGGAACAGAAGTTATTTAACTATGCCAGCTTTATGAAAGTGGGTCATAAATGAGATGCAGAAACGATTATAAATAATGAAATGAAATGAAATGAAATAATGAAATGAAATGAAATGAAATGAAATGAAATGAAATGAAATGCATGGAAGCAACAAAGTAGACAATGAGAAGACAAAACTTAAATTTGATTTAAAATGCATTTAAAATTAATTAACTTTCAACTCTTTTACTTCCATTTACACAGAATTAAAATTAAATTAATTCTAGGAATCTATTATGATTCTTGGCTCCAGTTGTTGGTAGGCTGGACCAGATCAAACTTGCCTGACTTTGAAAAGCTGAAGCTAAACAAGGATGGACTTGGCTATTATACGGAAGGGAAGCCAACCAGAAGTCCTAGGACTCTAAGCTACCTTAAGAAGTTGAAAAGAAGTGGCCCATAGGCAAGCCAATTCTTTATTGCTGCCAAGGGACCAATACTAGCATATAATCATCCAGAGACAAGCTTTGAAGTTTGACGTTGAGACAAAGTGGAATATTTTTAGACATCCATATTCTTTAGAACTATATACTTATTCTATGGAAATTAACATCAGGACAATGGAAACATATTCTCCACACCCTATTGACTGCTAAAAGAGTTGTGATTGAACAATAGGAAGATAAACTTTTGTCTTCAGTTACAGGGAGTGCTTTACTTACAACAATTCTTTTATTGCACGTTCAAAGTTACAATGGCATTGAAAAAAGTGACTTATAACTGTTTTTTACACTTCGACTGTTGCCGCATCCCCCTGGTCACATGATCAAAATTCACAGGCTTGGCATCCCACTCATATTTATGATGGTTGCAGTGTCCAAGAGTCATGTGATACCCTTTAATGACCTTCTGACAAGCAAAGTCAAGGGGAAAGCCAGAGTCACTTAACAACCCTGTACTAACTGAATAACTGCGGTAATTCACTTAACAAATATGGCAAGAAAGGTTGTAAAACGGGGCAAAACTCACTTAATAACTGTCTTGTTTAGCAACAGAAATTTTGGGCTCAATTTAGTCGTAGGTTGAGGACTACCTTTACTCAGGGAATTGACAACCTGCTGTTACATGTAACACATAAATGACTCCCTTTCAAAGGTAACTGGCATTCACAGAAATATCGCTCAGTTAGCATCCATATTAACCTTAAACAGAACAGCAGAACCAATATTTCCTTCCTTTGCTTGGTAACAGATCAAGGACGAAATCAGTATCCCTTAATTTTCTATAGTAACCCCTATTTAATACCAGAGAGACTTCATTCAACTAAAGAAAGTCAGTTGAAGCAAACTAGAATTTCAACCATCTCACCTCGGTATGCTCTGAATCCCTCGTAGCTACGGATTGGCCCAGTTCAACGTCTTCATGGATAGGCAGAAGAAAGAACCATGACCCAAAAGATGTTCTTTGGAAGCTGCAAAGAGACAATTGCAGGTACAACTCAACAAATGAGGAAGTGTCAGAGGGATTAAGAAACAAAAGTTCTAGGAAAACACACCTGTCTGAATCAGAAATGCTTAGTGTTTGGGAATTCCAGGGTACCAGACCAAACATTTGTGGAAGGGCAGAATTGGGGAAGATGAGTCTTAAATGGTCAACTGTAATCAGCCTCCAGACCATGTTTCCGCTCAATTAAATCCAAAGTAAAAATCTGGCAAGGCATAGAGGAGAAACACCCCAAAATCAATATCTATGAAGATTCTCAGTCATCCAGGTCATAATTGTCTCAAAGGTGCTTTTTCAAAAGGCAACTGGGCTTTCTTTATTTTTCCTTGAAGACATTTCACTTCTCATCCAAGAAGCTTCATCAGTTCTGGCAGGATGGGGAGGGGGTTGGAAGAATCATATTTTTTTCAGTCATCTGGTCATTAGCACTCTCCCTGAGAGTTCTTGAGGCCACTTGGAAGTTTATCTGTGCCCTCAGGATCATATGTATCAGGGTGCAAATGGGTGTGGAACCTTCTCGGAACTGCTGAAAGGACTGTGTTCCTCTCCCTCTGTTGAGAGAGGGCTGCTCAATTATAACACAGATAGTCTCTTTTACCCCTCTTTCAAACCAGTTTTCCTCTCTGTCCACATTAACATTGCCAGAACTAATCCTTCCATCGCCCCCACCATCCTGCCAGAACAAATGAAGCTTCTCGGATGAGAAGCGAAACATCATCTTCCTCGAGGAAAAAAACAGTCCAGTTGCCTTTTGAAAAAGTACCTTTGAGGCCCAAAGGATCAGACTTTTAAGACTTTAAACTACAGATTCCAAATGCAAGAAACTGTTCAGCATTCCTTGCTGCATGTAAACAGACCAGAACATAAAGGAAGAGTGAAATTCGTTCAGTTGAACAAATCCTATTTTCAAGGGTGATTTTTTTGCAATGTATCCCCAATCGTGTTTCTGATTATTTATTTATTTCAAAGCACGTACGCCTTATTTCCTTTTATGTGGTGGACTTCATGAGAATTTAGGAGAAATTCTCACTTGCTTTCCATTCCTTCGGGGTGTGGACTGCCTCGCTCACCGAATGCACAACATATGCTCCACATGTTCTCCCGACAGCCTTTTTCCTCGGAAATCCATTTTTCCCTGATTGCTTTTATGACACCTCTTTTGAGCGCTGCCAAATACAATGTCTCAACGTTGTAGTAATATTAGTTTTTACTCGCAGGATGTCACCAGGGAGAGGAAGTACACAGTGCTTAAAAAAGCAGGAAAAACCACTGTATTTTCTACGAGCCCTGTGGAACTGCCTCCAAGAAATTAATTCAATGAACTGCTTGGGTTCCTCTTGATGCAGTTATGAAATTTGCTGGAGAACCAGCAAAGCATCAAGAAGTGAGAACACCCCAGAGGGCTGAATCTATCCAAAGTCCCCATTGGCAGATAAGAACTGGATTGTTTTCATAAAAACCTGATCAGGTGGGCAAAATGAAGGAATGAAAGTTTGACCCCCCGTGTTCATCTGGAGATGAAAAAAATGACCCCAGAAGAAAGAGGGGAGCCAACAGAATTTGCAAAGAAAGACTGGATTGCAACAAAAACTCTACAGTATGGATGTTCTGGATCATACAGGCAATCCTCGACTTAAAACCATTCATTTAATGACCGTTCTAAGTTACAACAGCACTTGCCTCGTCTCATGTCAGAAATGTAGGAAGTAGAAAAGGGAAATTATTAATTTAATATTTTTAGATGTTTAAATCTTTAAAAATATAAATTTATATCGTTCTACCCAGGAACGGGCCACATTAATGGCAGAGATATTTCCAACCCTCAATATTTGAGAAGCTGCCACAGAGAGAAGGGGTTCAAGCTTTTTCCAAAGCACCTGAAGGCCGGACAAGGAATAATGGATGGAAACTGATCAAGGAGAGATTCAACCTGGAAATAAGGAGAAATTTTCTGACAGTGAGAACAATCAACCAATGGAACAGAAGTTGCCTTCGGAAGTTGTGGGAGCTTCATCACTGGAGGCTTTCAAGAAGAGACTGGACTGCCATCTGTCAGAAATGGTGTAGGGTCTGCTTGGGCGGGGGGTTGGACTAGATGACCTACAAGGTCCCTTCCAACTCTGTTAATCTGTTATCTTTTATCTGTTACCAGCAAGTCATTCTATGTGGCAAGTTGGCCCCAGAGGGCACTCTAAACGAACAGCGCTGAAAAAAGTGACATGACCATTTTTCACAATTATGACTGTTTGCAGCAGCCCCATGGTTACGTGATCAAAATTCAGACTCTTGGAAACTGACATGTATTTATGACGGTTGAAGGTCTCTGGGTCATGCAATCACCTTTTGTGACCTTCTGACCAGCAAAATTAATGGGGGGAGCCAGATTCACTTAACAACCACATTACTAACTTAACAACTGCAATGATTCACTTAACAACTGTGGCAGGAAAGTTTGTAAAACGGGGCTAAATTCATTTAACAACTGTATCACTTAGAAACAGAAATTTGGGGCTCAATTGGGATTGTAAGTCAAGGACTACGTGTATCTCCCTTCGCCTGCATCTACTACTAAGTCTACGCTTACAGTCATCTCTATATCAAAGGAGCATTTTCCCTCATTCTGACTGTTTCCTCACTCTGACTGAGGAACAGCCACAATGGGGATACTACCACTATCTAGAGATCAGAAGGAGCTGGTTCAGAGTGCAGTGGAAGAGGGGAATACGTAAGGCAACAAGCTGTACTTCGCTGGGCATGGCCTTTTCCAAGGGAAAGGTGGTTTGTGGCCATTCAGTGTCTCCTTGGGCGGCCTTCATGTTGATCTCTGCTGGAATGAGGCTGTCAACCCTGAAGCTGACCTGATCGAAGCCATCTTGGAGCTTCAGTGTTGCCACACTGGAGCTGAGGGATAGGGAGCGGGGATTAGAGATAGCTGGGATTTTGTAGCCAAAATAAAATAGGGAACCAAGGACATTCTCACACCTGGTCAGAGGAAGGAGGAGTGATGTCACCAGGCAACCAGACAGCGCCTTGATTGGACCATGTGACTTGACTGTTTGGGGTTGAGGGAAAACTTTGACTTTTAATTAGGTGAAAACCACGGGAACCTTCAGAGTCGGTTTTTACCAGCCTGTGCCAATATGATACTGTATGTCCAATAAAACTATTCTGTGAGGAAACTACCTGGAGTTTTGTTTGCTGTGGGTATGTTACGTGGAACCCTGACATTGGCTACTCTTCAGGATCCAATTGTGACAACCCCCACATTGGGGGAAGGATGTGCAGCATCTATTGGGGTTTGAAAGTTTATTATTGGACGTTCATTCCTCAAATGAGCTAATTTGGTAAACCTGGCTATTAGCTTTGACCCAATCCTTCTTAAAATGCCCTCCTTCCCCCTATTTGGAGTACACCGATGAGTTTTGCTTCCTTCTTTTGCTCCTTCTGGTCTCCCATTCCTGCTACATATGGCAGGCAGGCAGGCTTAACTGGGGGAGTTGCTCTCTGTCAAAAAGACTCCGGGACTCATCACCCACCCCTGCCTGTCCAGAGGCAGCAGAAGAGCCTCCCTCAACCAGGGCATCTCGCAAGCTCCACAATTGAAGGTACCCCACTGGATGCAAAAGGTAGGAAGCATCAACCCAACTTCATAAGGGGCGTGAGCTGCTCAAAACTCAAGGGTGCGCTCATTCAGAAGTTTAACCTTAAACTCTGTTAATTTAGCTTACTCAGGTTCCATCTGGCATACGTAAGAACTAAAAAGAGGAGTTTGAGGGCTATGGAGGAAACAGTGACCAGTTTGGGATGTTATAGTACCTGGATCCTTCATGCAGCCATCGTGTACCCAACCCTCTCTCTTAGCCTGGCTTTTCTCCCACCCTAATTGGCTGGCTGGATGAATGGCTGGCTGGATGAATGGACGAACAGACATGATTGACAGATAAATGATAGAGAGAGCAGTGATAGATGGATAGATAGATAAATAATGCTAGATAGAGAGGATTGATAAATTAGAGGGATGGATGGATGGGTGGATGGGTGGATAGATAGATAGATAGATAGATAGATAGATAGATAGATAGATAGATAGATAGATAGATAGATAGATAGATAGATAGATAGATAGATAGATAGATAGATAGATAGATATAAGAGAGATAGAAAAATTGAAGATAGATGGGATAGCTAGCTAACTAGACGAGACAGACAGATAGATGATAGATGGATGGATAGACAGCCAGGTAGAGACAGACAGACAGACAGACAGAAAGACAGACATATCGAATGAACACTGGTTTCAAACATCACTTTTCTTGTCAAGAATTCAAGAAAAAAATTGTATAAATAAATACAAAGCAGCTCAGCTTTGTATGTCTTTCAAACGCCATATTATTTCAACACCATCTTTCTTTTCAACAATCTCTGCAATTCAGCACTCCTATTGTTTGGGTATTTGAACTGCCAGTCACGGCACAAAAACTACTAATTCTATACTTTGTGCTTATTTTTAGATTTCGTTCCAGAGGAAAGGGGAACTGAAGGGAGGCGGGTCAGATGCGAGCTCCGAATCTGAGCTTTTAAAGAAAACAAAGAAATAAATAGTCCAGCCAAAGGCAATTGACAGACTGTCGATCTGTTGTACTATTACGGTAACCTGGGTACAATCCACTTTGAGTTTTGAGATCAAAGTTAATTTGATTCCCTTGCATAAATGTCAGCGAAGAGACTATGTTGATCTTCTTCAAGTCCCACAACCGGCATTACCTCAGGAATAGAAGAGACGCAAAAGAGAAAACCAAAAGAATTTCCCAAGCAGGAAGGGACCAGTAATCCTTGACTTACAACCATAATTGACCCTGGCAATGACAGTCCAAAGTCACGATGGTCGTAAAGCAAGTCATCAAGTGACCAACCCAATTTTACGATTTGGGAGGGGGAGGATGTCTGTTAAGCAAACCCACTGTTCTCCATAGTTTTTGTCAGAAATTGGAAATAAACTCCAGTTTCTGCCAAAAACGTTGAAAATGCAAGCTGGTTGCTGAGCACCCAAAATGCAATCACGTGACCTCAGAGAAGTGGGTGGGCGGCCATGGGCCTTCAGAATAAGGTCATAAGTACCTTGGGGGGGTCATTTGTAAGTTGAGGACTACCTGGAGTTATTGGCATTAGCAAAATCAGAAGACCCTTTAAAGATACCACTGAGTTCATGAGATGACGCCATGGTGAGCTGTGGTGGCGCAGTGGTTAGAGTGCAGTACTGCAGGCTACTTCTGCTGACTGCTGGCTGCCTGCAATTTGGCAGTTCGAATCTTGCCAGGCTCAAGGTTGACTCATTCTTCCATCCTTCCGAGGTGGGTAAAATGAGGACCCAGATTGTTGGGGGCAATAGGCTGATTCTGTAAACCGCTTAGAGAGGGCTGTAAAAGCACTGTGAAGCGGTATATAAGTCTAAGTGCTATTGCTATTGCTATGACACCTTAATTTTGATGAAAAAAGAATGAGGAAAGGTCCACCACAACAGTGAGGTTATGTGACCACACTCACTTTGGAAGTGGGTCCATTTGCCCAGAAAAAAATAAAGCAGAAGCAAATTGAGTTGATGGAGGATATCAAGGGGAGCCATGAGATGGACCAAAACCCATATTATGTGAGGGGTCCTTGGTGCTGAGCTTGGTTGTTTTCTTGCAGACCTTTCATTACCAACGAGGTAACATCATCAGTGCTAGAAGGGAGTGGGATGTGCAGAGAGGAAGAGGATGACGACTATGGGGTCCCTGGTGCTCTCTGAGCTTGGTTGTTTTCTTGCAGACGTTTCATTACCCAACGAGGTAACATCATCAGTGCTAGAAGGGAGTGGGATGTGCAGAGAGGAAGAGGATGACGACTATGGGGTCCCTGGTGCTCTCTGAGCTTGGTTGTTTTCTTGCAGACATTTCATTACCCAACGAGGTAACATCATCAGTGCTAGAAGGGAATGGGGTCTAAGCTGATGATGTTACCTTGTCAGGTAATGAGATGTCTGCAAGAAAACAACTAAGCTTACAGAGTGCCAAGGACCCCATAGTTGTCATCCTACTCCTTTTCCTCCTCCTCCTCTCTGCATACCCCATTCCCTTCTAATACTGATGATGTTATCTAGTTGGGTAATGAAACATCTGCAAGAAAACAACCAAGCTCAGAGAGCACCAAGGACCCCTCATTTCATCCCTTTCTCCTTTATTGGTACCATATTATCTCTAACAACACTTTGTGAGTGCGCCCACATTCTCCAGACCCTAGAATGCCCCTGCCTCAAATTGGGTGGAAATACTTCCTGGAGTATCTCTAATGCTATTAGAATAAACATGGTGGCCTCTGATTAACGTCAGGACTAAAATCTTCCGATCTTTAAAGAGGGGATTTGCATGATAAATCACGGTTTTGATTTTTAAAACTCTCCAAAATGCACACACACAAAATATATATTTTTATTATTAATCTACACCACTCAGATCAACTCCTAAATACTTGAAGCAACTACTCCTCAGCGGTTCAGCTACCAGTGACGTGGGTTTTTCCTGTCCCCAAACACAATGGGAAACTTTGGGCATAAGGAAAGTCTGGAGGGGATAAGAGGTATAATGCTTTATTTTCGACTCTGACTTTTAATGCTAATTAATTCATGCGACTCAAGTATTCCCAAGCCTGTAATTTAAATCAGATCATAATATCTGATGTTCAACCGTTTAATGAAATATGGGAACCAAGATTATTTCACAGTCAGAGTGAGATACACAATTCCCCCTCTCCTGTTTTCAAAAACAAAGGGGCTAGAGACATCCGCAGATATGGGGAAATATTAAAAGCAAAGAAAAATTGGAAAAATAACAACCAAGCAAGCCACAATGTTGTGTAAAATTACTCCAAACATCCAACCTCAATATAAATTTTAAAAAGCCTCCCCCCACCACTGCGGAGTGGGAGAAAAAAGAAGAAATTTTGCGTTAATTGGATGGATTTTATACGGCAACTCACTGCACAACTTTCAATGACACTATTGCCTATTTCTCTGTCTGTCAATCTGTTAGTTAAATTCACTTTTTTATTACCTGATATTTACTTTCTTTTAGAGTACAATTACTCTTTGAAGACTCTGTGTAACATTTCAAAAATTGCAATCAAATATGCAAGAAGAATTAACCGTTGGAAAAAAAAAGGCTCGATGCTATTCTCAATAAAGAGAAGCTTTTATATTTTCAGCACTTGATACAGGCAGAAGACAGTAAAAAAAATATTATTATGCCGGAGGAGGAGGAGGAAGACAGCAAGAAAGTAACAAATAGATAAGTGCAAGGACAGGATTTGTGTAGAGAGCATAGGGCCGGAAGAAGAACTGCTACCAAGGCACCATTCAGATAAACGTGGATTGATCCAGGGCCAAAAAAAATAGTAATAATAAGTTGAGAAAACATCTCACACAAGCCCTTCCCTAGTTCACATGAAGATAAAGGGAGGGACGGGGAAGCATGAACTGTTAATGTAGCTATTATAATAAAAGTAGTCCTGACTTATACAGGTGATTGACAACAACCATTTGTTCAAAGTTACAACCTGAGATGTCTCCCCTGGATGCTTCCCCAGATACATCTCCAGATGTCAGCTCGAAGGAAGAGGAACCAGTCCCAGGCACATCAGGAGGGGAGTTGGTCAATGGCTCCAGCAGACATCTGAGAGGGATTTGGCTGAAGCGCAGCTGCAGCAGGATAGCCCTGAGGCTTCAGGTGGGAAAATCAAGCGGCTGCAGCCAGTCAGCGATGAGGAAGAGGAACTGCCTGCTGCACTGATCCAAGAACATGTAGGGCAGAGAAAAGGCAGGAGCAGCGAAGATCAGCCCGATTACTCATGAGGAGGCAGCCTCGCCCCTCTTGATGGGCTGCACCAGAAGCTGGCTATTTAGCACAGCAGACAGATGGAGGCGATGCTGGGAACAACGTGTTCGTTTCTTAGCTGTGTGTTTCCTGGTCGTTGTGATTTCTGTCTGGCTTTGGATTCACCTTGTGCCTTGACTTGGATTGTGCCTTGTGAACTCTGGATTTTTCTTGCCTCGTGAACCCTCTTGTATGTTGGATTTAATTTTGTTGGGTGGATTTATTTATTGTTTGTGAAACTTTCAAGTGCCTCGTGAACTCTTTGGCCATTGCTCTGTGGACTAGCATTGGTCTGCTTGTGGCTGGACTTAATTGGGCCAGTTCTGGGTTTTTGGTGACGGGAATTACTGAGGAATATTAAGAAACCCTCTAAATCACCATTGTATGTGCGTGTGAGTGAGCGGGACAGCACACAACAGGACTAAAAAAAAGGGACTTGCAACCAATCCTTGCACTTATGACCATTGCCGCATCCCCACGGTCATATGATCCAAATTGGAGCACTTGGTAACTGACAAATATTTAAAATGGTTGCAGCATCCTGGGGTCATGTGAGGACCATTTGTGACCTTCCCAAGAAAAAGTCTCCTTTTCCCTACCCCAATCCTAGTAGCCTTCTACTAGAATCAATACAGTGCCTCTTCGGGTAGTCCATGACTTACAACCATTTGTTTAATGTCCATTCGAAGTTACAACAGCACTGAAAAAAGTGACTTATGATCAATCCTCACACTTACAACGCTCACAGCCTCCCCAGTCACATGATCAAAATTTGGACACTCGGCAATCGGCATGAAGAAGCAATGGGTGGAAACTAACCAAGGAGAGAAGCAACCTAGAACTAAGGAGAAATTTCCTGACAGTGAGAACAATCAACCCGTGGAACAGAAGTTGCCTTCAGAAGTTGTGGGAGCTTCATCACTGGAAGCTTTCAAGAAGAGATTGGACAACCATTGGTCTGAAGTGGTTTAGGGCCGTGATGGCGAACCTATGGCATGCGTGCCAGAGGTGGCACGCAGAGCCCTCTCTGTGGGCACATGCGCCATCGCAAGCTGCTCTTCCGGTTTCCGGCACGCGCATGCGCGCCGGCCAGCTGGTCTTCATGTGTGCTGGAGCGCCGGAAACCCAAAGACCAGCTGGCCAGTGCGCATGTGTGTGCCGGAAACCCAAAGACCAGGTGGCCGGCACACGCATGCACACCAGCCACCTGGTCTTAAGGTTTCTGGCGCTTTGGTACGCACGCATGCGTGCACGCATTCCGGTTTGGGCACTCGGTGCCGAAAAGGCTTGCCATCACTGGTTTAGGGTTTCCTGCTTGAGCAGGGGGTTGGACTAGAAGACCTCCAAGGTCCCTTCCAACTCTTCTGTTCTGTTCTGTTCTGTTCTATTCTATTCTATTCTATTCTATTCTATTGTATTCTATTCTATTCTTATTGAGGATAAAACTATTCAGTTTTAAATTTCCTACAGATTTAACATAGAATAAGTCAAAAGAACAAAAGCCAAACATGTATCAATGTATTTATGATGGTTGCAAAGTCCTGGGGTCACGTGATCGCCATTTCCACCCAGATTCCGACAGGGAAGAATCAATCGGGGATTCGCTTAACAACCTTGGAAAGAAGATCGTAAAAGATCGCACGGCTCATTTAAGAACCACCTTAGCAGTCGAAATTCTGCTCTCGGTTGTGGTCATATGTTGTGGGTTACCTGGCTACTAATTCTTTTAAAATGGCTTCCTATGTCCAAAAAAATGGTTTGTATCTAAATATAAATCAGAATACTTAGCAGCTCTGGCATAAAATCAGCCCGGTTCAATTTAAAGCCAGAGAGGCCATCAACCTGCTTGTTTTTATTGTCCAGTTTTGGTCCCCCACACCATAAAAAAGATGTTGAGACTCTAGAAAGAGTGCAGAGAAGAGCAACCAACATGATTAGGGGACTGGAGACTAAAACATATGATGAACGGTTGCAGGAACTGGGCATGGCTAGTCAAGAGAAGAGAAGAA
>QLTV01003959.1:538748-549216 GCA_003457575.1 Thermophis baileyi | reverse complement strand
AGAGAGAGAGAGAGAGAGAGAGAGAGAGAGAGAGAGAGAGAGAGAGAGAGAGATGACTGAGAGAAAGAGAGAGATGACTGATAGATAGAAAAGACAACAGAGATAGAGATAGAGACAGAGAAATGAGAGAGATGGATGGATGGAAGGATGGATGGATGGATGTTCCCTTTTTGCCCCAGAATATCTCACAAATTGCCAATTTAGAAAATGCAGGTAGTCCTCTACTTACAATAGTTAGTTTAGTGACCATTCAAAGTTACAACGCCACCCAAAAAAAAGTGACTTATGGCTGTTTTTCAGAGTTATGACCTTTGCAGCATCCCCATGGTCATGAGATCAAAATTCAGACGCATGGCAACTGGCTCATACTTATGACGGTTGCTGTGTCCCAAGGTCACGTGATCCCCTTTTGGGACCTTCTGACAAGCCAAGTCAATGGGGAAACCACATTCACTTAACAACAGGATTACTAACTTACCAACTGCAGCGGTTCACTTAACAACTGTGGCAAGAAAGGTCATAAAATGGGGCAAAATTCACTTAACAAGTGTCTGACTTAACAACAGAAATTTTGGGCTCAATTATAGTCGTAAGTCAAGGACTACTCGTATAGAGACTTTGCTAAAGCTGTCATCTCAAGAGAAATGACTAGACGGAACAAATCTTGGTCCAAATCAGATGCTTTCAGCTGATCTTTGGTAGTGCGGGGGAGGGGAGGGCTGAAGAGGCTGCTTTTAAAAAAGAAAAACAGCTTTAATAGGATGTGATGCTGATCGTGAGGTAATTTTTTTCGAACTAGAATTCATTGTTTGGTTGCCGTGTGTGATTAGAGCAGCCAACTTGGCAAAGTCCGAACCCTTCTCGATATACATTTAAATGAAAATTAATATATTTTTATTACTTTATTGTATATAGAAATAGAGAGCAGCATGGTGCCCTAGTGGTAAAGAAGTTTGCCTCTGCTCGGAAGATTGAGAGTTCAATCCTAGGTAGCGGCAGATGTTTGTCTATCAGGGCGCAAAGAGAAAATATCTGCTGTGAACTCTGTGTAGGTGTCAGGAAGGGCATCCGGCCAGTAAATGCTCAGCTCCATCCAGTCCCGTCCCGTCCCCGACTCTACCCTGAACAGGGACTACAAAGTCATAAAAAGGGAGGGTTTTTTAAATTGTATATAGAAATAGCTTTGATCAGAAAGCAGGTCATCTAATGTAACTGTTTAATTTTATATTGGTGACAACCTTCAGTATGGGGTAGAGATTAAATTAATCTTTCACGGGTAAAGGCCACCGTTGTTCTCCATACAGGGTGCAGTTGAGCTCTTAAGAGTTCTACCAGTGCAGAAGTTCAGATTCTGAAACTGCTGCAGAACTCAAAAATTCCTTTTATTTTATTTATATGATTTTTAATATTATATTGCGAATGCAAAATGTATCTGCAAGGCTTGGCGGATTGACTGAAGTAGAGGAAAAATGTGTTCTTGGAGAAACCAGAGATCTGAAACGTTCTTAAGTGATCTCTGCACTGTTAGATTTCTATAGATTCTTTAAATCAAAATAAACCATAACTGGAATATGTGGTGAAATAAAAATTCAAAGTACTGGACAAATTGAAAAACCAAATTCAATTCAATGTAAGGTCCTTAGGACAACTCAAATTGACCCCCAGGCTTCCCACTGTCATATATATTTTGCTTTAACATAAAGCAGAAAATAAAGATTTATTTTAACTTTATGTCTATGGAGATTCTCAGTAATCCAGGCCCCGATTGTCCCCAAGGTGCTTTTTCAAGAGGCAACTGGATTTTGTTTTGTCTTTGAAGACATTTCGCTTCAATTTGTCTCTACAGCTAGTCCTTGACTTACAACCATTCGTTTAGTGACTGTTCGAAGTTACAATGGCACTGAAAAAAGTGACATGATTATTTTTCACATTTACCATCATTGCAGCATCCCCGTGGTCACATCAGAGATGGGTTCCTCCCGGTTCGGACCGGATCGCCTGAACCGGTAGCGATCCGCTGGTGACGTCACAGTGACGTCACGGATCCGGTTCGGTCGGTGCTGGTCCGTGGGTGCCGCCAACTCTTTTTTTGAATTTTTTTTGAAAAAAATTTTTTTTTGAATTTTCCCCCAGGTTTTTTTTCTTCTGCACATCCGCAGAAGCCGAGTTTCTGGCACTGCGCATACGTCGCCATCTTGTTTTTGGCTTTTTTTCTCCACGCGGCGCGGCCACGCGGCGCGGGAGGAAGCAACTGGCAGCGAGGTAAGTTAGAACCCACCCCTGCCCTTCGCCTCTTCCCGTGCCCGGGTGGGGGAAAAACACCTCAGGGCGCCCTGATCCATCTTCCCCAACCGGGAGGCTCGGCGCTCTCGGAGGACGATGTTTTGCCCAGCCTGGAAGTTACTTCCGAAGCGCGGAGAGGCTTCACTTTTTCTCCTCCCCAGTGAGCGAAAAGCTGGCGGGCCGGCAGGGTCCAGCCCACAAGCCCCCTCTGGCCCTGGCACAGGAGCAGCCCAAGCCAAACAGAGCCGAACTGACCATAGCCGGCTGCCCAACCCGAGGAACAGGTGAATCGAATGGCGGGCAAGACTGCAGGAGGCATAGCCAGAGCCACGGGGCAAACGGAGCATGGGCAGTGGATCAGCTCGCTGCGGGCCTGGGATCTGCGGGGCGGAGGTTTTGCTCCTTGGAGCCTTGGGGCAACTCCCGGCCCTTGCACAGTAAAGAAAAACTTCTCATGATTGTGAGGCAATTAATAACTTCTTGCACTCTTTACTGTGCAAGGGCCAGGAGTTGATCCAAGGCTCCGAGGAGCAAAACTTCCACCCCCCGAATCCCAGGCCCGCAGCCCCCCTGACCCTGCCAGCCCGCCAGCTTCGCTCACTGCTCACTGCGGAGGAGAAAAAGCGAAGCCTCTCCGTGCTTCGGAAGCAACTTCCAGGCTGGGCAAAAACATCGTCCTCCGAGAGCGCCGAGCCTCCCGGTTGGGGAAGATGGATCAGGGTGCCCTGAGGTGTTTTTCTCCCACCCGGGCATGGGAAGAGGCGAAGGGGCACTGGCAGACCAAGAAAGATGTCCCCAGCAATTGTAGGAAGGTTGGGGGGGGTGTCTCCAGAGGAAGCCTGGAGTGCGCGCACCCCAAGAGCGGAGCTTCCTGCAATGCAGATTCAAGCCCCACCGGAGCTCTGCTTGAACACAGCAGGAGACCGAGCTGTTAACGTGACCACCTCGTCCAGGCCTCGTTCCCTCTGCCAGTCAGGAAGCCGGGTTCAGTCCGAGCCGGTCACCGCCCGGCCCGATGCCAGCCCCCCCCCTTGCCTGCCATTTAATTCGCTTGTTCCTGGGGTCGGGCAGCCCAGCTACGGTCGGCTTGGCTCTTGGCGGGTGAAGAATCTACGGGCGAAGCGAGCCCCTCTGGGGAGGGCAGGGGGGAGCAGCTGCCCGGGAGGACCTGGCCGCCCTCCCTCACTCTCCGGCCATCGCGTGGCCGGGCTTGCCAGAGGATTAGGCACCCCAAAACACGCCTGTGTCGCCGGGTCGACCTCAGACCCCACAAGGCAGCGGAAGCCGGAACGCCACCACAATCTGAGTTCCCTTTGGAGGGGGTTGTAAACAAGGTGCAAAGCAGCTCCCAAACAGAATGAAGCGGGCGTGGCACACCCAAAGCTGCCGCTTCTTTGAAACAGCCGAGGATGGAAGAGGTGCCTCTTCCATCCTCGGCTGTTGGAATAAGCGGCGGCTTTGGCTGCCGCCGTGCCTGCTTCGTTCTCCGGTCCCTCTCCTTCCCTCGCTTGGCTGCTACTGCTGGGGTGCTGCCAGGGCAAGCGTGTGTGTGTGTGTGTGTGTGTGTAGGTAGGGGGGGGCATGGACCGTTCGGCGCTGAAAGCGAGGCTTCTTTGCCAGCCTCCCAGCTGGCAAAACATAATTTTTCGCCGGTTCTGTGGGCGTGGTTAGGTGGGGGGAATGTGACTGAGGGCGTGGGTGTGCATGACGTCAAGTTGGCCACGCCTACTCAGTCACATGACCATCAAACCACACCCACAAAATAAGCCACGCCCACAGAACCGGTATAAAAAAAATTAGAACCCACCCCTGGGTCACATGATCAGAATTCGGATGCTTTCCAACTGACTCGTATTTACGACGGTTGCAGCGTCCCGGGGTCATGTCTGTAATTGTAATTCTCTGGACTGTTTATTGGACTGTGCTATTTCTTAAAGTAAACTTTAACTCAATCTAGTGTATCTGTGTGTGGCTGAATAGTTATTCATATCTACTATCATAAACGTTTCTATGTGCATATCCTTGTTACTCAAGGGTTACTCTGCACATACCTTAACAGAACCTCCCCATTTTGCGACCTTCTGCCAATGGGGAAGCCAGATTCACTTAACAACCGTGTTATTAACTTAACAACTGTAGTGATTAGTGGCAGGAAAGGTTGTACAATGGAGCAAAACTCACCTAGCAACTGTCTCGCTTAGCATCAGAAATTTTGGGCTCAACTGTGGTCGTTAAGTCGAGGACTACCTGTGCGTCTATTTGTCTAAGAGGCATTATTTGTTGAATATTGCCAGCCCACCACCACCTCTCCCCTGTTATTTCAATACCTTTCAGGGGAATCTGGGGAAGGGCAGAGTCAGTCCCGGCAAGGCTTTTCAGGATTAGAAAGGCCTGCAGACAAGGAGGAGCAGGAGAGGCAGAGCTCAGGCAAAGAGCAAGGACCACCCCCTCCCGATCCTAGAGCACGCAGAGGAGAGAGAAGGCGAGAACGATGCAGACTGAGCCCGCTACGAGGGAGGAGAGTGCCCCGCCCCCCCTTCACAAGGCACACCTGGGGACTGAGATGTAAGGAGGTGCCGGTGGGAGGGGCATTTTGCCTGCTTCGCTGAACTTCTTGCTCTGGTGACTGTTTGGGCTAACCTGGCTTACTGGACTGTTGGCCCTGGTTATTGTTTGGCTAACCTGGCTTACTGGACTGCTGGCCCTGGTTACTCTTTGGCTAAACCTGGCTTACTGGACTGTTGGCCCTGGGTGACTGTTTGGCTAACCTGGCTTACTGGACTGCTGGCCCTGGTGACTGTTTGGCTAACCTGGCTTACTGGACTACTCTCAGCCAGAGGCTGCTGAAGGTGCGTGTGAGAGCTTTGCTCCAGGACTTGTAGTAAACGTGGGGATGTTTGGAGGCAAAGTTGGAGCAGTAAAGGGGAGTTAGACCTGTTCTCTGGCTGTGTTGCTTTCGTGCCACGCCCAGGGTCATCCCAGTTTCGCTCATTTCTTACCATTAACATTATTACTGTGGACAACAAAATGCAAATGGAGTGTCAGGAAACCACATCATTACCGAGATGCCTGGGTTCAAAAGCAGCACTTTCATGTTTTTTAAGCCAAGCAATTAAGAGACAAGGACCCAGCATTTTGGAAGAACGCTGATCTTTATAGCCCTTTCCAGTTTGCAAAGAAAATATCCTTCACATTCCTACATCATTTTCCCAGGGATCTGAAAATGCCACTCCGATGGTGCAGTGGTTTTGGTTTTACAAGTAGTCCTGGACTTACAACCGTTCATTTAGTGACCATTCAAAGTTACGACGGCACTGAAAAAAGGGACTTATGACCGTTTATCACACATACGACCATTGCAGCCTCCCCGTGGTCACGTGATCAAAATTCAAACGCTTGCCAACTGACTCGTATTTATGACGGTCGCAGTGTCCCGGGGTCACGTGAGCCCCTTTTGGGACCTTCTGACAAGCAAAAGCAATGGGGAAGCCAGATTCACTTAACAACCATGTTACTAACTTAACTGCAGTGGTTCACTTAACAACGGTGGCAGGAAGGGTCGTAAAACGGAGCAAAACTCAATTAGCAACTCTCTCGCTTAGCAACAGAAGTTTTGGGCTCAGTTATGGTCGTAGGTTTTATTCAGCCTTTGGCCTTTTGTCTCCTTTTCAGATCTGGCCATCCCAACGAGAACACTTTCCAGAATCTGAAAAAAGTGTTGCCAGCTTTCAGAAATGTAATTTTCAGAATTGGAGGCAGCTTTGGGAAAAAAGGTATCTTAGAATAGATCCCTAATTAAAACCTAGAGACTGCATTACCAATTCATATTGTTCAAATGTATCCCCCCTACAGTTGGGAAACATTTTTTATTCACCTGCAGAGCTGTTCAAAAAAAAAAAAAACCAGGGTGGGGGAGAAAAATCCCAAATCTTTCTCTTCTTTCAAGTAATGCCAGACAGAATTCACTTTTTTTTTTCCCGAGTTTCAAAGTTCATTAAAAACATCACCTTTTAAAAGGAGAGATTCAATCCCAGGAGTGATTTATGTAAGAGTGGCAAAAAAATTTTCAAAGTCCTTCCTTTCCCAGTCGACTCTATGAAGATCAGCTCTGATCATTTATAATTAAGGTTTTCCAAACCATTAAAAAAACCCAACATCATAATTAGCAAGCAAATGCTTATTTCTCCATTTCTGCTTCAACAAATATTAACTTTGATCTGCGTAAATTGACGGGATCATTAATGACATCCAATGACAACCCACATGGCAAAAACGTCTATTGATATTAAGCTAATTAAGGCTTTAAAAAAAAGCATTTGTAATTTAAAAGTTGTTTCCATAAATACTAGAGAGAGGCAACAGTAATTGCTTGTATTTATGCATCCGGATTGGTATTATTTTTTTTTTACAAATGCAGATTTCCTTCAGAAAAATAAATAAAACCTTGCTCGAAAAGATTTTTTTTTTTAAAAAAAAAATTCACTCTTGAGACGATAGGAAGACCAACTTTAGGATGGAGACAATGTTTTGACATTAAAGCATCTGAACTCTGGCAAATTAGGGAAATGTCTGATTATTAGGCTATTAGCCTGTCATTTCGCACATTAAAATAATTTTTCTTCGTGCTTACTGTTTTAGCTTCCAAAAATCTTTCAGCTTTTGCGGTGTTTGATGGTTTTACATACATGGAAGGCCTTAAGTGCACTACTTTTGTTTGTATATCTCATGGAGGGATTGGCAAAATACGTTTTTGCACTTTATAAGTGCAAAATCTGTGTCTGTCAGCACTTAAATAGTGCCAAAAAGTGACTTGGACACTACCCAAAAGAAGGAATAAAAAGTTTGCATTCTCTAAAGCAGGGGTCTCCAACCTTGGCAACTGTAAGACTAGTGGACTTCAACTCCCAGAATTCCTCAGCCAGCAAAGCTGGAAAACACGCTTTGTAGAATCCACTCCCCTATATTTATACACTGCTAAAACTCTCCTGTTTGTCTGTGTGTAACTGTTTACTGAGCAAAATGATCCACTGTAGGGTACTAATGTTTGGACCAAAGTACCTTCAAATGGGCTAATTTACAGAACGTGTCTGAAATCCAGGATCTATGACTCTCACGGAATTGAAATCTGGCAAATTTTATAAAAACTTTTAGGACATAAACATTACCATAGAACATTTTATGACATAATACAAAATATCATAAAACGTTTCCTGCGGTCAACTCCAGTGGTGGGTTGCTGCCGGTTCGGACCGGTGCTCCCATACCGGTGGTGGAAATTTGCATCCGCTCGCCGAACCGGCAGCGATGGCCAGCTGTACATGCCCCTGAACCGGTTCTCCGGTCGCCGCGGCTGGCAAAAGAACCCTTTGCGCATGCGCAGAGGGTCATTTCTGCGACGTGACGTTCCATCGCAATGAGAACCGGTAGGGAAGGTAAGTGGAACCCATCCCTGGTCAACTCCTGATATTTGACTGCGCTATACAGTTCAACATGGGCTACTTTCAAGGCAGATGCATCTCGGGGAAATCTCCCTGAATTTTTAAGAACTTTTTTAGAACATTAGAAGCTCTGCCACTCTTATGCGTCACAATCTTATTTTTGGCTTATTTTAATTTTTTTTTGAATTTTTTTAAATTTTGTTTTTACTGTGCATGCGCAGATGCCGAGTTTCTGGCACTGCGCATGCGTCGCCATATTATTTTCGGCTTATTTTTAAAAAATTTGAATTTTTTTTCTTTTACTGCACATGCGCGCACGCGCAAAGCGCACATGCCCCCGAGGCACGGCCACGCGGCGTGGGTGGAAGCGAACCGGCAGCGAGGTAAGTCATAACCCACCCCTGATCTGCGCATGTGCAGAAGCTTCTCCGAACCGGTAGCAAAGGTAAGTGAAAGCCATTACTGCTGTAGCCGTGAAAATTAAAAAGTAGAGATACCATTAATAAATGTTCAGTTTTAGAATCACTAACAGCGTTAGGCCTGATTTTATCCTGCATTGTTCATTCCGGAGACCCCAAACTTGAATAACACTTTGGACAACTTGAGGGTGATCAGAGTCCAATCAGGAGAGAATGAAAGATCCCAGAACATTTTTCCTTGAAAAGTGTGAGAAATGTTATGATCACACCACTTAAGGTCCCGAAAGGACATCACACCGAAAGCAGCCAAGATCTCTCCTCTCCTTTCTGCAAGGCAGAATAATGACAGGAAAGCGGATTCTGGCTGAATAATAAGAGAAATATCCTGAAGTGAAGGGCAGTTCAGTTGTGAGCCATTACACACAGAGAGATGGTGCTCCTCTTCCCTGGGAGGCAGGGGTGGGTTCCAACTTACCTCGCTGCCGGTTCGCTCCCTCCCGTGCCGCATGGGCGCGCCTCGTGCATGCGCAGTAACAAAAAATCCGGGGAAAAAAACAAAGCCGAAAAAAAGATGGCGACCGCATGCACAGTGCCGGAAGTCGGCTTCCGCGCATGCTCAGAAGGAAAAAATAAAAATAAAAATTCAAAAAAAAAATATTCAAAAAAAATTCAAAAAAAAATATTCAAAAAAAATTCAAAAAAGATTTTAAAAAAGATGGCGGCCCCCACAGACCGGCACTGACCGATCTGATTCGGTGATGTCATCGTGATGTCACCAACGGGCCGCTACCGGTTCAGGAGAACTGGTCCGAACCGGGAGGAACCCACCTCTGCAGGGAGGGCTTCAAGCACAGGCGGGATGGCCATTTATCATGGAGGCTTTCATTTGTTGTGGCCCGCCAGCATCCCGTGCCAGTGCTCATGGATACCGAGGACGATGAGGCGGTTGTGGCACGGTACCATCGGCCCATGCACCTGGCGCCCATCAGAGAGTGGCTACTCAGGAGGAGGTCTCCTCGAGAGTAGAGCTGCAGGCTAAGTGGCCACACCCTTAGACTATTTAAGCCCTGACCACGTGGAGCCTTGTTGCAGGAAACAACGTTTGATATCACTCTTGCTCTTTGTGACTCCAGTCTGCTCGTGTACTTGTTCCAGTACGGGTCTTATTTCCTGCATTCCAAGTTCTGGGAGTTTTGCCAAATACAATCAGACCTGCTCATAGTATCTCTTGGACTCCGGCCAGCTGTTAAAGATTAGACATTTACCAGCGGAGATTTGGAAAATCCTATTCTGCCTTTATTTTGTTTTCAAATTATTATGTTGCTCCTAAGAAGTTATTAGGAGACATTTATTAGTAAAAGAACAGTGTTTTGCAGTTGGTGTGTGCGTATTATTGGTGGCTCGTCGCTGGGGCAGAACATCATTCGGTTCCTTGCTCCAAGAAGAGGTTCGGACTCTCTGACCTTACAGGACCCTTCCAACCTAACCGTACCGGGATTCAATGATAACTAGCCAATTATAAACCCAGACTACACTGAGCACAGGTTGGAACAAGCAACACCTTTGAAGCTAAAAACACTTTTAAGCCTTAATAAAGGGAAGCGCAATATCACAACCGTCAGAGCAATTTTCCACATCAGTACTCAAACACTCGAACGATGGCATATTTTTTTGCAAGCAAATGACTTCTTGTTGCTTACATGTTCTGCTCCAGAGCATCCTATGATTTTGGGGGTGGGAGGTCGGGGGGGGGACAATCCGTCCATTATCTGCCTGACCTCGTTCTTTCTCATTCTCTCAAGCATACACACACACACACATGCAGACACACACACAAGCACCCCAATTTGGGGAAAGAGAAAGGGAAAGGATGCTTCTAGAAGGATTTCACCCCTAGAACTACAGAGAAATTTCCTGACTGTGAGAAGAATTAACCAGAGGAACAGCTTGCTTTCAGAAGTTGTGGGTGCTCCATCACCGGAGGTTTTCAAAAATAGACTGGACAGCCACTTGATCAGGATGGTATTAAGGTCTCCTGCCTTGAGCAGCGAAATGGACTAGATGACCTTTGAGATCCCTTCCAGCCCTATGATTCTATGTTCCATTTCTTGAACACATACTTTGATTACCTCAAATTCCTACCTCTTTTCTAGAAAGTTCTGGGCAATTCATCAGCCATGTTTCTACCATCTTTATAAGTATATACACCCTTGCAGGATGGAATGGAAAATAGGAGAGGAGAGGCGAGGAGAGGAGAGGAGAGGAGGGGAGAGGAGAGGAGGGGAGAGGAGAGGGGAGGAGAGGGAGAGAGGTTGTGTATTTTAAGGG
>QLTV01003959.1:511359-527691 GCA_003457575.1 Thermophis baileyi | reverse complement strand
TTTCTTTCTTTCTTTCTTTCTTTCTTTCTTTCTTTCTCTTTCTCTCTTCTCGGCAGCGGGAGAAGGAAGAAAGTGCTCTGGGACTGGGAGGGTGGGCGGCCCGGCCCGGCAGCGGTGCGTCCCCTGTCATGTGCCATCCTGGAGCGCCTTTGCTGCCACCGCCGCCCTTCTTGCCTTGTGCGCCAGGACCAGCAAAGAAGTGCGGTTGAGCAGGGCCAGGGTGTTAGTGCGGGAGCGGTGAGGAGTTCAGGGCAAGTGGCGGTTTGTCTTCGTGCGCGGAACCTCCGCGCAACCTGCTGCTGCCGAGCGGTCTCCTTCACGCCGCCCGCTTCGCTCGTGGGGCGGATGGGCTGGAACTTCCGCGCTTCTTAGCTGGCGCGGTTCAACGGGGTCGGCGCCATTCCCCCCCTTCTCCCTGCCTGAACATACAGCCACCGCGCCCGCCTCTCGCCTGTTGCGGCTCCAACGGCTGCGGCAGCGGGAGACGTGGGCTCGTTTGGAGCTGCTCCCCTGCAGCTGAGCCCGTGGCTTGTCCCTGCTGCCCTGGGTGCGAGGGAGCGGGGCAGGCGAGAGGCGGGCGCGGTGGCTGTATGTTCACGCAGGGCATGCACAGTGCCGAAAAATCCAAAAAAATTCCTCCCCCAAATAAAGCCAAAAACAAGACAGCGACGCATGCGCAGTGCCGGAAACTCAGCTTCTGCGTATGCGCAGAAGAAAAAAACCCAGAAAAATTCAAAAAAAAAATAAAAATATGGCGGTGCCCACGGACTGGCATCGACCGAACCGTATCCATGAGTCACTGTGACATCACCAGCGGGTCGCTACCGGTTTGGGCGATCCGGTCCGAACCGGGAGGAACCCACCTCTGCTTCCAATTTGTTCCTGGTGTATTAGGAAGAGACTTCTCCGAGACTCTCTATCTCGGTGGAGCGTAAGGGGGAGGAGGAAGAAATGTAATTAAACTTGCATATTTCTGTTCCTATAGCCTACTCAATAAAGTACAGTTGGAGTCATATTGTACAGTCTATTTCATGTTCTGGACAACTTTAGCAATAGCAATAGCACTTAGACTTATATACCGCTTCACAGTGCTTTCCAGCCCTCTCTAAGCGGTTCACAGAGTCAGCATATTGCCCCCAACAATCTGGGTCCTCATTTTACCCACCTCGGGAGGATGGAAGGCTGAGTCAACCTTGAGCCTGGTGGGATTTGAACCACTGAACTGCAGCTAGCAGTCAGCTGAAGTAGCCTGCAGTGCTGCACTCTAACCACTGCGCCACCTCGGCTCTTTAAAAATCAGGTATGTCTAGCTTAATGAAATTTTCTTTCATCTCACCTTAGCATTGGGTATGTCTAGCTTAATGAAAAGAATAGCAATAGCACTTAGACTTATATACTGCTTCATAGTGCTTTACAGCCCTCTCTAAGCGGTTTACAGAGTCAGCCTATTGCCCCCAACAATCTGGGTCCTCATTTTACCCACCTCGGGAGGATGGAAGGATGAGTCAACCTTGAGCCTGGTGGGATTCGATCTGCCAAACTGCTGGCAGCCGGTGATCAGCAGAAGTAGCCTGCAGTACTGCACTCTAACCACTGCGCCACCGCGGCTCTTTGAAAGGCTGACACAAACTGCTCTAAGTTGTTCAAGTGGGCATTATAAATCTGTAACTAGATACACATATTAGTGTGAATTTAAATTATTTTCAGAAAGATTATGGCAATTCCCCTGGATTTGCAATCTTGGATTGATGGCATGTATTCACTCTCTGTTTATTAATTGGCTCCATGCTGGTGTAATTAATCCTTGTCATCAAGATTTACACCAAGGAAGTTCTTCATGTCACTGAAGGTCCTGGAAGACTGCAGTTCTGCATTTTCTGATGAACCTCCACGGATAGGAGAGATTCTTCACTCCCCATATCGCCATCCATCATGGAGGAGATGCATTTGCAGGCTTCTTCCAACTGCCTCGAATGCAGGAGCATGAAAACCTAGAAATGGGGCCAAAACCTACCCAAGCAATTTCCAGAATCGCCAAAACAGAAGTCTTTGCAAAGAGCCCAGTTTGGAAGAAGTGGAACCGTACGGGGGTTCTGGAAGAATTGCCTACAGTCACGGGGAGCCAAGGGAAGCCATCAGGGAAAAGATGAAACACAGGCTGTCCTGTTGCAAAGCAAGCTCCATCTCTTGGGTATGACACTGCATGCAAGGATAAGTACCGTGTTTCCCCGAAAATACGACCGGGTCTTATATTAAATTTTGCCCCAAAAGATGCATTAGGGTTTATTTTCTGGTTAGGTCTTATTTTCAGGGAAATGTGGTATTAAAATGTGCCCGTCCAGCTGACGATCTTAACTGGGGCTTATTTTTGGGATAGGGCTTACATTACAAGCATCCTGAAAAATCATGCTAGGTCTTATTTTCAGGGAAACACGGTAGTCCTCGACTTACAACCACAATGGAGCCCAAAATTTATGTTGCTAAGTGAGACAGATGTGAATTAAGTGAATTTTGCCTCATTTTACGACAGTTCTTGCCACAGTTGTTAAGTCATAAATACATGCTGGTTGCCAAGCACCCAAATTTTGATCATGTGACTGTAGGGATGGCTGTGACAGGGAGCGTGACAGTTGTAAGTGCGAGGATCGGTTGTTGGCCCCTTTTTTTCAACCCCATTGCAACTTCAATCAGCTGCTAAATAAACGGCTGTATATAAAGGGCCCAGTTTGTGTCAAGACATTATGATACAACGTTTCATCATTTTGCCAAAACTGCAGGTAGCCCTGCTGACAAGCAAGCCTCTTTTGGGTCTGGGGGCTTGCTCTTCATTACACTCACACAGAAGTTCAGGTTTTGGAGCACAGATTCCATTAACAGCTGCGTGTGGAAACTGCCAATCAATGCTTTAAATAATTACAACTGAAGGTTGCATTTTGTACAAGAAACAAATCCCCAAAGAAACTGAATACTGTACATTATCTACACCAGTGGTTCTCAACCTTTCTAATGGTGCGACCCCCCCGTGACCCCCTCGCCGCCACCGCGACCCTCCCCACCACCGCAACCCCCTCCCCGCCCCCTCCCCACGCGGGATGAGGTGACAAAGGGGGCATGGCACCAGGGGCGAAATGCACCCGGTTCGGGCTTGCCTGTGGTTGCCGGACAGCTGATAGCGTCGGAAGTGGGACCACCCGCCCGGATGCCGCCATTTGGGTTCTTTTACCCTCTGCGCATGCACAAAGTGTTCTGCGCATGCGCAGAGGGTAAAAGAACCCAAATGGCGGCGTCCGGGCGGGTGGGCGAAGTCTCCTGCTTGTGTTGCTACCGGCTATCCGGCGACCCACAGGCACGGCCGAACCGGGAGCATTTCACCCCTGCAAGTGACGGTGGCACCAAGATGGCGGGCTAGCGCGCGCGGCGACCCCTGTGAAATGGTCGTTCGACCCCCAAAGGGGTCGCGACCCACAGGTTGAGAACCGCTGATCTACACAGAGGTAATCCATAACTAATGAGGCATTCCAGATAAAGCATCCAAATAATGCTATTTAAACTCAGGAATTAGGGGGTGCCCAAAAACTGTGTAAGTAAACATAAAAATGAGTCAATATGAATCAAGGTGAATATACGTGTTCCAGGATAATGTTGCAGGAGCCAATCTGGGTCCAGAGGTTTAGTCTTTTGAGCTTTTGGACTCTGCTAGAGTGTGTGCTGTTCTGTGTATGCTATTTATACATTCAATTTTGCAGCCACTAAGATTGTTGGTCGAGCAGGCACAAAAACAGCCAGGGAAGTGATGGAAGCCTGGGAAACGGATGCCTCGTCGGTCAACAGAAGTGCCGATTTGCCACCAGCTTATCAAGTACTTAGAAGGTGAAGGCTGGGCAATAACACACATACACAGCACGCATTCTGCTAGAGAGAAGTTCCCTGAAGATGGGCTCCAGCACGAGTCCAAAAGTTCAAAAGACAAAACCTCTGGTCCCGGGAACCGACCCAGATTGGAGCCTGCATTAAGTCAATATTCTCAATTGTCAAATAACCAACAATGCAAAATTCTCCTGGGCAAGCACATTGGTACGCAAAGCAATGCCTCAAATGGAAACCCTACTATTTGACATTATACACCCTGACTCAGGATGCTTCACATCACGTATTGATGGTGTGAACAGCCGAGTGTGAAGAAGACCTCTCCTATCATTTCACAGATGTGGAGAATAAAAGAAGGTGCCGGGGGGGGGGGGACACACGACACCATTCATTTAAAACAGAAGAACGTCTCCCAGCCGAGAGGGCTGTAGCACCATCAGCTGCTGGAAGAGAGGATGAAATTATTTCAGGGTGGGTCCGAAATGAGGGGGTACCTACTTTATTCCAAAGAAATCTTCTTTGGGTTATTTTCTACTTGCAATCGATTTAAGGCCAAACATAGCTTAAGACCATATGGACAGAAATTGTTTGTCAAAAGCTTTGCTTAAATGATATGAGTGACATGATAGCAGTGTTCCCATATCTGAGGGGCTACTACAAGGAAGAGGGATTCAACCTATTTTTCAAAGCACCAGAAGGCAAGACAAGAAACAATGGATGGAAACTAACCAAGGAGAGAAGCAAACTGGAACTAAGGAGAAAATTCATAACAGAACAATTAACCAGTGGAACGGCTTGCCTCCAGAAGTTGTGGATGCTCCGTCACTGGAGGCTTTTAAGAAGAGTTTGTCTGAAACTCTTCTTCTGGTTTGTCTGAAACCATCTGTCTGAAATGGGTATAGCGGGGGGGGGTGTCAAACTCTCAAGGCCTGCAGGGTGCTTAAATCTGGCCCGCAGGGCCACCCTGGAAACAGCGAAGGACTGGCCCGCGGTGCTCCTCCTGAGCTCTGTTTTTACTAGCAGAGGGTTGCAGGAAGCAGTCACAGCCGAAAATGGAGCTCGGGAGCCCGTTTTCGCTGGCAGAGCACTCAGGCACCCCCCCCACCCCACAAACAAGTGATATTGAGCTGGCCACGCCCACCCTGGCCACACCCACCCCAGCCCCTCGAGGTCAACCACAACCCTGATGCAGCCCTCAATGAAATCAAGTTTGACATCCCTGGGGTATAGGATCTCCTGCTTGAGCAGGGGGTTGGACTAGAAGACCTCCAAGGTCCCTCCCAACTCTGTTATTCTGTTATAAAAAAAATCACAAGAACATTTCTGATGCTTAAGATTTCTCTAGTTAGCCCCTCTGAGCTTCCAGAAAGACCGAGTGCAGTGTTTCAAAATGAAAGCAGAGTTCTTTAAATCTTCCGCATTCTTTCCTCTACTGATACCCTCCAGATAGGATGGGATTGCAAATCCAAACATTTTCTAACTCTGCAGGAATCTTGTGGTACCAGGACCCTGCTATTTCTTTGGTGTCCACCTGCCTCCCCACGCCCGCTAAGCTGGTGGACCAGAAGAAGACCGCAGAAGACATCTAGAGCTTCCCCAAAACGCCCCTATTTGGCTCCACAGCGTGGAAGGTAACATCTCTATCTCTCTTCAACCTGTCTCTTGTTCTCCAGGGAAGCCAATCACCTTGCCACTGTACAACAACATGTTCAGCCTTGTATCTGTCAGTTGCACCAATGAAGAGAACAGCCAGCAGGAGAATTTGGAGAAACTGTTAAGCTGATGCCAAATGCAAAGAGTCAAGAGTTCACACTTTTCCCCACTGGCTGTGCAAAGGGGGGAAAAAATAAAAATAAAAATGCAACCCACAAGGCGCTCCATCAACAACATCGTTTGCGCAGGTACTTTCAGGTGGGGAAGGGGCTTCTGGAAATGGACTCTGGATCAGCATTTAGATTATATGAAAAGGGGACCTAGGTATGAAAAGTGCCATTACGTTTATTAAAGAGATGATGATTAACGTTGAGGGAGTTCTCTGCATTCTGTAGTCTGCTCAGGGAAGCAGCAGCTAAATCTTAACTCCGCTGGAAATACCAAATGAAGCTAATTAACACCTCACTCTAACTGATTGCAAAATTGGAATGGATTTACACCAAACCTTTTAGTATTATTGGCATACTAGGGGTGTGGTGCAGTGGTGGTATTCAGCCGGTTCTATCCGGATCGGGCGAACTGGTAGCGCTGACTACGGGTGGCCCCGCCCACCCACCCAGACGTGAGCATGTCGCGTTTTTGATGCTCTGCGCATGCGCAGAAGGCTTTGCGCATGCGCAGACGAGGCACGTGCAAGCGAAGTGAGCGCGCACACACACGCGCTCACATTTGCGAACCGGTAGGGAAGGTAAGTGAATACCACCCCTGGTGTGGTCGAATGTAGTCTGGAGTCCCAAGAGGGAGGGGCTGCTTCCTAGGGGGCAAAGAATATCTGGTAGGCAGGAAGAGGGCAAAGACGAACCCTCCCTAGCAGTTCACAATGTATATCTATAGTTATCTCAAATAACTGCTTTAGTCCGGCAAGATTCCGTCTGCAGGCAGTCCTCAATGTACGATCATAATTGAGCCCAAAATTTCTGTTGCCAAGTGAGACAGTTGATAACTGAGCTTTGCCCCATTTTATGACTTTTTCTGCTATGGTTGTTAAGTGAATCACCATAGTTGTTAAGTTAGTATCATGGTTGTTAAGGGAATCTGGCTTCAACATTAACTTTGCTGGTCAGAAGATCTCAAAAGGGGATCATCCAGGACACTGCAAACGTCATAAATACGAGTCAGTTGCCAAGTGTCCGAATTTGGATTACATGACCATGCAGTGGTTGTAAGTGTGAAAAATGGTCATAGGTCATGTTTTCAGTGCCATTGTAACTTCGAACGGTCACTAAATGAACTGTTGTAGGTTGAGGGCTATCTGTACAGGCAAACAACAATAAAGGAATGGTTCAGAAGTAATTCCATGTGTCATTCTTGGTTCTTTGGGCCTGACATTAATCTTGCAAACTATAGCAATTATCTGCAATGACTAGGTGCTATACTCTGGGAATCGCTAGGAAGGGTCCAATGCAGGGGTGAAATTCAGCAGGTTCTGACAGGTTCTGGAGAACCGGTAGCGGAAATTTTGAGTAGTTCGGAGAACCGGCAAATACCACCTCTGGCTGGCCCCAGAGTGGGGAGGGAATGGGGATTTTGCAATATCCTTCCCCTGGAGTGGGGAGGGAATGGGGATTGTGCAGTATCCTTCCCCTGGAGTGGGGAGGGAATGGGGATTTTGCAGTATCCTTCCCCTGCCACGCCCACCAAGCCATGCCCACCAAACCACACCATGCCCACCAAGCCACGCCCACAGAACCGGTAGTAAAAACAATTTGGATTTCACCACTGGTCCAATGTTGCTCTCTTTCTGCCCATCAGATATTCAAAGTTCTGCTATCTTCTTTGCCCTCTGGGAAAGCAGCCTCCCTCTCTCTTGCAACTCCAGAGAAGGGGTAAAATATCCATTTTGACTGACAACCCAGCTGCCTCTCCATATACACTTACCAAATTCAGTACAAATATCCATCAACCACTTTCTGACACTATCTGTGAACTCAAGAACATTTTTTTCAAATCATTCATTCTGCTAATGTAAAGTGGATAATATCATTTGTTCAGCTAAGAAGAGTAAATAAGTAGCACCACCCTACAATCTTTTAAAAGAAATTCTCTGATTAGAACTTGGTTCACATCCAATAAAGCATTTCCCAAATATTGGGGGGAAAAATCGAGTTAATTTAAAAGTTTTGGGGCAGAAAAAGCTTGTTACAGATGTTCAGGAACAAGTCACAATGTCAGGTTTTGTCCACAAAAACGGAGGAATTGTGAAATTAGCCCTGCTAATTAGCCCATCCCCAGTTTATTTTGGTTGGAAGGACCCCAAAATCTAGGGGAATAAAAGGCCAGAGAGAATAAGCCTCAGATAAACCACACAGAAGTAAAATACAGGTAGTTCTCGAGTTACGACAGTTTGTTTAGTGACTGTACAAAGTTACAACGGCACTGAAAAATGTGACTTATGACCGTTTTTCACAGTTATGACCTTTGCAGCATCCCTATGCTCATGTGATAAAAATTCAGGCACTTGGCAACTGACTCATACTTATGACCATTGCTGTCCCAAGGTCACATGATCCTCTTTTGTGACCTTCTGACAAGCAAAATCAATGGGGAAAGCCACATTCACTTAACAACTGGGTTGCTAATTTATCAATTGCAGTGATTCACTTAACAACTGGGGCAAGAAAGGTTGTACAATGGGGCAAAACTCACTGAACAAATGTCTCACTTAACAACAGAAATTTTGGGCTCAATTGTGCTCGTAAGTCGAGGATCACCTGTACCAGGTAAAACCCCATTGCTTGTCCCACAAAGTCAACCCTTGCACCAGGATTCCATTTAAAATGAAATTAGGGACGTAAGTTTAACTTCTATAAATTCTCAGTATCTGATGAATTCTAAATGGAGGTTCTAAAGGGAACGTCAATGCGATCAGCATCCTTGCTATGAGCCGCGGTGGCGCAGTGGTTAGAGTGCAGTACTGCAGGCTACTTCTGCTGATCACCGGCTGCCAGCAGTTTGGCAGATCGAATCTCACCAGGCTCAAGGTTGACTCAGCCTTCCATCCTTCCGAGGTCGGTAAAATGAGGACCCAGATTGTTGGGGGGCAATATGCTGACTCTGTGAACTGCTTAGAGAGGGCTGTAAAGCACTATGAAGCGGTATATAAGTCTAAGTGCTATTGCTATTGCTATAGAAGGTTTTAATTCCTCTGCAGATTTTTTCCTGCAGAGTTACACGCCAGCTTTTCAAACCTTTAGTAAACTGGACCCAGGTTCTCAGAGAAAAGCAAAGCAGATCTTGCCTACCAGATATCGCCTGAGTTAGTTAGGTCTTTGTGCCTCAACTTCCACGCTCCGGGCCCTGTTCTGTCAAGAAGCAACTTGAAAACAAATATATGCATAAAATTGATCAGTCGCAATAAACTGATTAGCTGCAAACTGCTGCCTGAAGGAGTTTCCGGCGCCCACAGTTTTCGGATGCTCCAGCTCCAGTCAGCAATCCAATCAAAGATAATAAATGCATTTATCATTCAGCAAAATGAACAAAGATGTTCATTTACAGAGTTGTCTTGGGCACCTCAAGATACACGACTCCTGGCAGTTTCTAATCAACTCCCGGCTGAGCAGAAGACATTGAGGGCAAGGAAGCTGACCTTCTTCGGAGTCCTTCTTCTGAGCCAAGGAAGATCTGAGGCTCCCATTTCTGTCCCAATTTCAAGGAAGGCCGTTCTCATCAAAAGAGCCCGTGGGGTTGGAGATGGCTTTGTGCAAGGCCTTTTGAGGATGATGACAGGAACTTTCGGAGCCCGTCAGAATGTGCCGTCTCCACACATCTGGCAGCAGCAGAAGCTGGGACTAAGAAATTCAGGACAGAAGCCCACGGTGATCAGGGCTCTTATGACTAAACATGTAACAGCATCACACAACCACATCTTCCTCTCCCAGGTGATTGGGAGGGACCTGATAGCAGTGGTGGGGTTCAAAATTTTTTACTACCGGTTCTGTGGGTGTGGCTTGGTGGGCATGGTGTGGCTTGGTGGGCATGGCTTGGTGGGCGTGGCAGGGGAAGGATACTGCAAAATCCCCATTTCCTCCCGATCAGCTGGGACTCGGGAGGCAGAGAATAGATGGGGGCGGAGCCAGTCAGAGGTGGCATTTACCGGTTCTCCGAACTACTCAAAATTTCCGCTACCAGTTCTCCAGAACTGGTCAGAACCTGCTGAAACCCACCTCTGGTATAAATGCATGTAAGTTGATTGTGCCATCAAGCTAGCAGTCAGCTGAAGTAGCCTGCAGTGCTGCACTCTAACCACTGTGCCACCTCGGCTCCAACTCCAGTCTAAACATCTGGCTGACCATGTGATGAACCATAATAATAAGGTAGTACCAATAGCAATAGTGCCATCTCCAAACATCTGAAGCACCACTTGAAGACCATCGACATTGACAAAACCACCATTGGTCAATTGCAAAAGGCGGCTTTATTTAAAACAACTTACATCCTGTGATGATACCTTTAACATGGGCAGGGGGTTGGACTAGATGACCTCCATGGTCCCTACCAGCCCTATAATTCTATGAACACCATCACACAACGACATCTGCCTATCCCAGGTCCTGGGGAAGGACTTGATAGGTGGACAAAAATGCCAAATTCATTTCAAACATCTGGCTGACTGTGCGACGAACCATATTAATTTATTAAACTTGTAGACCACAGATATTGTTTGATGGTATTAAAGGTATCATTGTGGGATGTAAGTTGTCCCACCTAAGCTTCCTTTTGCAATTGACTGATTAACAAAAGGCAGCTTTACTTGGAATAGCTTACGTCCTGCAACGATAACTTCAACACCATCTGCCTATCCAAGGCCCTTGGGAAGGACTCAATAATGGATAAAAATGCCAAATCCAGTTGAAACATCTGGCTGACTGTGTGACTAACCATAAGAAAGATAAAAAGGTCTGAAGAGTGGATGTGGCAGTACATCATGATAGCAGAAGGAAAGAGAAAGAACTGGGGGAGGGGGGAATCACAAAATACAAAGACCTGGAAGTAGAACAATTGTGGCAAAAGAAAGCAAAGGTAGTACCAATAATAATAAGTGCCTTGGGTGCCTGGAGCACCACTTGAACACCATCAACACTGACAAAATGCCATCAGTCAATTCCAAAAGGAAGCTTGGCTTAAAACAGCTTACACCAGTTGGAAGAAGTATCCAGTTCCAGTTCCAAGCCAGGAATAAAATGGAGGCCGATTGGAAAGAAAGATCCTGTTTATTGGTGAACAAAACCAACACACACACAGCATGCAGTTGTGGGACAGCTGACAAAATGGAGTTGAGAGTGGGGGGGGGTTTATACCTTCTTGATTCCTATGGGGTCATGTCTGGCTCTATAGGCAAAAGGGGAAATGCAAATCCTAGGTGTTTGTCTGAGCTAATCTTGTCTTGCCTGATTGCTTATCTGGAGTTTCTGTCTGACCCAGTCTTTCTGAATCTGCATTTCTAAAAGGTGACCTCCTCAGTTTCTGCTTGGGGCAGGGAGATTGGTGCTGGTTTCTGCCTCCCTTAAGTTTTTTCCCCCATTTCTCCTTTAGGGGAAATATTCTATCCTGCCTTTTTAATATTCCCCAAAATATTTCATTCTCTAGGAAGGTGAGTGGGTGCTGACTTTGTACACACCCTGGGACGATACCTTTAACACCATCAAATAACAACATCTGCCTATCTGAGGTCCTTGGGAAGGACTTCATAGCTCAATAAAAATGCCAAATCCCATCTAAACATCTGATCGACTTTGCAACTAACTATAATTCCTCAAACGTGTCTGCCACCATAGGCAACACCCTCCTAAGGAGTAAGTGTAATCAAGACTTGAATTCTTTGAGTAAATGGGGCACTACATTTATCTTTCCAATGTTGCAATATCACACTCTTAGTTGTAGTAAGGATGGAAACTCCATTTACGTTGTCCGGTTGTCAAATTTCATGTACAAGGTGTGTAATTCAAGAGAAGATTTTAGCTTTTGTCGCTCAGTCACATTTATATGGATACATATAATGAAATATGGGACTTATTTATGTAAAATACAGGTTAAAAAAAGCATGTTAGTTATACGAGTATATTAGAAATATATATATATATGCATAATTATATATACTGTAGAATGGTAACTGTTTATTGTAACTATACAGTTTTTTCTGTTATAACTTTTTCACTTATTTTGTTATGCGCTTGTTATGTATTTTTTGGTGATATATTTTTGTGGCGTTTTTTTCCTCTTTTCTTTGTTTCTTTTTCTGTTATCATTTTAAAAGCAATGAAGATTATTTTTAAAAAGCTTCTATGCCCACCAACTGCCACCAACTCTCATTTTCCAGTAGAAAAAGGTGGATTCTGTGTAGAATCTCCATCCACCAAGTTGTTTTCTTTGTGATATGGAAGAGAGCAAGGATAAGTTCGAATCCCATCTCTGTTCGGCTGCCATGATTCACATAAAACAATTAACACTGAAATAACCACAGACCCTGCCTTTGGGACCATCAAATGCTAATTATCCACAATACCGTTTCCAGTGCCTCTGGAAAGTTCTGTATTTTTTTTTAACAGACTAGAGATACAGATAAATGTACAGTACATTTTTGCCTATTGTTTGTATTTTCTGTTTTTACTAGCTAATGCTTTTTTATGTTCAATAAATAGAATAACAGAACAGAATAATAGAATAACAGAGTTGGAAGGGACCTTGGAGGTCTTCTAGTCCAACCCCCCGCTCAGGCATGAAACCCTATATTATTTCATACAAAGGATTGTCCAACCTATTCTTAAAAACTTCCAGTGTTGAAGTTTTTAATAAATTAGCAAGCTATGTTTGCTAACAGAAATGAATGATGTTGTTGTAGGAGAAAAAGAGGCAGAGCTGGGGCGGAGTTAAGAGAGGACTATGCCTGGAATCCTTAGGTTGCCATAAACAATCTAAGTCCATCCCCTCTTGACTTCTGTTAACTCTCATCTAACTCCAATTTAGTATGGACCATTCATTGACTAGACTCTTGTGTATCAGCTTGAGCCATAAATCTTCTGAACTGAAACTTAACAGGTGATCCAGTTAAACATGCTTGCTCTGCTCTAAACATAGAGATTGACTGGAGGTTTGCTGAATGCAAACTAAAAACCTAATAATTTTCCAACACAAACTATGTTTGTCCTTGGAAACGTGTGTGCGCATCTTAAGAGCAACCCACTTTCTTTCACTGCATCTTAGTGGATCTCAAGATAATTTATTAGACATACAGAACGGAGTCCCACGACAACAGTGTTACATTAACAACTTTGGGTATAGTTGGCTGGAGTGGGGGCGAGGGAGGAAAGAGAAGAGAAGAGAGGATGTGAAAAGTAAAGTGAGAAACAAATGTAACACATTCCTCATGGATTCAATGAAGCTCAGGGCTTCTCATCAAACTGCGGTTAATTGACTATTGAATGCAAGCATGGCTATTTCACACTCCATATAGTGGGTAAAAGTTGGCTACGTTCCACATTTTGATACAGTCCTCAACTTACGGCCACAACTGGGACCAGAATTTCCCAATTGGTAAGCAAGGTGCTTGTTAAGCGAGTCGTGCCAAATGTTATGACCTTTTTGCCACGGCTGTTATCGTTGCAGCTGTTAAGTGAATCACACAGTCATTAAGTGAATCTGGTTTCTCCCATTGATTTTGCTTGTCGGAAGCCGGCTGGGAAGGTTGCAAATTGTGATCAGATGACCCCGGACACTGCAAATGTCATAAATATAGGTAGTCCTTGACTTACAACAATTGGTTTAATGACCATTCAAATGTCTATGGAGATTCTCAGCCATCCAGGTCATGGTTGTCCCAAAGGTGCTTTTTCAAAAGGCAACTGGACTTTCTTGTTTTTTCTTTGAAGATGTTTCACTTCTCATCCAAGAAGCTTCTTCAGCTCTGACTGGATGGTGGGGAATGGAAGGATTGACACTCCTTGCAGACAGCTGGTCATTTGCGTCCTTTTAGAGGGTCGTTGAAGCACTTGGAGGTTTCTCTGTGTCCTCAGGGTCACCTGAGTGGTGCAAATGGTTCCTGTAGTCTGCAATTTCTTTTCCTCTGGAAATCCATTCCTCCTCCCACACCATTCAAAGGGTGTTCGTTCCAAATTGTATAGCTTAAAGTCTGTAGAGATTCTCAGTCATCCAAGTCCTGGTTGTCCCAAAGGTGCTTTTTTCAGGAGGCAACTGGACTTTCTTGTTTCTTCTTTGAAGACATTTCGCTTCTCATCCAAGAAGCTTTGGGACATGACCATTCAAAGTTACAATGGCACTGAAAAATGTGACTTAATGACCACTTTTCCTCACTTATGACCGTTGTAGCATCCCTCTAGTCACGTGATCAAAATTCAGACACTGATTGCAGGTAGTTCTCAAGTTACAACTATTTGCTGAATGACTGTTTAAAGTTACAGCACTGAAAAAATGACTTATGACCAGTCCACACATTTACAGCCATTGCCGCATCTTCATTGGTCATGTGATCCTCGCTGGCATGTACAGGGGGTCTTCGACTTATGACAAGACAACCGAGCCCAACATTTATGCTGCTAAGTGAAACATTTATTAAGTGAGTTTTGCCTCCTTTTACGACCTTTCTTGCCACAGTTGTTAAGTGAATCACTGCAGTTGTTAAGTTAGTAACACAGTTGTTAAGTGAATCTGGCTTCTCCATTGACTTGGCTTGTCAGAAGGTCACAAAAGGGGATCACGTGAGCCCGGGACACTGCAACCGTCATAAATAGGAGTCAGTTGTCAACTGTCTGAATTTTGATCATGTGGTCATGGGGAGGCTGCAATGGTAGTGTGAAAAATTGTCATGTCACTTTTTCAGTGATGTAAGTTGAGGACTACCTGTAATTAAATACAGCCCACACTCATCAAAAAATTTGCCACTCCATTGTAGAAGAAAAAAAGTTGAGAGTCTAATATTTATTCTACAATGTCCAATTTGAGACTAAGATAGGGCAGGGCTCACAAAAATTAAAAAGAAACAAAAATCAAATTTGACTTAGAGTTGATGCTGGGTTTAAGTTAGAAGGCACAGCTCCTGGGAAAGCCCAGATTATCTTCTTGTTTCAGTTGTTTTTTTTACAAAAAAGAAGATAATCCTGAATTTAAGACAGTCCTCTCCCCAACAGGTAATATGTGACAGATATCAATTGCTATCATTGTTGACTGTAGAGAGAGCTTGGCTGTTCTAAAAGGCACGAAGAGCGAGTTAGTCTTCCTTTTAAATAATTGCAGAATTCAGGACCACAAGGGAGTCCCAGCCAAACAAAACAGATGTTTGAATGCAATATCAAATCTCACACTTGTGGTGACTTTCCCCAGGAGCATGCAAACTTCATGGTGAATTCATGACCAAATGCTAGAATATAATTGAATGTTACAATATTATTATATTTGCAATGCGCTGGAACGCCTAAAGAATCCTAGAATTCATTATGAGGCTCCAAACATCTGCATCTTGCGAAAACAGGCTTGAGGGGCAGCAAATATTGTTTCATTGCAATGTCACTAATTTTTTAAATGCAGGTAGTCCTCGAATTATGACCACAATTGGGACTGGATAATTTGCCGTTAAGCGATGCAGTTATTAAGTGAGACGTCATGTAACCATGACTTTGTGATCTTCCCTGCTGGATTCCCCATTGAGTTTGCTTGTCAAAAGCTGGCTGGGAAAGTCGCAAATGGCAGAGGTCACATGACTCTGGGAGTCACTGCAGTCATAATAGCTATAACAATAGCACTTAGACTTATATACCGCTTCACGGTGCTTTACAGCCCTCTCTAAGCGGTTTACAGAGCCAGCCTCTTGCCCTCAACAATCTGGGTCCTCGTTTTACTAACCTCAGAAGGATGAAAGGATGAGTCAACCTGGAGCTGGCCAGAATCGAACTGCTGAACTGCTGGCAGTCAGAAGTAGCCTGCATTACTGCATTCTAACCACTGCGCCACCACAGCTCATAATCAATATAATCATACAAGCCGGTTGCTAAATGCCCAGATTGCAATCATGTGACCAAGGGGAATGCTGCATCGGTTTTAAGTGCAAGTCATTTTTTTCAGTGCAATCGTAACTTCCAATGGTCATTAAAGGAACAGTTGTAAGTCAAGGATTAACTGTTCTGCCTCTCCCTCCCATGTGTCACAGCTACAGCAAAAAACTTATAAGAAGTGATAGAAGAGAATATTTGTGGCTCAGGACTGAACTGTGGGGTCCTTGGTGCTCTCTGAATTTGGTGGCTTTCTTGCAGACATTTCATTACCAAATTAGGTAACCTCATCCGTGCCAGAAGGGATTGGGGCTTGCTCTGTTTATATACTAACAATACTTTATATACTTATACTGCTAGTATATAAAAAGAGAGCAAACCTCACTCACTTCTAGCACTGATGATGTTATCTAGTTTGGTAATGAAACGTCTGCAAGAAAACAACCAACCTCAGGGAACACCAAAGACCCCATAGACCCGTGATGGCGAACCTATGGCACGCGTGCCACAGGTGGCACGCGGAGCCATATCTGCCGGCACGCAAGCCGTTGCCCTAGCTCAGCTCCAGTGCGCATGTGCACGCCGGCCAGCTGATTTTCGGCTCGCGCGGAGGCTCTGGGAGGGCATTTTCGGCCTTCGGAGGGCCTCTGGGGGGGCGGGGGAGGCCGTTTTCGCCCTCCCCAGGCTCCAGGGAAGCCTCTGGAGCCTGGGGAAGGCGAAAAACGGGCCTACCGGGCCCACTGGAAGCCAG
>QLTV01003959.1:483900-502214 GCA_003457575.1 Thermophis baileyi | reverse complement strand
CTTCATGTATCAGAAAAAGAAAGAAAATTTAAAAAATGTTGGGAAGGAGGGAAGGAAGGAGGGAGGGAGGGAGGGAAGGAAGGAAGGAAGGAAGGAGAGAGAGAGAATAGGGCAATACCACTTCACAGTGCTTTACAGCCCTCTCTAAGCGGTTTACAAGGTCAGCCTATGGCCCCCAACAATCCGGGTCCTCATTTTACCAACCTCAGAAGGATGGAAGGCTGAGCCGACCTTGAGCTGGTCAGGATCGAACTGCTGGCAGTGGAAATGCAGATGTCATGCCCTGACAGCAGAATTATCCTGCAATGCTGCATTCTAACCACTGCGCGGAAGGAAGGAAGGAAGGAAAAAACTGTCCATTTCAATTATGCATCAAGTTAAACATTCATCTCGTGAGAAAGCTGAGATTCTCCCATTCTAAGCCACAATAGCAATAGCACTTGGACTTATATACCACTTTACAGTGCTTTACAGCCCTCTCTAAACAGTTTACAGAATCAGCCTCTTGCCCCCAACAATCTGGGTCTTCGTTTTATTGACCTCGGAAGGATGGAAGGCTGAGCCAATCTTGAGCTGGTCAGGATCAAACTGCTGGCAGTCAGCAGAATTAGCCTGCAAAACTGCATTCTAACCACTGCGCCACCATGGCTCAAAATGGTCATAAGTCACTTTTTTCAGTGCCATTGTAACGTCGAACAGTCACTAAACAAACTGTTGTAAGTCAAGGACTACCTGTATTCCAGGAGTTTCTCAGCCCCATCAACTTTAAGATGGGTGGACTTCAACTCCCAGAATTCCCCAGATACAGATACAGTTTAACAGAGTTGGAAGGGACCTTGTAGGTCACCTAGTCCAACCCCCCCCCCGCCCCGCCAGTCAGAGTACGTCAGGAACAAGGAACCAAGAACAGTCTGAGGAGTTATTTCAGAGTAGTTTCTTCATTACAGGTAATCCTTGAAGTATAACCATTCATTTAGTGACTCTTTGAAGTTACAAAGGCAGTGGAAAATGTGACTTATGGCCGTTTTTCACCGTGGTCACGTGATCAAAATCCAGATGCCTCTGAATATCCCAAGTGGACAGCCAAATCAAACAACAACCACACTGATGTTGCCACAGCCATCCCTAACAATTTGTCCAAACTCCGTGGTGTCTACTCACAATCCCCCTTCTCTGCCTTACCCTCACCAGCCACTCAAGAGCTCAATTTTGCCATTTGATTACAATTTGGGGGAATTATAGTCATTCATGTGTCAGTAAGCCTTAGAATTTCGGAACAGATTAGAAAGGACAATATTCTACACAGCCAATTAAGATCTTATCATATTAATTGAACTGCCATTAGCACATCACCACAAGCGATTCCAAATAATCACTGTGAGCAGGAACAATGTGCAAATGCACGCGCGCGCACACACACACACACACACACACACACACACACTTGCTGATGGGCCCAAGGAATAACCTAAAGAACTCATGGAAACATAAGCAGGACAGAGAAAAATCCTAATATGGATACTTGCAGTGAAGTATTGTGACACTATTATTTTTAATCACAATTGCTGCTTCTCCCTCCCTCCCTCCCTCCCTACACACACACACACACACACACATATATATACACACACATATATACACATACATACATACATACATATACATACACATACACACATACACACCTATATCTATATTTCTCCCTCCCTCCCTCTCTTTCTATATACACACATACATATATATATACATACACATACACATACACCTCTCTCTCTCTCTCTCCCTCCCTCCCTATATATACACACACACACATATATATACACATACACATACACATACACACCTCTCTCGATAGATAGATAGATAGATAGATAGATAGATAGATAGATAGATAGATAGATAGATAGATAGATAGATAGATAGATAGATAGATAGATAGATAGATAGATAGATAGATAGATAGATAGATAGATAGATAGATAGATTAGAGATAGAGATGATAGATATATCTGTCAGAGAGAAAAAGAGAGAGAAAGGGAGAGACCCTTTGAAGGAAGTCCGTGTGTATGAACAAATAATGTGTGTCTCAGCAACAGAGATATTTTTAATAAAACCAGTTGTACCTTGGTAGAACAGAACATTATTATCTTGGATTTCAAAAGGAACAGTTCTTGCAAAAAGCACAAAGACACACACTTATCATATTAGAGGACAAGGTACAGGTAGTGCAGCTTGAATTTCCCTCTTTGGAACTAAGACCCATCATCCCCTGGAAATCACATCTGGTGAAGCTGAAATCTGTCTTCAAGCAGCCGGCAGAAAGTAAAATCCAAGGCATGATTCCCAAATCCCAGGAAGTCCTCAAAGATTAAGGATCACGATGTAGGATTGACAGGTGTGTTCAGGTGTTGACTTTCGCTTGTTTTCCCTTCCCATACAAGCAAATTGTAAGCTGAGCTTTTCTCGTTTTCACTTCTGCTGCTCTTGAAGCATCAAGCTCAGGGAACAACGTGAGCCGATCAGGGATTCTTTCAGCTAACCAAAAGAAGAATTGAAAAAGGACGGACTGAAACATCGTTCTGATCCTTCATCTTCAAAATTCATGGAAAATTCTTTTGTCATCCTTGTACCTGTGCACAGCAATCATTAGATTTGCTCTTGCTGTCGTTAAGCAATTATCGCAGTCGGTTAAGTGAGGACCTCGTCACAATTTCCTGTTAGCTTCCAACAACCAAAGTCAGCCGGAAGGAAAGTTGCAAGTCTCAGGTAGCTCACAAGCAGGACAGCAGGCAGGCAAGTGGCTGCTGTGGGTGTGGCTGCTGTGGGGCTGGCGTGGCATGAGTGTGTCAGGGCTTCAGAGGGTTGTTGCCAAGTGCCAGAGACTTAGCACACTGACTTGTGCCCTTTCCAGCTGACTTCCCCCATTGACTTTGCTTGTAGGAAGCTGACAGGGCATGTCGCAAATGGGGACCGCGTGACCATGGGATGCTACAAGCCTGTAGAGATTCTCAGTCATCCATCAGGGGTCTCCAACCTTGGCAACTTTAAGACTTGTGGACTTCAACTCCCAGCTCTGGGAGTTGAAGTCCACAAGTCTTAAAGTTGCCAAGGTTGGAGACCCCTGATCCAGGTCATGGTGTCCCAAAGGTGCTTTGTTCAGGAGGCAACTGGACTTTCTTGGTTTTTCTTTTGAAGACGTTTCGCTTTTCATCCAAGGAGCTTCTTCAGCTCTGACAGGATGGTGGGGAATGGAAGGATTTATATTCCTTGCAGACAGCTGGTCATTTGCATCCTTTTAGAGGGTCCTTGAAGCATTTGGAGGTTTATCTGTGTCCTCAGGGTCACCTGAGTGGTGCTCCTGGTTCCTGTAGTCTGCAAATTTTTTTCCTCTGGAAATCCATACTCCATACTCCCACACCATTCAAAGGGGGTCCATCCCAAATTGTATAGCTAAAAGTCTGTAGAGAGCATTACTCAGGTGACCCTGATCCACACATCTTAAAGTTGCCAAGGTTGAGACACACTGCTCTGAAATGGACAGCAAAGGGGATCTGGCAGCCTAACTCATAAACTCTAAAGCCAAGTCCTTTCCGAGGTAGGCTTTATCAAAGGCTAAAACATACGAGGAACGGTTGCAGGAATTGGGTATGTCTAGTCTAGAAAAAAAGAAGGACTAGGGGTGACATGACAGCAGTCTTCCAATATTTGAGGGACTGCCACAAAGAAGAGGGAGTCAACCTATTTTCCAAAGCAGCTGAAGGCAAGACAAGAAGCAATGGATGGTAACTAATCAAGGAGAGAAGCAAACTAGAACTAAGGAGAAATTTCCTGACAATGAGGACAATTAATCAGTGGAAAGGCTTGTCTTCAGAAGTTGTGGCTGCTCCATCACTGGAGGTTTTCAAGAAGAGTTTTGACAGCCATTTGTCTGAAATGGTGGAGGGTCTCCTGCTTGAGAAGGGTTCGACTAGAAGACCTTCCAGCTCCCTTCCAACCCTATTATTCTGTATTCTGTAAATTAAAACTCTTATTATTATTTGAAAGTCATACATAATTAATTGGATAGGAACCAGTTACGGAATTTTCTCGTATTAAACCAAGAGTCATCTTGCACAGCAAAATGGGCAGTATATACGGTACATTTCAATAAATAAATAATAAAAACCAAAATATTTTTCTGCTCTTACTGCAAAGAATATTCTTTCTTTTCAAGACGACACCATTCACCACCTCGCTGTGAGTCTCCTAAAGAAAGAAGAACTAGGAAGACCTCCAAGGTCACTTCCGATTCCGTTATTCTGTTATCATGGAGGTGGCTTTATCTCTGGAGGCACGAAGCCGCTACAGATAACAGGTTGCCTAGTGTCCTTGCCCTGGATGGAAAAACTTTCAATGGGGCGCCAGAGTTCTTGCTTCTCCGTCCCAGAGAAAGAGCTGCCAACTGTCACATAAGAACATTTTTTTTTCCTCAAGTGCTGCCGTAAGTGAGAAACAATTCCCACCCCTACAACTTGGAAACAAACACACATTTGCTTAAAGCTCTTTGTGCTAATAATGATTGAGCGAGCAGAGTGGTGAGCAAGGCATCTTTGCTGAATCGTTGAGGGGGCCAGCAGATGCAAAGACGTCTGTTCCCTCTCCGAAACACACATTATATTTTCATTAGAGCAGATCCCTCCAGATGACAAGGACATTAATAAGATTTACCAGTTATGAATTTCAAAGCCCCCTCTCCCCCACCACCACCACCACGCGCCCTGCCCCACACAGTCCATGCATGGAAAGTGGAAGAAATCCAGAATGCCATCATGAATGTTGCCACTCGAAAGGAAAGCAATAAGAGGAAACCAATGAAATAGCAGTGGCATGTAGCCCAGAGACCAGCAAGCAATAAAACTTGACTCTATGAAGAGTTCTAGCTCTCCACGTGGGAAGCGTGATGACTCAGCAATTAGATGCTGAGTCTGTCAGGTGGAGAGATGACAGCCGGGGTTCGAGACCCGAGAGCCACGCGATGGGGTGAGCTCCCGTTCCTTGCCCCAGCTCTTGCCAACCTAACAGTTCAAACGCATGCAAATGCAAGTAGATTAATAGGTACCACTTCGGTGGGAAGGTAACAGTGTTCCATGCACCTCGCCGTATAGTCATGCTGGCCATATGACCACGGAAGCATCTTCAGACAATGCTGGCTCTCTTGGCCAAGAAACAGAGATGAGCACCGCTCCCTAGAATCGGCCACAACTGGACAGGTAAACCTTTACCTTTATTATCTCTCTACAGGTAGTCCTCAACTTACAACTACAATTGAGCCCAACATTTCTGTTGCTAAGTAAGACCGTTGTTAAGTGAGTTTTGCCCCATTTTATGACTTTTCTTGCCACATATCCTTCTACCTTCAGATGTCTCAATCATCTCAGAACATCTATGGAGAAGAACCTGAATTTCTCTTTTCACTGTCACATGTGGCCTTTGGCAAAGGGAAGGCGGTTTTTGCTATTCTTCTCTTTTCCTCAACTTTGCTTTCCAAACTCCCAGCAAAAACTGACCTTTGTGGTATTCCCTTTTCTATCTTCGTTTCTCCATATTTTTTTCTCCCCCCTCCATAACCACCCTGATGTTGCTCTCTTGGGGCTTTATGAGGTCTGTTCTCCACCATCATTATTTATTACATCCATGAGAACTTCAATCCAAATTCTGAAAATCGATATTTCAGCAAAATTATCAAAACTACCAATTTCTGTTCCATCAAATGTAAGTGAATAGCTGGTTAAAATCATCATCTTTGTCTTTGGCAAGATGGCATCAGAAGTATTAATTTTGTAATTATTGGACTAGAATCATACATAAATGATTTAATTCGATGAATTGATAACTGATACCAATGAGCATTCCTGATTATCATGAGATTTATGTTCGTATACTAAAAGCTTTAATTTTTTTTTTCCAATGGCCTCCCAGGAGTTAGCTGGCTCATTGTCAGGTCCCATAGATCCCTAGGGGGACATTGCCATTCTGGTGGGGACAGTGGTGAAATCCAATTTTTTTTACTACCGGTTCTGTGGGCGTGGCTTGGTGGGCTTGGTATGGCTTGGTGGGCGTGGCTTGGTTGGCATGGCAGGGGAAGGATACTGCAAAATCTCCATTCCCACCCCACTCCAGGGGAAGGATACTGCAAAATCCCCATTCCCTCCCCACTCTGGGGCCAGCCAGAGGTGGTATTTGCTGGTTCTCCGAACTACTCAAAATTTCCGCTACCGGTTCTCCAGAACCTGTCAGAACCTGCTGGATTTCACCCCTGGGTGGGGAGGTCCTTGATGCATTCCTCACAGGGAAAAACCTGCAGGGCTGTTACAAGCAGTAACCGAGCCTTCAGCACCCTGGAGAGAGATCTCCATGGATTTTATCGTAGAACTACCCGAAAGTGCAGGAAACACTGTCATTTGGGTGGTGACCGACAAGCAGGTCTGAGTTCGAGTCAGACCGACCAAGGTCTGAGTTCGAGTCACCATCCTCAAATGAGTGGTGTATCGGAACGCACGAACCCGGTTCTGGAACAGTACCTAAGATGCTCCATCAACTACCAACAGGACAATTGGACCAACCTTCTGCCTTTTGCAGAGGTTGCCTACAACAATACAGTCCACTCGAGCACCGGTTTCACCCCCGTTTACAGTCACTATTGGTCAGGACTTCAACCTGATGCCAGAACTACCTGTGGAGGAGCCCACAATACCCTCCCTTAAGGAGTGGATACAACAACAACTGCAAAACACCTGGCCGGTAGTGAGAAAAGCACTTGTTGAAGCCAGAGCAGCCTTTAAAGCACAAGATGACAAAAAGAGAGTAGAACCCAAGCCATTCAAAGTAGGGGATAGGGTACTTGTCCACTAAGTTCCTACAGTCCTTACAAGCATCGAAGAAACAAGGACCAAAATTCATAGGCCCATTGTTGTGATTCGCCAGCGGCCTGTGCAGCTGATACCAGAGTCGGACAGCGAGGAGGCTGGAGAAGGCTCGGTGCCAGAGGCAGGGATTCAGCCAGGGCCTTCAGAACCTCCAGAGGCTGCCATGAGTGAAGAAGAAGAGCCTGTTCTCAATGCACGCGTGCGCAGAGCTGCCAAAAGGCAGGAATGGCTCCTGAGGAGAAGGACTACTCGGGAGTAAGGCTTGGGGATAATTGGCCACTCCCATAGCCTATTTAAGTGAGGAAAACGACTGAGGAATTTGCAGGAAACAACTCCATTCATTCCCAGCTCTTGTCTTGCAATTCAAGCCTCCTTTTTCTGCTCCTGTTTGAACTTGGCAAAGTCTCCTGCAAACTGTTCCTTGGCAGCTTGCCTACGAAGAGCAAGGTGTGTGTGTTATCTGCTATTACATGAAAGACTTTTAGTCAGACTTGTTTGATTTCGGCTCGGACTTATGCGGACTGCTAATGACACTAATTAGCAGCCGTTGAAAAGAAAAGACTTATTTTACTTTATTTAAACTCTGAAAGACTGCTAATGCAAACAATTAGCAGCTGTAAACAATAAAAAAGAGGTTTGTGAGACGCTACTTGTGCTGTGTGCGTTTATCAGGAAGCCGGGTCAGAACACCCATTCCCTATCAAACGCATTATAAATCCAGTGACAGTTGAACTATTGTTACCAAAACCCCTCAGGCAGGTACACCCAGTATTTCCCTGCAGCCTCCTAAAGCCTGAAGTGACCTCTCCACTCAGACCAGAGCGGGCAACCCCGCCACAACCTATCATGATTGAAGGAGAGCAGAACTTAGAAATCAAGGAAATACTTGATTCATGTACACACCATGGGGCCACACAGTATTTAGGCATGCGCCCCCCACCCCCGAGCTCCGTTTTCGCTGGTAGAGGGCTAGCAAAACAAACTAAAAACAAAACAAAAGGAGAAATGTTTCCCCTTTTGCATTTGAGCATGGAAGAAGGGACAGGAAAGGAGAAAGGGAAAGAGGAAAGACAAAGAAAAAGAAAAAGAAGGAAAGAGGGGAAGGAAGAAGAAAGAATAAAGAGGAAAGAGGGAAAGAAAAAGAAAATGGAAAAAGGAAGGAAGGCAGGAGATTGTAATGAGAGAGAGTGAGGGTCTGAGGTAAATCCTCCCTTAGCACTTGGCTACCAGCAGCCCTGCTGCCTTTTGCCATCCCCTTGTCTCCTCCTCCTGACCTCTCCTGGTGGTCTCCCATCCTATCGCTTAGGATGTTTTGGTTACAAAGCCGGGTCTCCTTGCGTGGAGAGGGAGTGGGCCTCCCTTTGATCACACACTTTGCCCTCCCGCACACACCCTGAGTAACAGGAAGGAAGGAAGGAAGGAAGGAAGGAAGGAAGGAAGGAAGGAAGGATTATAATGAGAGTGAGGGAGGGTCTGAGGGAAGTCCTGCCTTAGCACTTGGCTACCACAAGTGCTCCCCCCTGATATGAGTGCCATCGAGCTGGCCATGCCCCCCTAAGCCATGCCCCCTGACCACGCCCCACGCCCCCCTGAAGTCAAACACAACCCTGATGCGGCCCTCAATGAAATCGAGTTTGACACCCCTGGACTAGACATAGCCATTTCCCACAACCATTCATCATACACTTTTATCCCCCAGACCAGAGGTGTGTTCCTCCCAGTAGCGACCCGCTGGTGATGTCACGGTGATGTCATGGAGCCGGTTTGGTCGGTGCTGGTCCATGGGCGCCGCCATCTTTTTTTGGAAAAAAAAATTGGGGGGGAATTTTTTTTTCTTCTGTGCATGCGCAGAAGCCGAGTTTCCGGCACTGCGCATGCATCACCATCTTGGTTTTTGGCGCTTTTTTGAATTTATTTTTATTTTTTGGCACTGCGTGGCCACACGGTGCGGGAGGAAGCGAACCGGCAGCGAGGTAAGTTAGAACCCACCCCTGCCCCAGACCCCTAAGCCTTATGGGGAAGCCTCAGACTCCTCATATGCTGCTGCAATACCCTTTGCTAACAAAGAAGGTTCATACTCCTACATGCTCCAAGTTATTCTAACATCATGTTATTTTCCTCTCAAGAAACGTTTTATCAACCATTATATAGCAAAGTTTTGTACAGCCGCTGTGGATATCTATGGAGATTCTCAATCAATCAGACCACGGTTGTCCTAAAGGCAACTGGACTTTCTTGGGGGGGTTTTCCCTTGAAAATGTTTCGCTTCTGATCCAAGAAGCTTCTTCAGTTCTGACTTCAGTTGCCTTTTTAAAAAGCATCTTTGCGACAGCTGCTGTGAATGTGCACAAACCATCACATCCTCACCTCCATTACATAGGAATGAAATAGACATTCCTGTTACTCTAATATCTTCTTCTAATAATTATTCCAATAATTTGGATTAGTAAAATCCATAATACATTTATAATCACATGTTTACTTTGTTCTATCAATAGAAGAGAATATCTGTAGCTCAGATGTGAACATAGGACATAGAATAATAGAATTAGAAAGGACCTTGGAGGTCTTCTAGTCCAACCCCCTGCTCAAGCAGGAGACCCTATACCATTTCAGACAAATGGTTGTCCAGTCTCTTTTCGAAAGCCTCCAGTGATGGAGCACCCACAACTTCTGGAGGCAAGCTGTTCCACTGGTTAATCCCGTTAACCATTAGGAATTTTCTCCTTAGTTCCAGGTTGCTTCTCTCCTTGGTTAGTTTCCATCCATTGTTTCTTGTCTTGCCTTTTAGTGCTTTGGAGAATAAGTTGACTCCCTCCTCTTTGTAGAAGCCCCTCAAATATTGGAACACTGCTATCATGTCACCTCTGATTCTTCTTTTCACTAGACTAGACATACCCAATTCCTGCAAGCGGTCTTCATATAGTTTAGCCTCCAGCCCCCTAATCATCTTTGTTGCTCTTCTCTGCACTCTTTCCAGAGTCTCAACATCTTTTTATATTGTGGTGACCAGAAGTGGATGCAGTATTCCAAGTGTGGCCTTATTAAACTGAACTGTGGCGTCCTTGCGGCTCTTTAGCTTGGCTCTCTCTCTGAGCTTATTTCATCCTAGTTTGGACATCATCTCTTCTTCTCAGCTTTTTAAAAACTATTAATAGTATACAGTACATATTCCCTTACTTCTTCATGTTCAAAACCATTATATTTGTATGGATGGTTCCTGCAGTAACTTGTTTCTTTATGTTTTCTTTTAGCTGGTCACTGATTGAAATCAATACCATCTCTCTATTTGTTTGAAATGTGAGGTCTATTTCATGATGGTATTCTACTTATTTTAGATCAGCTTGAAATAGTGCCAAAACTTGATTTTCCACCGATTTTATAAACTTAAAACTGACTGGGTGTTGCAGGAAACTTGTGTGACAGCAAATGTAAAAATCAAGCAACAGCGGCGATAATTTAGAAATGAACAAGATATATTTACTTTTCTGAATCGCATCAGCATAAAAAAATATTTGGGAGTTTGATTTCATTGGAAGTATTCCAGATAAAATCTTGCAATAAATTTTAGACACTTTTCCTGTGAGAACATCTTCACAATTCAGGAAATTAATCTATAGGTGGCATCTTGCAATAATTAGGAAGATTAGCAATCTTGCTACATGCTACTTGTTGGAGAAAATGTAAAGAGAAAAAAATAGTTCATTATCACCAATTCTATTATTGCAAGTTATTCTGTAAAGGCTTTTAACTCATTATAAACAAAGCAAGGAAACCGGAAGTTAATCACGTAATCTATAATTTTATTGCAATGCCATATTTGCAATAAACATCTTTATAAAGAATAGCAATAGCAATACCACATTTGGAGTATTGTGTCCAGTTTTGGTCATCACGATACAAAAAAAAAAAGATGTTGAGACTCTAGAAAGAGTGCAGAGAAGAACAGCATATATAGATTAGGGGACCGGAGGTTAAAACATATGAAGAACGGTTGCAGGTATTGGGTATGTCTAGTTTGGTGAAAAGAAGAATTAGAGGTGATACGAGAGTAGGGTTCCAATATTTGAGGGGCTGCCACAAAGAAGAGGGGGTCAAGCTATTTATCAAAGCACCAGAAGGCAATACAAGAAGCAATGGATGAACTAATCAAAGAGAGAAACAACCAAGAATTAAGGAGAAATTTCCTAACGGTGAGAACAATCATTAAGTGGAACAGCTTGCCATCAGAAGTTGTGGGTGCTCCATCCCTGGAGGCTTTAAGAAGAGACTGGCCAGCAAATTGTCTGAAATGGTATAGGGCAGTGTTGGCGAAACTTTTCGGCACTGAGTGCCAAAACAGGGAGGTGCGCACATGTGCCGGAAACCGGAAGAGCAGCTGCCAGGCGCCGGGAAGATGATCTTCTGGTTTCCGCCGCACGCATGCGCACCGGCCAACTGGTCTTCCAATTTATGGTGCACATGCGCAGATGAAGACCAGATGGCCGGTGCACATATGCGCGCCAGAAACTGGAAGATCATCTTCCCGGCGCGTACATGCACTCCAGGCGGCTGCTCTTCCGGTTTTCCAGCGCTCCCGCGCGCATGAAGACCAGCTGGCCGGTGCGCCGGAACCCGGAAGAGCAATGGGCGACAGCTCGCCCGGAGAGATGGCTCTGCGTGCCACTTCCAGCACATGTGCCATAGGTTCGCTCTCACGGGTTAGACTAGAAGACCTCCAAGGTGCCTTCCAACCCTATTATTTTATGTTCTATTTTCTAAAGGTCGAAATGGGAAAAGGAACACTTTAATTGCATTTTTTTTTCCAAATATGGCAACTTTAAGATGTGTGGACTTTAACTCCTAGAATTCCCCAGTCAGTTACTGCTTTAGCACTTGTTGGAAATGCATGTGGATATGGCATTTGTTGAATTTTCCATTTCTAGAAAATTTAACTAGGAAATTGAGGTCAGAGTCTTTTACTGAAATACAATCCCTTCATCACCTCTATGCATCAGGTCCTATGTTATCACGGTTAACAAATCTTCACTTAAGAGTTTTTGTAAACATATTGTTGAGCACACAACATTTTGAACTGTTAAGTTATTCTGTATTTATTTCTGGATTATACTGCTGTTTATTACCATACAACTGAGTGTAGCCTCCGGTTACCATCGGGTATTCACTGGTAATAACATTGCCACAATTGCTACTATGGGTGAATACCCAGATGGTAACCAGGGGCTACACTCAGCTCGCAAGATATATGCTAAAGTATTAGGGTTGTGTGCAATTTGAAAATAATTCACAAGAAGGGCTTCAGACCTCAAGCAAGGATAAACACAGGGGCATTCACAAAAGGTCAAAAAATCAAGATGGCCGTCATGACCTTTAACACGCCCTGCATAATGGGTGGGGCTTCAGTCACGGGGTCATGACGGCCATCTTGACTTTTGTAACCCCTCCTGCTACCAATATTCTCTGTTTGGCCTATATCGTTAAGGTGAGTCTATGACCATCTGCCACGGCCAACTCGCTGCAGGACAAGAGTTACACTAATATCAAAGATTATGGTGGAACAGAATCATTAAAGAAAGGATGCAAAAAGGAGTGACATACTAATGAAATGTGAATGGCAAAAATTACAATAATTTTTATTTATTTTAAATAATTAAATAGAATTGTTAAATTGTCCTGCAGCGAGTCGTCCCGCAGCGAGTTGGCCGTGATGAGTTGGCTGGGGTGAGTTGGCTGTGGCAAGTTGTCCCATTCCCCATTAAGGCAGCCAGATCTCATTTAAGGTTCTTCATTGGTCATGAAAAAAATACAAATGTAAAGGAGTCCCTGTGTGTTTTACTCCGCTAGTCATTGCCAATTCTAGGGGCAGGTGCTCATCTTCGTTTCAAGGGCTGCTGGGCCAGCGCTGTCTGAAGACATTCCCGCAGTCATGTGGTCAGCATAATGTCACGGAGTGCTGATAACTTCCCACCAAAGTGGTACCTCTTTATCTACTCGCATTTGCCTGCTTTCACACTGCTGGGTTGGCAGGAGATGGGGTGAGGACGGGAGGAGCTCACCCCATCGCATGGAGCTTGGGTCTCAAACCTGGTCTGCCAGCTTTCCAGCCGACAAGCCCCGGGTCTTAACCACTGAGCCACTGTGCTACCCCAGGAAAAAATGGGGCTGTTTTAATGAGTCAATTGATTACAGTTAGTGCAACTCTTTAAAGCAGCAACAAGAAGCACTACAAAAGTTTCATTAAAGTCTTTAATGCTTGTTTGGGGCAAATACAGAATCTCGGGAGTGTAGAAGGAATTTTTGAAGAGATGTCTGGGGTTGTCTCAATGCCTATTCCTGGGTAGACAAGCTATGCAGACACCTGGCTTCCTTAGGGAGGTGCCCTTCACTGGCCTTTAGAGCGCCCCCCCCCTCTCAATTTTCCAGGACGATGCCAAAAACAGAGGAGGCACCTCGTCAGCTGTTGCTTAATTTACAGTCTCTGGCCTCCACCATTGATTACAGGTCAACTGCTTTTGCTGAATAAGCTCTCTTATTAACAGTACAACACGCAGGCAGATTCACTAATAACAGATGGGCAGCCTTAAGATCCATAAGGTCACAAAGTAATAGTGACAAGCTGAAAGGCAGACTTCCAGGTCTACTGATTTGACCAATAACCTCTTGCCTGCTCCCTCCCCACTTCCCACCAACTCCCAAACTTTAGTTGAAACAGCTTTTTTAGTATTTCTCGGCTTTTATCCAAGGAGACCAGAAATCAACAGGACTTTCGACTTGGCCAGTCTTAAAAGAAACTGGAGCGGCAGAAAGTAACAAGGAGGTGGCTTTGTGGCACCTGATGGAACCACAGCTTTGCTCCGACAGTGTCTTTGTGCAGCGTGGCCAGACAGAAAATGCAAATAGCACTAGCAATAAGACTTATATACCGCTTCATAGTGCTTTACAGCCCTCTCTAAGCGGTTTACAGAGTCGGCCTCTTGCCCCCCAACAATCTGAATCATCATTTTACGTACCTCGGAAGGATAGAAGTCTGAGTCAACCTTGAGCCGGTCAGGATCGAACTGCTGACAGTGGGCAGAGTCAGCCTGCAATGCTGCATTCTAACCACTGCACCCCATGGCACAGAATATTGACTTATGTTTTATGACAGTGAGAGCAATTAATCTATGGAACAGCTTGCCTCATGGAGTTGTGGGTGCTCTACAGTTAGTTCTTGACTTAGAAGAGTTCATTTAGTGATTGTTCGAAGATATAACAGCACTGAAAAAATGGACTTATGACCGTTTTTAAAACCGTTGCAGCATTCCCATGGGTCATGTGATCCAAATTTGGATGCCTGGCAATTGATTCATGTTTATGACGGTTGCAGCGTCCCAGGGTCATGTGATCACCTTTTGCGACTTTCTGACAAGCAAAGGCAATGGGGAAGCCAGACTCACTTAACAACCATGTTAGTAACTGAAGAACTGCAGTGATTGACTTAACAACTCTAGCAAGAAAAGTCGTAAAATGAGGCAAAGCTCGCTTAACCAATGTCTCGCCTAGAAACAGAAATTTGGGGGCTCAATTGTGGTCGTAAGCCGAGGACTACTTGTATCACTGGAGGTTTTCAAAAACAGACTGGACAACCATTTGACCGGGGTGCCATAAGGTTCCTTCCTTGGGGCGGGGATTGGACTAGAAGACCTCCAAGATCCCTTCCCACCCTATGACTCTATGATTCACATTTGCTGTTGTTAGTCAGCATCGCTTTAAAGCAGCCACATCTTTCCCCAGGATCCTGCTGCAGCTGAAGAGGATGGCTGCACAATCCCTGGAAAATGTCTATGGAGATTCTCAATCATCCAGGTCATGGTTGTCCCAAAGGTGCATTTTTCAAGAGGCAACTGGACTTTCTGGTTTTTCTTTGAAGATGTTTTGCTTCTCATGCAAGAAGCTTCTTCAGCTCTGACCGTCCTTGCAGACAGCTGGTCATTTGCATTCTTTATGTACACAGAGAGCATATGCACCAAAGATAAATTCCTTGTGTGTCCAATCACACTTGGCCAATAAAGAATTTTATTCTCTTCTATTTTGGAGAATCGTTGAGGCAACTTGGAGGTTTATCTGTGTCCTCAGGGTCACCTGAGTGATGCAAATAGGTGTGGAGCCTTCTTGGAACTGTTGAAAGGACTGTGTTGTAGATTGGAGATAAAGTATGTCATATCCCTCCCCCTCTGTTGAGTTCCAAGAAGGCTCCACACCCATTTGCACCACTCAGGTGACCCTGAGGACACAGATAAACCTCCAGGTGGCCTTAATGACTCTCGCTAAAAGAATGCAAATGACCAGCTGTCTGCAAGGAGTATCAATCCTTCCATTCCCCACTATCCAGTCACAGGTGAAGAAGCTTCTTGGATGAGTGAAACGTCTTCAAAGAAAAACCAGAAAGTCCAGTTGCCTCTTGAAAAAAGCACCTTCGGGAATCCCTGGAAAAGATGCGGCTGCTTTAAAGAGTTACTGACAACCCTACTTGAGCACCCACCTCCGCTCCGAAGCGCATGCTACTCTCTCCAAATCCATATTGTGTCCACTTTATTCTCAGTGGCAAAGAAATTAAGGCCAAGGAGGGGAAATGAAATCGAGAGTAGATCCCACAACCTACACCAGGGGTCTCCAACCTTGGCAACTTTACGACTTGTGGACTTCAACTCCCAGAATTCCTCAGCCTCTGCTATTTCGAGGAATTTGACATCGGAGCTGATAATCGAAAGTGAACTGGTTGACACTTAGTAGGGCAACTTTGCCTGTGTTTGTGAGTGGCTCTGGAAAAAGTGTTGGTACAGAGAAAGGACTGGTCCGAGTTTGGGAGTAAAGACTAAAGTGACAGTGACAGTGACTGTGCAAAATAGACGGAAGTAGACATCTTGGATTTTGGACTTTAGACTTTGGATTTTGAACACGGAGATTTCGCAGAGGCAAGGGTGAGAAGCAGGAGTAAAGAATATTGGTGAAATTGGTGAAGACCTCTGGAGTGTTTATATCTATACCCAGTTTGATACTTACAATATATATTTATCTATTTATATTTATATTTATACACATATTTATATTATATTTATTAACTATTAATTAATCAAGCTATATATGATAGAGGTTTTATAAAATTATAATTGATTATAGATTTATTTATTGGTTATATTTGTTAATAGACAACTCTATATTTAGATTAAGAGGATATATTCCGGTAGATTTCTGTATAGTATTTTAGTTATAGACAATTAATATCTTATAATAGTATATTTAAAAAGCTATATAGATATAGATATATATATGGAAAATTGATGGTTGCATAACAGTTATTTGATTGAGTATATAGCTGTGTATTAGATTTAAGTGCGATAAGAAAAGAAGATATCTGAGATTCTGATAGATAGTCTATGGTGCTGTGGAAGATGCGGCTGCTTTAAAGAGTTACTGACAACCCTACTTGAGTGCCCACCTCCGCTCCAAAGCGCATGCTACACTCTCCAAATCCATATTGTGTCCACTTTATTCTCAGTGGCAAAGAAATTAAGGCCAAGGAGGGGAAACAAAACCGAGAGTAGATCCCACAACCTACACAATACAAGGGAGACCCACTGTGGAGCACAAGATCAGAGTGTAACCCACTCACATATGCCTGCAGTTACCGGGGCGTTCCCCCTATGAGGAGAAGGAAGAGCCGTAGCCAATTAAGTCCGTGTAAAGCAGAATTCCATTTGCCTAATGAAGTCTAGTTTAGCAGGTTTTATGTTGAAGCTCCCTTTGAAGTTGAGTATATCTCATCTCACACAAAGAGAAAATGAATGAACCCACAAGGGAGCCCAAGCATCAGCCTGGCACTCGAGATCCTTGGTTTGGAAGGAGTACTAAGATGCAGGCAAATATGCAGGGAGATAAAATAATACGGTCTTTTCTTTTTTTATTTCAGCTCCCATGCAGAATTACTCTAAAGGATCGTTAACACAGGTAGTCCTCAACGTACGACCACAATTGAGCCCCAAATTTATGTTGTTCAGTGAGAAATGTGTTAAGTGAGTTTGCTCCATTTTCTCCCCATGTTTGTTAAGTGAATCACCGCAGTTCTTAAATTACTGGCACGGATGTTAAGTGAATCTGGCTTCCCGATTGATTTTGCTTGTTGGAAGGTCGCAAAAAGGGATCACGTGACCCTGGGACACCGCAACCGTCATAACTATGAGTCTATTTCCAAAAGTCTGAATTTTGATCATGTGACCCTGGGGATGCTACAATGGTCATAAGTGTGAAAAATGATCATAAGTCACTTTTTTCAGTGCCGTTGTAACTTTGAACAGTTGCTAAATGAACCGTTGTAAGTCGAGGACTACCTGTATACAACAGCAGTTCTTATCTTTTGTGTGAATCAGTATCTTGCCACCAAACCCCATTTTGGACTATAGGTAATCCTTGACTTACGACCACAACTGGTCGTAACCGAATTTCGGTTGCTAAGCAAGGTGGTGGTTAAGTGAATCCTGTCTGATTTTATGGCCATTTTTTCCCCTCCTGGTTGTTAAGCAAACCACTGCAGTGAAGCAAATCCTGGGGTTATTGTGTGAATCCTGCTTCCCCCCCCCACTTTGACTTTGCTTGTTGGGAGCTGCCTGGGAGGGCGGCCAAATTTATTTTTATTAATTTATTTATTTTGCAAAATTTGTATGCCGCCCAACTCCCGAAGGACTCTGGGATGCTATAACTCAGGGGTGTCAAACTCTATTTCATTGAAGGCCGCATCAGGGTTGTGACGGGGGGGTCGTGGGAGTGTGGCCAAAGTGGGCGTGACCAGCTCGACGTCACTCGTGTTGGAGTTGCCTGTGGTAGCCCGAGCGCTCTGCCAGTAAAAATGGAGCTCGGGGGGGCGGCGTGCGTGGCCCTCCTGAGTTCCATTTTTGCTGGCAGAAGGTAGCAGGAGGGCGTCGCAGCCAAAAACAGAGCTCGGGAGGGCCACGTGCGGCCCTCCCGAGCTCTGTTTTCGCTGGCAGAGGCACCGTGGGCCAGTCCTTTGTTGTTTCCAGGGCAGCCCCACGGGCCAGATCTAAGCTAAATATGAGCCAGCAGTTTGCGGCGGCAGCCAAAAAAGCCAATGCAGTCCTAAATTGCATTAACAGAGGGATTCAATCAAGATCAAGGGAGGTACTAATACCACTCTATAAAGCAGTGGTTCTCAACCTTTCTAATGCCGCGACACCCCCCCGCGACCCCCCCCCTACCACCGCGACCCCCTCCCTACCCTCTCCCCACGCAGGATGAGGTGATAAAGGGGGCGTGGCACCAGGGGTGAAATGCTCCCGGTTTGGGCTTGCCTGCGGGTCGCCAGACAGCTGGTAACGACAGAAGCGGGAGACTTCGCCCACCCGCCCGGATGCCGCC
>QLTV01003959.1:429888-483723 GCA_003457575.1 Thermophis baileyi | reverse complement strand
CACACTATAAAAAAGATGTTGAGACTCTAGAAAGAGTGCAGAGAAGAGCAACCAGAATGATTAGGGGACTGGAGGCTAAAACATATGAAGAACGGTTGCAGGAACTGGGTATGTCTAGTTTAATGAAAAGAAGGACTGGGGGTGACTTGATAGCAGTGTTCCAATATCTCAGGGGCTGACACAAAGAAGAGGGAGTCAAGCTATTCTCCAATAGCAATAGCAATAGCACTTAGACTTATATACCGCTTCACAGTGCTTTACAGCCCTCTCTAAGCGGTCCACAGAGTCAGCATATTGCCCCCAACAATCTGGGTCCCCATTTTACCCACCTCAGAAGGATGGAAGGCTGAGTCAACCTTGAGCCGGTGAGATTTGAACCGCCGAACTGCAGCTAGCAGTCAGCTGAAGTAGCCTGCAGTACTGCACTCTAACCACTGCGCAACCTCGGCTCTTACCCAAGCACCCGAAGGCCAGGCAAAGAATAACGGATGGAAACTGATCAAGGAGAGATTCAACCTAGAAATAAGTAGAAATTTTCTGACAGTGAGAGCAATCAACCCATGGAACAGAAGTTGCCTTTGGAAGTTGTGGGAGCTTCATCACTGGGAGCTTTCAAGAAGAGATTGGACTGCCATCTGTCAGAAAGGTGTAGGGTCTCCTGCTTGAGCGGGGGGTTGGACTAGATGACCTACAAGGTCCCTTCCAACTCTGTTAATCTGTTAAATCTGTTAAAGCACCCCGCAGGCCGTCTCCAGCCCATGGGCCTTGAGTTTGACATCCCTGCTATAACTGTTGGAAATACAAAAGATAAATCCGGTTGCAAAGGACCTGAATTTTGACCGTAGGGATGCTGCAATGGTCATAAGTGCAAGGACCTGTCTTAAGTCACTTTTTTTTCCAACGCCACTGTAACTTTTCAACGGTTGCTAAACAAACGGTTTTTAAATGGAGGACTACAGGGAGCCCTCGACTGATGGCCATTATTGAGCCCAAAATTTCTGTTGTTAAGTGAGTTTTGCCCCATTTTACAACGGTCGTTAAGTGAATTGCTGCAGTTGATAAGTTAGTAACCCGGTTGCTAAGTGAATCTGACTTCCCCATTGACTTGTCAGAAGGTCGCAAAAGGGGATCACGTGACCCAGGGACACAGCGACCGTCATAAATATGAGTCTGTTGCCAAGCGTCTGGATTTTGATCACGTGAGCATGGGGAGGCTGCAAAAGTCGTAACTGTGAAAACGGTCGTAAGTCGCTTTTTTTCGGTGCCATTGTAACTTCGAATGGTCACTAAACAAACTGTTTTAAGTCGAGGACTACCTGTATCTGTAGTACATTAAGAGCCGAGGTGGCGCAGTGGTTAGAGTGCAGCACTGCCGGCTACTTCAGCTGACTGCTAGCTGCAGTTCGGCGGTTCAAATCTCACCGGCTCAAGGTTGACTCAGCCTTCCATCCTTCTGAGGTGGGTAAAATGAGGACCCAGATTGTTGGGGGTAAGAGGCTGACTCTGTGAACTGCTTAGAGAGGGCTGTAAAGCACTATGAAGCGGTATATAAGTCTAAGTGCTATTGCTATTGCTATTAGCAAAAGGGTGGCAATCCAGCATGGCAGAGAGAACACTGGCCTGATTATATTCCTCCCTCCTTCGGCAAAAAAAACGGTTGGTATTTGGGATGAAACCTTGTGAGTTTTAGAGGGGAGTGCAAAATTTTTTTTGCAAGATGGTGTGTTCTCTCAAAGGGACATCAACTCCCATGGTCAAAAGCAAGCTGTGCTTTGCATTGTCCGTCCCACAATAATCTGACCTTCACATTCACACGAGTTCTGCGCACTGCAATGTTTAACTCGTGGGGAAGGAGCAAGAAACTAGCATGGTTTAAACAGCTCCACTTGGTAAAACACATCAGGAGGCCGAGTCCTCAGGAAGGCTGTTTTGACTGAGATTTGTTACAATCACACAATTTTGCAAGTTGGATTGTGCTGTGCCTCTTTCCCCTTCTTATGCTCCAGTGAATTAGAGTAGAGTCTACCTAAACCACTTCTGTATATTCTCTTGTTTTTCTGAACTTAAACAATGCTGTAGCCTTTTATGCCTAGGTAATAGTTCCTGTATATCTATATCAAGGTCATTTTTCTTATTCTCTAGAAAAACTCAGTTAATTAAGCCAAAGGGATTAAATTTAGCCCCAGCTAAACCAATATCTAGTGGGGGCTAAACTATCTTCCCATCATCATCACCGTGGTGAATGCATTTGGATATTAATCGTTTTTTTTCCCTATGTAGAAAGTTAGTACCCACCCCTCTCCTAGAAGAATGAAATATTTTGAGAAATATTAAAAAAAGCAGAATATTATATTTCCCTGGTTGAGAAGTGGAGAAACTTGTTTTTCTTAAAAGATAGAAAGCAGACTCAATCTCCCTCCCCCCAGCAGATATTTTGTGCCCATTGAGAAAGACTGGGCCATCCTATCTACAAAACAAGAGAGAGAGAGAGAGCTTTTTGCCAGTTTAAAAGTTAAACAAAAAATAGGATAGAAAAGAAAGATAAAGAAAACAGTGTTTAAAACAATAGAAAGAAAAAAGAGAAAGAAAAAGAGAGACTTAAAGAAGCAACTTCTGATCTTCTTTACTGCAGTTATAAATTAAGACATGGCCCTTCAGGACATAATAGGATTAACCCTCTACCATTTAGCAGCAAAGCTCACCACATTGCACAATCTCCTAAGGACATTGACTCACCCTCCAAACTTCAACCAAACTTAGCTCAGACAACTCTTTCTCCTCTTCCTCCTCTCTGCAAATCCTACTCCCTTCTAGTACTGATGATATTATCTAGTTAGGTAATGAAATGTCTACAAGAAAACCACCAAGCTGAGAGCGCACCAAGGACCTCTCATTTCAACCCCGAGCTACAAATATTCTCCTTTATTGATACTTGATACCCTTTTCTCCCCTTCAAAATTACACAGCATAGTACCCTTCTCCCTATATGTAGCCCTTTTTAATCAGTAAATCCAGAAATCACAATTTTTATCCATTTTCGGCCAAAAGTCCAGCCTTTGATAAAAAGGAGTCACAGCTCCTTCCCTAATCAGACAAATCAATTTAGGCACCTCTGCAAGTTCTACCATCTTCCCCAGCCAAAAGGAGTATTCATTCCCTTTTGCCTTTTCTGACCGTACTTTGTGGTTCCTCCTGCCCAAGCTCAAACTCTGACTCTGTTCATCTTCAAAGTTACAGAGGAGAAAGAAAATTTGAGACTCTAGAAAGTGTGCAGAGAAGAGCAACCAAGATGATTAAGGGACTGGAGGCTAAAACATACGATGAATGGTTGCAGGAACTGGGCATGGCTAGTCTAGTGAAGAGAAGGACCAGGGGAGACACGATAGCAGTCTTCCAATACTTGAGGGGCTGCCACAGAGAGGAGGAAGGGGGTCAAGCTATTTTGCAAAGCACCTGAAGGCCAGACAAGGAACAATGGATGGAAACTGAACAAGGAGAGATTCAACCTAGAAACAAGGAGAAATTTCCTGACAGTGAGAACAATCAACCCATGGAACAGAAGTTGCCGTCGGAAGTTGTGGGAGCTTCATCACTGGAGGCTTTCAAGAAGAGACTGGACTGCCATCTGTCAGAAATGGTGTAAGATCTCCTGCTTGGGCAGGGGGGGTTGGACTACATGACCTACAAGGTCCCTTCCAACTCTGTTATTCTGTATAAATCTGTATGAAATACTGCATTAATTCCCCTCCTCCTACAATCGGGGTGTGCAGTTGTCGCTTGTCAAGCACGCCGCATTCTTTAAAGCTTTACAATGGAAAGTGGGTTTTGTTTTGCTGCAAATAATAGACCCGAGTTATTACAAATCACATTAAATTGTGCAGAGACCGAAGTATTCTCAGCCATGATATAACTGCCTGGGATTAGAAGGAGTCTGCCGTTTGTGAGAGAGAATGTGTTTCTGTGTAGTTATGTTTAAAGATTTTTTTTATTATTACAGTACTCGGTTATTATAAAAAGAGTTTCGACTTACTAAGTCAATTTTTTTTTTAAAGCTTTGGTGCAAATGTCTTCATTGTGCTCTGGAAGCCGTACTTCATAACAGAATAAAAATTCTGTCGCTGGATTAATATAAGTTATTTTTTCAGCTGGAAGGAAGATGCTACCACAGAGGAGTAAACCCATTCGATTCGTTTAGCCAACAAAACACTCCAGAGAGTCAGTTTGTCTAGTGATTAAAGCACCAGACTAGAAAGTGGGATAAAGTGAGTTCTAGTTCCTTCTTAGGCATGAAAGCCAGATGGATGACTTTGGGCCAATCACCAGGAAACTGTGAGTTCTAGTTCCATCTTAGGCATGAAAGCCTACTGGGTTACTTTGGGCCAGTCACCAGGAGATGTGAGTTCTAGTCCTGCCTTAGACACGAAAGCCGACTAGGTGACTTTGGGCCAGTCACCAGGAGATGTGAGTTCTAGTCCTGCCTTAGACACGAAAGCTGACTAGGTGACTTTGGGGAAAACAGGAGGAGGAAGATTTATGGGATATGTTTGCTGCCTTGAGTTATTTGTAAAAATAATAAAGGCGGGATACAAACAAGCAAATAAAAATAATGATGCTTCTTCCATTCAAGTAAGCAGGGCCTCCAGTTTATATCCCAACCTCCAATTTAAAAAAAAAAAAACGATTAAAAAACGATTCCCTTGAGGGGAAATATGTAGTAGCAACAAGTTTCACAAGGTCTGTTCACTTAATGCAAACTTTCCTCTAACAACTCCACGTTGTAAATCTCACCGCAGGGAACTCAGCACAGCTGTAATTCAGCAGGAGGAGAGTAGATGTCAAAATGATGACAAGCCAGACTGCAGAGGTTTATGAAGAGAGAGGGAAAGAGGGGGGGGAGAGAGAGAGAGAGAGAGACAGAGGAGAGAGAGACAGAGACAGAGAGAGACAGAGACAGAGAGAGAGGAGAGAGGGGGGGAGAGAGAGAGGAGAGAGAGAGGAGAGAGACAGAGAGAGAGAGAGAGAGGAGAGGGGGGAGAGAGAGAGAGGAGAGAGGAGAGAGGAGAGAGGAGAGAGAGGGAGAGAGAGAGAGAGAGAGAGAGAGAGAGAGAGAGAGAGAGAGAGAGAGAGAGAGAGAGAGAGAGAGAGAGAAACCTTGAGAAAAAAGCTGGAAAAGAGGCCTCTACCACTTAGTTCACTTTTCCCTGGAAATATCTTTACAGTAAGCAGAGTTGAGGTGATGGGAACCCCCAAAAAATGATTTTCCTTGGCAAAAAGCCACTTGAGACTTTGAAAAAGAGACGCGGGTCTGCCTCCAAGCAAATCTGGAGATGATCGGCCTCAGAAAGAAGGGGAAATGTTATGAAATACTGCCCAGAATGACTTTATAGCTTGTCAACCTCCCAATATCCAGTTTCAGACAGTTGTTGCATTCCTGTCAAAATCTTTATTTGCTTTCCCAGATAATACTTGATCTCAGATTTTCTTGATATATATACATTCAATTACAGCCCCTGTGCAGAAGAGAACTCTCTGTCCTTCTCTTCTAGCAGACCATGTCCTGTTTGCTGAACAAAGAAATGCTTTCCAGATTTAGGTAAAATTCTCTTGGGAGAAATGTGAGGTTTCTCTCATTTCCGTCTATGGGAAAGATGTCTACCCTGAAGATGACCTGACCGGAGCCATCTTGGAGCTATTTATAAATATTAAAATGAAAATAAAGATAGCAGGGAAGTGGGAAGGGAAAAGGAAAAGAAAGGTGTGCGATAAAGAGGAAGAAAGAAAAAAAGAATTGACTTCCTGAGCCACGGTGGCGCAGTGGTTAGAGTCAGGGGTGGGTTCTGCTTTTCTTCGCTGCCGGTTCGCTCAGTGACGCTTTGCCGCGCTTTGCGCATGCGCAGTGCTTAAAAAAAGCTTCTGCGCATGCGCAGAAGCAAAAAACAAGATGGTGGCACCTATGGGGCCGCTGAGAGAACCAGCTCGGGGGTGTGGCAGGCGTGGGTCGCTACCGGTTCTAGCGACCCACGCCGCCACATTACTAACGATTCTATAGAACCGGTCCGAACCGGTAGGAACCCACTTCTGGTTAGAGTGCAGTACTGCAAGCTACTTCTGCTGGCTGCCTGCAATTTGGCAGTTCAAATCTCACCAGGCTCAAGGTTGATTCAGCCTTCCATCCTTCCGAGGTCGGTAAAATGAGGACCCAGATTGTTGGGGGCAAGAGGCTGACTCTGTAAACCGCTTCGAGAGGGCTGTAAAGCACTGTGAAGTGGTATATAAGTTTTTGCTAAGTGCTATAAAGCGGTATATAAGCTATTGCTAAGTGCTATTCCAACTAAAGTATAAAATAGTATTTCACTCTCAACGTTTTTCTTTTTTAGTATTTCATATTTAGTAATACTAGCCATTGCTATAACAACAATCTAATCTAATCAACAAAACCCAAAGTCAAAACTTCATTTTTTTTTCTGTCTCGTACACGAAGTCTAAAAGCAGTTTCCAAGTAGAAACAAAACTCGAAGCATTCTTTCATTAAAGCAGTTAGTTTGGCCATCTCTTCCAGCAACCTCACTTTTCCATCCATTCTTCCATTGTGAGGATTGACCTCTCTGCCTCCTAAACTTTCTTGACTTTCAGCCAATGCCCAGAGACGTCCTCTCCTCAGAAAGGAGACCATCCAGAGACCTTTTTCAGATTAGGAAATGTGACCACCAGAGATAGTTCGGAAAGAGATGCCTCAGTACAAGGGTCTCCAACCTTGGCAACTTTAAGAGGTGGACTTCAACTCCCAGAGTTCCTCAGCCAGCTGGCTGAGGAATTCTGGGAGTTGAAGTCCACAAGTCTTAAAGTTGCCAAGGTTGGAGACCCCTGCCTCAGAAAACACAAGCAGTGGCACCTTTAACAGACTATCAATATTTGCTGGGTGTAATCCAGGTTACTGTCTGGTCTAATTGCAATAAAACCACTTTTTAACTTAGGAGCCATCTGGCCTGACATGTGTTCCTTGACCTCTGCCATCTTGGCTCATTTAAGATAGCCCAAGAGGTGGGCTGGGTGGACCTGGGGAAGGCCAAAGAACCACTGTGGGCAGACATACTGTCTCTGATGGAGCAAGTGGTCTGTTTTAAATTTGGGATCTTTTTTTAATGTTTATTAATTTTCTAAGTTAACTCAAGGTGTTGAGTTGACGTACCTAATACATCTTCCTCTTCCTCTTTTCCCCACCACAACAGTCTTATGAGGTGAGTTGGGCTGAGGGAGGGTGACGGACCCAAATTCAGCCAGATAGCCTCATGCCTAAGGCAGGACTAGAACTCAGAGTCTCCCTGTTTCTAGCCTGGTGCCTTAATCACTAGACCAAACTGGCAACTGGATTGGATTGGATTGGAGATTAGATTAGATTAGATTAGATTAGATTAGATTAGATTAGATTAGATTAGATTAGATTTTAGAGACTGGATTAGAGACTGGATTAGGGATTAGGGATTAGGGATTAGGGATTAGATTAGATTAGATTAGATTAGATTAGATTAGATTAGATTAGATTAGATTAGATTAGATTAGATTAGATTAGATTAGATTAGATTAGATTAGATTAGATTAGATTAGATTAGATTAGATTGAAAAGGCACCTTTGGGACAACTCTCAGGCCTGCAAAATTTGTTACTGTAATCTCATAATAAAAGTAATATTAGCATTTATAACTTTGATTTCCCAGTCTGGACCACTTCAAAGAGCTAACAATGCCTTCTTCTGGGAAAAATGGGGAAGGGGACCTTGTTAATCCAGCTTGTCAGCCCCCCCCCAAACCAAGAAAGACACACAGAGCTACTTCTAGCAGTTTGCTTAAAGAGAGAAGCAACCTAGAACTAAGGAGAAATTTCCTGGTACTGAGAACAATCAACCAGTGGAACGGCTTTCAGAATTTGCGGGGATCTTCAGAAGTTGTGGGTGCTCCATCACTGGAAATTTTCAAGAGATTGGATGGCCACTTGTCTGGAATGGTATAGGGTCTCCTGCTTGAGCAGGGGGTTGGACTAGAAGACCTCCAAGGTCCCTTCCAACCCTATTATTCCATCTTCTATGTTCTAATTGTATATTTTATATTTTATAAATCACTTCAAGATGTTTTGATATAAGTAATAGTATAAAACTATATTAAAGAAAGCAACCACAGCGAGATTTATAGCAGGAACGTCCCTGCTGCTCTCCTGTAAATCAGCAAAGGGTGGAAAAAGGGAATTTGGAAGGACAGCTGGACCAGCAGTCATCCGTCAGCTCAGAGGGCAGAGCCTTGAAAGCCGCCTCCAGGATTTATTTTTAATGTATTTATTATCGGTGTATTTGTCAGATTAATACCTCGGCTCTTCTCCAAATGTTTGAGGTGGGTTACACGTGGATTTCCCTTTATTTTAACTTCACAACCGTAATGCTGTGAGGGACGTTGGATGGGTAGAGAATGCTTGGCTGATAACCACCGAGATCCAGATGGACGTCAACCTAGATCTGTTCTTAGTCCAACATTTAACCACGGATTCACATCACACGGGGGTTCTGCAGTTGATCAATAGGCATTCATCAGATTACACAGCTCTGAAAGATTTCTGAAAGCCGACTAAACCGAACCAATACTGTACTATTGGCTTTTCCGGTGTGGAAAAAAGGCTGTTTAGCTTCCCTCCCACTTAGAAAAATTAATACTTAACCATTTAAAAAAAAAAGGCCAGGCAACCTTACATTTCGAGAAGTAGCATCAAGTTAAAACACTGGAGGTTTTTAAAAAGAGATTGGATAACTATTTTTCTGAAGTGGTACAAGTAGTCCTTGATTTACCACAGTTCATTTAATGACCGTTTAAAGTTACAACAGCACTTATGGCCGTTTTTCACAATTAATGACCATTCGTTCCAGCATTCCCATGGTCATATGATCAAAATTCAGACACTTGGCAACTGACTCATATTTATGACAGTTGCAGTGCCCTGGGATCATGTAATCTCCTTTTGCAGTCTTCTGACAAGCAAAGTCAATGAGGAAGCCAAATTCACTTAACAACCGTGTTACTAACTTAACAACTGCAGTGATTCACTTAACAACTGTGGTAAGGAAAGTCGTAAAATGGAGCAAAACTCACTTAACAAATGTTTCACTTAGCAACAGAAATTTTGGGCTCAATTGTGGTTGTAAGTCAAGGACTATCTGTATTTCCTGCTTGAGGAGGGGGCTGGACTAGAAGACCTCCAAGGTCCCTTTTAACTCTGTTATTCTGTTGTATCAAAGGTGTGGGGTTTTTTTTTGTTGTTTTTAAAGGCAACTGGACTGATTTTTTTGAGAAAAAAGAAGACTTTTCGCTTCCTATCCTGGAAGTTTCATCAGCTGTATTGATGAAACATCTTCTTTTTCCTCAAAAAATCAGTCCAGTTGCCTTTTCAAAAATAGAAACCAGTTTTAGCAATAGCACTTAGACTTATATATCGCTTTACAGTGCTTTACAGCCCTCTCTAAGCGGTTTACAGAGTCAGCATATTGGCCCCCCAACAATCTGGGTCCACATTTTATCCACCTCGGAAGGATGGAAGGCTGAGTCAACCTGGAGCCTGGTGAGATTCGATCTGCCAGATTGCAGGCAGCCGGCAGTCAGCAGAAGTAGCCTGCAGTACTGCACTCTAACCACTGTGCCACCGAGTTTTAATACAACTATGACCTGGATGACTGAGAATCTTCGTAGACATCTGTTATTCTGTTCTGTTATTCAAAAACATCTTTAGATGTTGGGTAGGTTAGATCCTGAGATCCAAGAAACCTTTGTCCGGATGCAAGCTGACCTTCTTTTAGTAGTTAAGAAAACCAATCAACCCAAGTCTTGAAATGCAACTGATAAAAACATTCAGAGCTTTGCTTCAAGGCTGTGGGAGGTTTAGCAAAATAAATCCTAAGGTATGTCTAAAACATGAATAATGGGTGTAGGTCTATCTTGGCTATTTTATATACCTCACTAAAGAGTTACTATCCCGAAATAGCTTCTGCTTTTTAAATAAAGCAAGCTATTTTTAAGCCTGTGAAAATATGATTTCAAAGGAACTATTTTCATGGAAATTAATTAGCTTCCTTAGGTTTTTAATTACAGCTCTGTGATATGGGCAGGCTAATTATCCAATAATCCTATTTCTTGCGAGCAAAGAAGATTAATACAGAATGCCCCCAGCCCAAAATCTCTCACTCATCCTCTCTTACGATACTACATGTGGCTTTAATTCATTAAAAAAAAAACTCTATTCACCTTTCTCTCAATTTGGTGTTCAGGTTTGTTCTCTGAATGCCTAAAAACAAGACTTAGAGATGCAGGCTTGTTCAGCCCCTAACAGTCTTTTTTTATCCTAAGGGTACTAAGATTAAAAGGGGTTTCGAAAGCACATGGGTGGTGTGGTCCACTCCAACATTTCACACAGTTCCTGCATATGAAGGAACCATTCCTTGATAGAAGGATCTTCACAAAGCCCTCTTTTGTCCTAAAAACTAGAACATAGACTAATAGGGTCGGAAGGGACCTTGGAGGTCTTCTAACCCAACCCCCTGGTCAAGGAGGAGACCATATCATTCTGGGCAATTTAATGAGGGAGCTTAATAGCAGAATAACAGAGCAGAGACCCCGGAGGTCTTCTAGTCCAACCCCTGCTGAAGCAGGAGACCCTATCCCATTCCAGACAAGTGGCTGTCCAGTCTCTTCTTGAAAACCTCCAGTGATGGAGCATCCACAACTTCTGGAGGCAAGTCGTTCCACTGATTAATTGTTCTCACTGTCAGGCAATTTTTCCTTGGTTGGATCACTCTTTAATGATCTTCACCTCATTACCGAGGTGGCGCCGAGGTGGCGCAGTGGTTAGAGTGCAGTACTGCAGGATACTTCAGCTGATTGCTAGTTGCAGTTCGGCAGTTCAAATCTCACCGGCTCAAGGTTGACTCAGCCTTCCATCCTTCCGAGGTGGGTAAAATGAGGACCCAGATTGTTGGGGGCAATATGCTGATTCTGTGAACCGCTTAGAGAGGGCTGTAAAGCACTGTAAAGCGGTATATAAGTCTAAGTGCTATTGCTATTACTTCTTGTCTTGCCCTCAAGTGCTTTGGAGACTAAATCAACCCCATCTTCTATGTGGCAGCCCCTCAAATACTGGAAGACAGTTATCATATCACCCCCAGTCCTTCCATTTGTCAGCCTAGACATTCTTAGTTCTCTTCACCATTCATTGTACAGTCTGGCCTCCTGACCCTTCATCATCTTTGTTGCTCTTCTCTGCACACTTTCCAGGGTCTCAGCATCTTTTTTGTATCATGGTGACCAGAACTGGATGCAGTAGTCCAAGTATGATCTAGGTTCATTTTTAACTAGATTTAGTTAAAAATGTTGGTGAAAAGTGGTAATTATCCTTCAGAGAAACTAAAATTGGAGTCCTAGTGGACAATCACTTAAATATGAGCCAGCAGTGTGCAGCGGCAGCAATACTTGGTTGCATTAAACAGAGGGATAGAGTCAAGATCAGTGAAGTATTAGCATCGCTTTATTACTGCTTTATAAAACCTTATAAATTCCACATCTGTGTGGAATCTACATCTATGTGAATTCCATATCTGTATGGAATCTCCAGTTTTAGTAACCACATTATAAAAAAAGTTGTTGAGACTTTGGAAAGAGTGCAGAAAAGAGCATCTAAGATGATTGGGGTCTGGAGGCTAAAACATATGAAGAACGGTTGCAGGAATTGGGCATGTCTAGTCTAATGAAAGGAAGGAGGTGACATGATTGCATCTTCCATGAGGGGCTGCCACAAAGAAGAGGGGGTCAACCTATTTTCCAAAGAAGGAAAGACAAGAAGGAATGGATAGAAACCAATCAAGGAGAGATGCAACTTAAAACTAAGGAGAAATTTCCTGACAATGAGAACAATTAATCAGTGGAAGGGCTTGACTTCAGAAGTTGTGGCTGCTCCATCACTGGAGGCTTTTAAGAAGAGACTGGACAGCCATTTGTCTGAAATGGTGGAGGGTCTCCTGCTTGAGCAGGGGGTTGGACTAGAAGACCTCCAAGCTCCCTTCCAATCCTATTATTCTGTATTTTGTAAATTAAAACTCTTATTATTATTTGAAAGTCATACATAATTAATTGGATAGGGACCAGTTACGGAATTTTCTCATAATGAACCAAGAGTCATCTTGGACAGCAGGGTAGGTGGGATAGATAGATAGATAGATAGATGATAGATAGATAGATAGATAGATAGATAGATAGATAGATAGATAGATAGATAGATAGATAGATAGATAGATAGATAGATATTCTGCCCTTTACTGCAAAGAATATTCTTTCTTTGCAAGATGATACCATTCATCACCTCTCTGTGAGTCTCCTAAAGAAAGGAGGAAAAATACTGGTTTCTTTCAAAAATCACTCTCCACTCAGTATTCTGAAGAGCAAATACTTGTGCAATTAAAAGAAAAAAAGTGAGATCATTTTTCTACCACTTCATGTCTGATGAAAGGGTATAATCCGTATTATCACGATGGTCTCAACCACTTATTTCCATTTTATTATTTCAATCTAGTTTTCCGCAGCCTTTCGAGGACAGGGCCCTCCTAGGAGGTTTGGGAGAAGGAACAAAATACACACGAGGCATTGTTGCTAACATGATTTTAGGCAAACTATTTCAAATAAAACCACTGAAAATAATAAATGCCACTTTCAAAATATCCACCAATAACGAATGGGCTGGGTTTAAGGATGGATGGACTGGGGTCAATCCAATTTGCTCTACATAACAAATTTCCAATCCTGCTTTTTCCTTTTCTTGATTTTTAATTGGGGGGGGGGGGAACTGAAGTGCAAGTGGTCGTAATCTTGACTCTTTCTTTTGTGAGCAAACGTGTCCTACAGGCTCACAGCAATCTTTAGTTCTCAGCAGTTGAGGCTGCATCTTTCAAAAATATCTTGGTGTGACCAGGAGATGCACAATGTTGCTATGAGTAGCTTTTACCTTGAGGCCAGGTTACCTTGCTCACCTTACAGATTCTCAGAAGTAACACCATTATCATCATCATCATTATCATTGCCATCTCCATCTCTTCCTCCTCTCCTTCTCCTCCTTTTCCTCTGTCATGCATTCCTCCTCCTCCTCCTCTCCACAAACCCCACTCCCTTCTAGCACCAATGATGTTACCTGGTTGGGTAATGAAATGTCTGCAACAAAACCATCAAGCTCAGAAAGCACCAAGGTCTCCACAGTCCTCCTCATTCTTGTGCCTCCCTCTTCTTCTTCTTCTTCCTCATCCTCCTCCTCTTCCATGCATTCCTTCTCCTCCTCCCCTTCTCCTCCTCCTCCTGCTCTTCCTCCCCTTCTCCTCGTCCTCCTGCTCTTCCATGCATTCCTTCTCCTCCTCCTGCTCCTCCTCCTCCTCCCCTTCTCCTCTTCCTCTTAGCACTTAGCAATAGCACTTAGACTTATATACCGCTTCATAGTGCTTTACAGCCCTCTCTAAGCGGTTCACAGAGTCAGCATATTGCCCCCAACAATTTGGGTCCTCATTTTACCCACCTCAGAAGGATGGAAGGCTGAGTCAACCTTGAGCCGGTGAGATTTGAACCGCTGAACTGCAGCTAGCAGTCAGCTGAAGTAGCCTGCAGTACTGCACTCTAACCACTGCGCCACCTCTTCCTCCACATCCTCCTACACTTTCATACATTCCTTCTTCTCCCCCTCCTTCTGAAAAATAAAACTATGATATAATTACAAGGGATCATTGAGATAGATCTAATTCAGTGAAAGAATTCAAATTAAATGTCTCTGCTGGGCAGATGCTCAACCTGGGCAATATTCCAGCTGCTTTTCTAGAACTCCAAACTCTTCATTCAGTGCCCTCCTGGAACACTTAAGAACTTGGGGCTCCTTCCAAGTGGAATTCTAATCAGAGGTCTCTACAGCCATAAGTTTCCATCTTGCCACAAGTAGAATAAAAGGCAAAGTAAAAAAAGGGGGGGTGTTATTATTGTATAAAATCAAGATCACAATAGCAGTGCTATTACTGCTTTATAATGCTTTGGAAAGACCACAGTTTTGGGCACCACAATAAAGATGTTAAGACTCTGGAAAGAGTGCAGCAAAGATGATTAGGGGGTTGGAGGCACATGAAGAACGGTTGCAGGAACAGTCTAGTCTAGTGAAAAGAAGGACCAGGGTGACATGATAGCAGTCTTCCATATTTAAAGGGCTGTCACAACGAACAGGGGATCAATTTATTCTCCAAAGCACCTGAGGGTAGGACAAGAAGCAATAGATGGAAACTAATCAAGGAGAGAAGCAACTTAGAACTAAGGAGAAATTTCCTAACAGTGAGAACAATTAACCAGTGGAACAACTTGCCTCCAGAAGTTGTGGGTGCTCCAACACTGGAAGTTTTTAAGAAGAGACTGGACAGCCACTTATCTGGAATAGGATAGGGTCTCCTGCTTGAGCAGGGGGTTGGACTAGTAGACCTCCAGGGTCTCTTCCAACTCTGTTATTCTGCTATTAAGCTCCCTCATTAAATTTCATGCCATGATGAAAAGATCTCCCGCATGTTTTTTTTATGGGGGGAAAAAAAGTTTATCATTCAGTTTGATGAAAGGAAATTGGTTTTTGAACTCTCTAGCAGAATAGTCGAGAATTGGGGAGACATGGTTTCTTGCCCTAATTTGTGAAAAAAGAGGCCAAGATATATGTGTGTGTGTGTGTGTGTATGTGTGTGTATGTGTTTGTGTGTGATCTTTCCAACAAGTCTGTCTCCTGCCTGGCTTCTTGCGCTGCTGCTATTGAAACACCATGGGAGTTTCAGATTGGGAGACACAGGCAGCCTGAAAAGGTTCGGGCAAATGTGTTATGGAAAACACACACACACACACACACACACACACACCCATCTCCTCCATCACCTCCAACAAGAACACAACCAACAACACTCAACAATTTCTCAATCCACCTGAAAGAGAAAGCATCTGAGATGCTGCAAGTCAGACTTTGGTGCAGCCTTAAGCAGCCAAGCCTGTTCACCTTTTGCCATGGGCAACATTTGAATCTCGGATGTGCTAATTCCTTTGCACGCGGAGAAGATCAAGAACGCACAAAAACCAGGCAGCCAGCTCTGATCTGCATTGGCAGCTGCAAATAGGAGCATCAGCAATATTTGATAAAGGCAGCTCCAGAGTAGAGGTCAGTCAGCCCCGAAATGGGTCAGCAGAGGAAGAATCGTTACTCGATCCATAAATGATTACACGGTGCCAGTCCGCTTCCGTGCCATTTGCAGGATTTCATTTGCAGGGGTGAAAATCCATTCGCATTTGATTGCACCACATGAACTGCCCTTGGCTGCAGAATTGTGGTGGTGCTGGTGTTGGAACCGTCCAGCCAAAGGAACAAAATCTAGCCATCCTAACAGCTGCCTGGGCCCCGGCACAGAAGCACACCTGGGCAGCGGAGAAACCTGTCCATTTTCCTATCCGCATTTCACAAATCTTTCAGGTAACGTTTATCTGATTGTTTAACCTCGGAGACCAAAACGTTCTGCAGACAGAAGCTGCCCAGAAGTATTGATAAAAAGAGAGCAAGCATTCCCTTTCCTTTTTAATGAGATTTCTCTTTGGAAAGAAAGAAGTTGGGTGTTGAAAGGCAGCAAAAAGGTTTCAGATTGAAGGTGGGATCTGAACATCCCCTGCCGCCCAACCCCAAATCTTTCTAGATTGAAGCAGTATATGCATGTCGTCCTTGACTTACGGCCACGATTGAGCCCAAAACATATGTTGCTAAGTGAGAAATTCCTTAAGCGAGCCTTGCCCCATTTTACAACTTTTCTTGCCACATTTGTTAAGTGAATCACTGCAGTTGTTAATTTAGTAACATTGTCGTTAAGTGAATCTTGCTTCCCCATTGACTTTGCTTGTCAGAAAGTCGCAAAAGGGGATCACATGACCCCGGGACACTACAACCGTCATAAATAAAAATCCATGGTCAAACATCCAAATGTAACTCACATGACCATGGGGATGCCACAACGGTCATAAGTGTAAAAAGTGGTCATCAGTCATTTTGTTCAGTGGCATTCTAAGTTCAAACGGTCTCTAAGCAAACTGTTGTAAGTCAAGGACCACCTGTATAAAGCCAAGAAAGTAAATATGATGTTGTTTTTAACCATTTAAGTCGTGTCTGGCTCTTGGTGACTTTATAGGCAAGTGCTCAACAATCAACCCATGGAACAGAAGTTGCCTTCGGAAGTTGTGGGAGCTTCATCACTGGAGGCTTCCAAGAAGAGACTGGACAGCCATCTGTCAGAAATGCTGTAGGGTTTCTTGCTTGGGCAGGGGGTTGAACTAGATGACCTACAAGGTCCCTCCCAACTCTGTTAATCTGTATCTACCCTGTCAAGCACAGCTTCTTTCAATTGTTGGATGTTCAACTTGGCATCAGATTTGATGTGATCAAGCCAGCGAGTTATTTCTTTGGCCAGTCTTCTTGTTCCACTAACCATTCCTAGCATCGTTGCCTTCTGCAATGAATTCACACGCATGACACGGCCAAAGTAATTCAGACGTAGCCTTCTGATTTTAGCTTCCTGTGAGTAAATAAGTGACTAAATATGGGTAGTCTTCAACTAACGACAACGGAGACCCAAATTTCTGTTGCTAAGCGGGACATTTGATAAGTGAATTTCCCCCCAATTTACGAAGTTTCGTGTCACTGTTAAGTGAATCACTGCAGTTGGTAAGTTAGTAACGTGGTCGTTAAGTGAATCTGGCTTCCCCATGGACTTTGCTTGTCAGAAGGTCGCATAATGTGATCACCTGACCCTGCGACACTGCAACCGTCATAAATATGAGTCAATTGTCAAGCATCTGAATTTTGATCATACGACCAAGCAGATGCCGCAATAATTGTAAGTGTGAAAAACGTTCATAAGTCGCTTTTTTTTAGTGCCGTTGTAACTTTGAACGCTCACTAAATAAAGGACTGTTTGTCAAGGACTACCTGTAATATGTCAGATGTGAAGCACAGTAATTGCCGGCTTGACATATTGTCCGATGCGGCAGCAAAACAAGGATCTTTTCCAGAATATGGAGGAGCTCAGCTGTTAAAATATATTTTTAGTCCATGGGAAAGACAAAAAAAAAAAAGATATTTGCCTTCATCCTTCTTACACAAGCTCTGCTGGAAACTGTTAATTCAAACAACAAGTTTTGACTTAGTAATACTTACTATTAGCAGGGAAGTTAAGGTTAGAATATAAGAACTATTAATCCGTAGAATACCTTGCTTCCTGGAGTTGTGGGTGCTTCATCGCTGGAGTTTTTTCAAAAATAGACTGGACGGCTATTTAACCAGAATGGTATAAGGCAGCGGTTCTCAACCTGTGGGTCGCGACCCCTTTGGGGGGTCGAACGACTCTTTCACAGGGGTCGCCGCACACACTAGCTCGCCATCTTGGTGCCACCGTCACTGCAGGGGTGAAAAACTCCCGGTTCGGCCGTGCCTGCGGGTCGCCTGACAGCTGGTAGCGATAGAAGCGGGAGACTTCGCCCACCCGCCCCGACGCCGCCATTTGGGTTCTTTTACCCAAAGCGTTCTGCGCATGCACAGAGGGTAAAAGAACCCAAATGGCGGCATCCGGGCAGGTGGGCGAAGTCTCCCGCTTCCGTCGCTACCGGCTGTCCAGCGACCCACAGCCACGCCCAAACCGGGAACATTTCACCCCTGGTGCCACGCCCCCTTTGTCACTCATCGTGTGCGGGGAGGGGGCGGGGAGGGGGTCGCGGCGGCGGGGCAGGGGTCTCGGGGGGGTCACGGCATTAGAAAGGTTGAGAACCACTGGTATAAGGTCTCCTGCCTTAAGCAGGGGGTTGGACTAGAAGACCTCTGAGGTTCCTTCCAGCCTTAAGATTCTGTGAAAATCTATGAATTCCAACAAGTGGCTTTCTGTGTTTACAGAAGAAACCTATACAGGTAGCCCTCGACTTACAACAGCTCATTTAGTGACCGTTCTAAGTTACAACGGCACTGAAAAAAGTGATTTATGATAGTTTTTCACACTTATGACCGTTGTAGCATCCCCATGGTCACGTGATTTACATATGGATGCTTGACAACTGACTCACATTTATGATGGTTGCAGTGTCCCGGGGCCCCCTTTTGCGACCTTCCCACAAGCAAAGTCAATGGGGAAACCAGATTCACTTAACAACCGTGTCATTAATTTAACAGCTGCAGTGATTCCCTTCACAAACGTGGCAAGAGAAGTCGTAAAACAGGGGTGTCCAACTGGATTTATTCGAGGGCCGGATCAGCATTGTAGTTCTCCTCCGTGGGCTGGTGGGGGAGGAGCAGGGGGGGGAGATGGGATGGACGCCTCCTGCATCACCCTGCCGGACAAAATGGGGCGCAGAGGGGGCCACACGCAGGGCCCCCCGTGCCTCGTTTTCGGCCTCCCCGGCCTCCAGCAGCACTCTGCTGGCCAAAAACGGGCCATGGGGAGGCCTCCCGAGGCCCCTGCGCCAGAGGTGGGTTCCTCCAGGTTCGGACCGGTTCGCCCGAACCGGTAGCGACCTGCTGGTGACATCACGATGATGTCACGGATCCGATTTGGTCGCTGCCGGTCCATGGACGCCGCCATCTTTTTTTTTTATTTTTTTTATTTTTTTTAATTTATTTTTTTTTTAAAAAATTTCCGGGGTTTTTTTCTTCTGTGCATGCAGAAGAAGTGCATGAGTTTCCGGCACTGCGCATGTGTCGCCATCTTGTTTTCAGCTTTTTTTGGGGGGGATTTTTTTTTATTTTTTATTTTTGCACTGCGCATGCGCGTGCGCATGCGTGTGCGCAGGCACGCAGCGCAGGAGGAAGCGAACCAGCAGCGAAGTAAGTTAGAACCCACCCCTGCCCTGCGCGGCCCATTTTTGGCCTCCCCGGCCTCCAGTAGCACTCTGCCGGCCAAAAGAGGGCCACACGGAGGCCTCCACGCAACCTGTTTTTGGCCGGCAGAGTGCTGCAGGAGGCCGGGGAGGCCGAAAACAGGCCGTGGGGGGGGGGCACAGGCAGGCTGTTTTGGCTGGCAGAGGCACCGCGGGCCAGTCCTTTTGATACTTCCAGGCCGGCCCCGCAGGCCAGATTTAAGCACCCTGCGGGCCAGATCCGGCCCGCAGGCCTTGAGTTTGACACCCCTGTCGTAAAATGATGCAAAGCTCACTTAACAAATTTCTCACTTAACAACATAAATTTTGGGCTCAATCGTGGCCGTAGGTTGAGGACTACCTGTAGAGCAGTGTTTCTCAACTTCGACAACTTTAAAATGTGTGGACTTCCACTCTCAGAATTCCCCAGCCAGCCTTGCTTTGTTGAAGATCTTAAAGTTGCCAAGGTTGAGAAATGCTGCTGTATATTTTGCTATATTAGCAAAAATCTAGCGCTGTTTGCTCCAACTTTCCTGATGCACTGGAAAATCTCTTTTGTGAAGGCTGCATCGGTTGACTGTTTTGGTAACCGCTGTTAGACTTCTTATCGCTATGAGAAATTACTCACAAAAGGAAGGATTTCTGTGCGCTGTGAGAGTTATTACGGTGTCATGACAACCCTGAGATTATTAGGACAGTGAACCAACTTTTAACTCGCTTAAAAGTAATAACTGGAATTTGGGAAAAGAGGCAACTTTAAGGCTAGGGAGAGGAGAAAAGCTTTAGATCTTGCGTGAAAGCAATCCTCTTTGATATAAAGATTAGAAAGAGAAACCAGACACACCGGGCTGCCAGCTAGGCAATGAAATGCTTCAGCCATCTTTGCCTGCCTGCAACCTCACATTGGAGAAAGCAGAAAGCAGGCTGTGATGCAACAGAACCCCCATGATAGAAATCGGCTGCCAAGGGTTCCAGACCTTTGCAGTCAACTCAGCTCCCTTCCCTGCCCGGTTTCCTGAGCCAAATGACAAAGCAGTGGTACTACAGATATGAATCATAGGGCTGGAAAAGGGACTTTGGAGGTCTTCTATTCCAACCCTTTGCTCAAGGCAGGAAACCTTATACCATCCAGGACAAATGGCTGTCCAATCTTTTCTTGAAGACCTCCAGTGATGGAGCACCTACCACTCCAGGAGGCAAGTCGTTCCAATGATTCATTGTTCACATTGTCCGGAAATTGCTTTTTCAAAAGGTAATTGGCTTTTGTTTTTCCTTGAAGACGTTTCACTTCTCATCCCAGAAGCTTCTTCAGTTTTGATTGAAGAACTGGAGAAGCTTCTTGGATGAGAAGCAAAAAAGCAAAGTCCAGTTGACTTTTAAAAAAGCACCTTTGGGACATTTTCCTGACTGTGAGAACAATGAATCAGTGGAACAGCTTGCCTTTGGGACAAGCATGACCTGGATGTCACAGAGATGAGAAGGTCAACCTATTTTCCAAAGCACCTGAAGGCCAGACAAGGAACAATGGATGGAAACTGACCAAGGAGAGATTCAACCTGGAAATAAGGAGGAATTTTCTAACAGTGAGAGCAATCAACCCATGGAACAGAAGTTGCCTTCGGAAGTTGTGGGAGCTTCATCACTGGAAGCTTTCAAGAAGAGAATGGACTGCCATCTGTCAGAAATGGTGTAGGGTCTCCTGCTTGGGCAGGGGGTTGGACTAGATGACCCGCAAGGTCCCTTCCAACTCTGTTAATCTGTCCTCTGTACTCCTCCTCTTTCCCTCCTAGGGGTGCAACCTTCGACCGTCGAATGTCTCTTCTCAAAATACTCTGATATTAAAAAGGGGGACTTCGGCGAGGCTCCGGAAGGCAGGAAAGAGGCTTCCAGCAGCAAACACTTCGGCAGGCCCCACCCCAGCGCCAACGGTGAGTCGGGCGGCATCCGGGCGGGTGGGCGAAGTCTCCCGCTTCTGTCGTTACCAGCTGTCTGGCGACCCGCAGGCAAGCCCAAACCGGGAGCATTTCACCCCTGGTGCCACGCCCCCTTTATCACCTCATCCTGCGTGGGGAGAGGGTAGGGAGGGGGTCGCGGTGGTAGTGCGGGGGGGTCGCAGGGGGGTCGCGGCATTAGAAAGGTTGAGAACCACTGCCATAGACAGTCAGGAAATTCTTCCTTAGTTCCAGACTGGATCTCTCTTTAATGATCTTCCTACTTCTTGTCCTGCTCTTTGATACTTTGGAGAGTAAGCCAACCTTCTCCTCTTTTGCACTTGCCCTCAAGTACCAGTAGACAGGTAGCATGCCCAACCTAATCCTTCTCTTCATTAGGCTAGACTGAGGAATATGAGGAGAACAGGATGATCCCCAAAATACTATGAACAACTAAAAAAACAAACTGATGACGGATTATGGAACAAATCAACCCAAGGTTCTGACTGGAGCCACATATGAGCAAGTTCAAATTATCTTACTTCAGAAATATTATGTCAAGATTTAGCTGTCCAGGGAAAGCTCCATTGCTGGGAAAGGTGGAAGGAAAAAGAAGAAGAGGAAAACCAAGAAAAAGATCCCCAAACCCCCAAATTTTTAACCTTAGACTGTCTACTGTTGACCTCACCCCATTCCTAAGAGGTCTGTAAGGGGCGTGCATAAGTGCACCTGCGTGCCTACCGTCCCTGTCCTAATGTTCCCTTTTACTTTTATTCATTTCATGTATTCAAATTATGTATATACTTATATGTATTATCTAATACGAGATTGACAAAATAAATAAATAAATAAATAAATAAATAAAAGATGAAAGGACTCAGTTATAGTGGTGATGAGTGAACCCTTAAGAGACATGAAAGATCAGAGTAGGGACAAATCATCATGGAGAAACTATGTGGGTAATAATCACTAACTATGTGGTTGATAAGAATTGATGCTGACTCGATGGCACATCAATCAATCAAGCAATGCAAAGACCAACTCTCTGGAGAAGGCCCTAATACTGAGAAAAGTGGAAGAAAAAACAAGAATACAGCTAGTCCTCAATTTACAACTACTCATTCAGTGACCATTGAAGTTATAACAACACTGAAAGCAGTGACTTATAACCATTTTTCACACTCCACGACCATTGCAGTATTCCCATGATCATGTGATCAAAATTTGGACCCTTGGCAATGGGTTCATATCTATGATAAATGCAGTGTTCCGGGGTCACGTGATCACCTTTTGTGACCTTCTGATAAGCAAAGTCAACGGGGAAAGCCAGATTGACTTAACAACCGCATTACTAACTTAACAACTGCAGTAATTCACTTAACAACTGGGACAAGAAAGGTTGTAGAATCCGGCAACACTCTCTTAGCAACTATCTCACTTAGCAACAGAATTTTTGGGCTCAACTATCAAGTGAGGTACTAATACCACTCTATAAAGCCTTAGTAAGACCACACCTAGAGTACTGCATCCAGTTTTGGTCACCACACTATAAAAAAGATGTTGAGACTCTAGAAAAAGTGCAGAGAAGAGCAACCAAGATGATTAGGGGATTGGAGGCTAAAACATACGATGAACGGTTGCAGGAACTGGGCATGGCTAGTCTAGTGAAGAGAAGGACCAGGGGAGACATGATAGCAGTGCTCCAATATTTGAGGGGCTGCCACAAAGTGGAGGGGGTCAAGCTATTTTCCAAAGCACCTGAAGGACAGACAAGGAACAATGGATGGAAACTGAACAAAGAGAGATTCAACCTGGAAATAAGGAGAACTTTTCTGACAGTGAGAGCAATCAACCAATGGAACAGAAGTTGCCTTCAGAAGTTGTCGGAGCTTCATCACTGGAAGCTTTCAAAAAGAGACTAGACTGCCATCTGTCAGAAATGGTGTAGGGTCTCCTGCTTGGGCAGGGGGTTGGACTACATGACCTACAAGGTCCCTTTCAACTCTGTTAATCTTTTAAATAATCTGTTAAATTGTGGTCGTAAGTCGAGGACTCTCTATAGGATTACACTGGTGATGGGTGCATCATTGGAACCCTTGAAAGACCAGCTTAGGGACAGATCTTCAAGGAGAAAATCTACTTATGTGGTCGTAGGAAGTAGAAAATGACTTGATGGCACGTAATCAATCAATCCCTGAGCCCCAAACGAAGACATTCAACCCTCCATACTAAGTTAAACTGACCTCCAACTCTGTATTTTTCACCCTTGCTGTTTCCAAAGCCAGCAAGCCCTAAAATGTGCTGGACGTAAGCACCCAACAGGTTAATAGTCACAATCCCTTGTAAGAAAGGGGACAGGAGAAAGAAGCATTTAAAACACCCAACCTCTCTGTAATTCTTTTTCTGCTCCTCCACATTTAGTTGCCATCTGTCAATTATAACCGCTTCGAACCGAAAGAGTCTGTTCCCTCACAGCTATATTTATTTTTATTGTGTTATTACAGAGAGAGAGAGAGAAAAATTCAATCTCCTAAGTAAACTTTCAATTTACAGCTTCAGCATATCTCTCTCTTTCACTGTAAAGTCATAAAAGGGCTAAAATCATGCAACTTTCAATGTTCTCTGTTTTTCAGCCACAGCAAAAACAAAGGCCGTTCACCAAACGTGACCAGAACCAGGAATTGTAAAATACCAAATCTCAGATCATCAGTCTTGAACCCAGCCTTACTGTTCTTCTGACCTGGGAACAAACATGTTTCCCTGCCCCTAAATGTTAAAAAAAAAAAAGGGGGGGGGAACACACAGAGAGAACACTACCCGTCTCCTAATCCATAAAAAAAAGGCAGAATTACAAGCTCAGCAGCATATGAATCACTCTCATCAAAACAGACTGAGCCCTTGTTTTTATATTTCTTCTCCCAAACGGATATAAGAAACAAAGAGGAAAAAATAAATAAAGTGATTCAATCAGTTGCAAAACCTTGAGCACCAGTTTACAAGAGGCATTTTCTGCTGTCCTAGGATAAAAATGCCAGGTTCAAAATTAAATCCTTCCCTGGCTTTCTGATCCCTTTTCATTTGAGGTTTTCTGTCAAGAGACTAGCTTGTCTGAGCGATTGGAAGGAGCCGAGACATGGCTCTCCATTAGCTCAGCAGAAACTGTTTCTCCAATGTTGCAGGGGTAGATGAGGCTGCTGTCCTGCAGGTTGGGACAACCCCAACTTCAGAAGCTCTCGCTGGAAGGGCTGAAGCACTTCTTTAGCCATCAAATCAATCCTGCAGCTCAAATCTATCATGCCCGGAGGGAACCCTATCCTTTGAAAGAGTATAAAAACAATATTAAAAAGATGTTGAGATTATGGAAAGAGTGCAGGGAAGAGCAACAAGAATGATTAGGGCACTGGAAGCTAAAACATATAAAGGACTGTTGCTGGAATTGGGTATGTCTAGTTTAATGAAAAGAAGGACTGGGGGGACATCATACCCTGTTTCCCCCAAAATAAGACATCCCCTGATAATAAGCCCAATCGGGCTTTTGAGTGCATGGCAATAAGGCCAAGCGCTTATTTCAGGGTTCAAAAAAATATAAGACAGGGTCTTATTTTCAGGGAAACATGGTAGTGGTGTTCCAATATTTGAGGGGCTGCCACAAGAAGAGGAGGGGTCAACCTATTTTCCAAAGCAGATTAACAGATTAACAGAGTTGGAAGGGACCTTGGAGGTCATCTAGTCAAACCCCCCACCCAAGCAGGAGACCCTACATCATTTCCGACAGATGGCAGTCCAGTCTCTTCTTGAAAGCTTCCAGTGATGAAGCTCCTACAACTTCCGAAGGCAACTTCTGTTCCATGGATTGATTGTTCTCACTGTCAGAAAATTTTTCTTTATTTCCAGGTTGAATCTCTGTTTGTTCAGTTTCCATCCATTGTTCCTTGTCTGGCCTTCAGGTGCTTTGGAAAATAGCTTGACCCCCTCCTCTCTGTGGCAGCCCCTCAAATATTGGAAGACTGCTATTATGTCTTCCCTGGTCCTTCTCTTCACTAGACTAGCCATGTCCAGTTCCTGCAACCGTTCATCATATGTTTTAGCCTCCAGTCCCCTCATAATCTTTGTTGCTGTAGAAGGCAAGATGAGAAACAATGTATGGAAACTAACCAAAGAAAGAAGCAACCGAGAACTAAGGAAAAATTTCATAAGGGTGAGAACAACTAATCAGTGGAACAACTTGCCTTCAGAAGTTGTGTAGTTCTCCATCACTGAAGGTTTGTAAGAAGAGATCAGACAGCCTTTTGTCTGAAATGCTTTAGGGTCTCCTGCTCGAGCGGGGGGTTGGATTAGAAGACCTCCAAGATCCCTTCCAACTCTATTATCCTAGGTTCTATGTCTTGTATGAGTCCCATCCAATGGAGCTCAAATGCGTAACTGTGTTTATTACTCTCCATTTCTTTTTCATTTTTGGCCCAAGAGAACTAACCCAAGAGAACTAACCCAAGAGAACTAACCCAACAGGCAGATGCAACCCAGTTATGACTCTCAGAAAAATAAGGCTGTTTGGGCATCCTCCAGATCTGCAGAACTAGAGCTCCCAGGATTCCCACCCACTAAGGCCATATTGGCATGAGGTGGTGCTCACCAAAGAGATGGAAGGCACAGCTAATGTTAGCCCACTTGAACGTGTTGCATTGACATGGATGTATTTATTAGATTTCTATGACTCACCAGACCGGAGGAGCTCAAGGCAGCCATCAGAAAGGAGTCAAAAGATATAACTGAGATAGACCACTTGGGGGGAAGTACATACAAAAGTACTTTCAGCTCTCCCTCACTAATCATTTCTGGGTGGGATTATTTAATTTGAGTGCCAACCATCTTGCTGTAAGGCAACTCTGGGCGGGGTTAGGGCAACTTGCCGCTGCCAACTAACCATGGCCATCTCGCCGTGGTCATCTCGCAGAGGCCAAATTCCTGTGGGACAATTTGCCATGGGACAATCCAGTCAAAACGATGAATGTTATCTGCCCCTGTTTCTTCTACACTATTTCTATTTTTGTCAATGGAAATGATGTCGAAGAAACACGTATAGACTGGGTGAAACCAGGCTTAACAGCAGTGACTGTGAGAGGGATCTTGGAGTCTTAGTGGACAACCAGTTAAATATGAGCCAGCAGTGTGCGGCGGCAGCCAAAAAAGCCAATGAAATCCTAAGTTGCATCAACAGAGGGATTCAATCAAGATCAAGGGAGGTACTAATACCACTCTATAAAGCCTTAGTAAGGCCACACCTAGAGTACTGCATCCAGTTTTGGTCACCACACTATAAAAAAGATGTTGAGACTATAGAAAAAATGAAGAGGAGAGCAACCAGGATGATTAGGGGACTGCAGACTAAAAAATATGAAGAACAGTTACAGGAACTGGGCATGGCTAGTCTAGAGAAGAGAAGGACCAGGGGAGACATGATAGCAGTCTTCCAATATTTGAGGGGCTGCCACAGAGAGGAAGGGGTCAAGCTATTTTCCAAAGCACCTGAAGGACAGACAAGGAATAACAGATGGAAATTGATCAAGGAGAGAGTCAACCTAGAAATAAGGAGAAATTTTCTGACAGTGAGAACAATCAACCAATGGAACAGAAGTTGCCTTCGGAAGTTGTGGGAGCTTCATCACTGGAGGCTTTCAAGAAGAGATTGGACTGCCATCTGTCAGAAATGGTGTAGGGTCTCCTGCTTGGGCGGGGGGTTCAGGTGAACAGTGCTGAGGACAGAATACCCAAGTTCTGCCCACTGAAACAACCAACTTTTATAGGGCTACGTAATAGGTGCTGACCAGCGACGATGTCAAACACCAATCATCTTATTTTAAATAACACTGGTTAGGTTTTTCTGCTTATAATGAGAACGCGCATTGAATAAAGTGGAGCTTGGCATGATTCAGCTTCTCTGGTTAAGTACTTCCTAATTTCCATTTAAAAATAGAAGTGTTGAAACGTGAGCCAGCATCTGCAAATCTCTCTAAGCAAAAGTGTTCGGGAGACCTGTCTGAGTTCAGAGGCCTCGGTTGTTTGAATGTTTAACCCCACCAGCCCGTAGCTTATTATTCAGCTTTCTACAGTGGTCCTATTTGTCTCCCTTATTATTCTTTTCCAAAATTCCTTTTCAAAAGCACTTTAAATTCATTCAGAGCAGATCAACTTCTTCTGGATTTGGATGTTCCAATACCAGAAGCTCTGAAATATCTAAATTGATTCCAAAACTGAAGGGAAATCTCAGCATTTTTACTTTTGCCATTAAAAGTCACAACCTCTCTGATACCATTCACTGGTTTGGCGGATATTGCTACCAATTACAGTTTCCTATTTTTTATTTTTAAAACAAGTTTGGCAGTTTGGCCAGCTGCCTTGAAAATCAAATAAAATGTCTCTGCCCTCAGAAATGGCCGTTTCAAGACTTGCATTGTTCTCTTCACTAAGTAGAAGCCCACCTCAATAATTACATCAGAACTGATTGGTTTTGAAATGTCCACTCAAATAATTTATTATAATAAATTATTCCACATTTGTAATATTGCGTCCAGTTCCGGTTACCACAATACAAAAAAGATGTTGAGACTCTGGAAAGAGTGCAGAAAAGAGCAACCAGGATGATTAGGGGACTGGAGGTTAAAACATACGAAGAAGGTTGCAGGAATTGGGTATGTCTAGTCTAGTGAAAAGAAGAATCAGAGGTGACATGATAGCAGTGTTCCAATATTTGAGGGGCTGCCACAAAGAAGAGGGGGTCAACCTATTCTCCAAAGCACCTGAAGGCAGGACAAGAAGCAGTGGATGGAAACTCATCAAGGAGAGAAGCAACCTAGAACTAAGGAGAAATTTCCTGACAGTGAGAACAAATTAATCAGTGGAATGACTTCTCTCCAGAAGTTGTGGGTGCTCCATCACTGGAGATTTATTTCTAAGAAGAGATTGGACAGCCATTTGTCTGAAATTTTATAAGGTCTCCTGCTTGAGTAGGGGGTTGGACGAGAAGACCTCCGAGGTCTCTTCCAATTCTGCTACTCTGCATTATGTAATACTTACAGAACAATTTCAGACAAGATCCATAATAATGCAAGGAAGGGTGGAATTCCAATTTAGCACTATAGCAATAGCACTTAGACTTATATACCGCTTTACAGTGCTTTACAGCACTCTCTAAGCGGTTCACAGAGTCAGCATCTTGCCCCCAACAATCTGGGTCCTCATTTTACCCACCTCGAAGGATGGAAGGATGGAAGGCTGAGTCAACCTTGAGCCTGGTGAGATTCAAACTGCCAAATTGCAGGCAGCCGGCAGTCAGCAGAAGTAGCCTGCAGTACTGCACTCTAACCACTGCGCCACCACGGCTCTTTACCCACAAGAGGGCTGCATAAAGGGCTCCCCGCTCCCCATTTTGACTAAGGGGGAAGTCTCCTGTCTAATATTCTTGCTGATTCTAAGCCCGCATTCCTGAGAAAGGTAATCCAGACGTCGTGTTTCCCCAATTCCGCCCTCCAGAGAGATCATCGGAAGCCAAAACCGGCCATTTGACATTATTCTGTGGCTGAATGGCACTCAGCAATCTGCTCTCAATTAGGGAGGCCTGGCTATACATCCCCACCAGCAGTGCCAAACACTCAGTATTGATTTTTTTTTTTTTTTTAAAACCCTCTTTAATCTCAAACACAGGCGTGCAAGTTTATTACTTCTTCTTGTTTGCACGCAGGAAACTCTGATGTGCAAAAAATCTGTCTGTCAGGGGCACAAAAGAACCGCCGGGCTATTGAGGGGAAAAAGCATTGCAAAACCGACGCAGGATGATGTGCTAATAACCATTTCTGCCGGAAGGAGACATTCCCGCATTTGCGTCTGGTTTTGTTCTCCGGCATTTGCTTCCAGACCAAAGACAGCCAAAGGCTAAACTGGATTGTTCTGAATAAAGATTAAACAGCGCACAGTTCGAGCATCGTGCACACCTGCAGCTGAAAGAACGGCTGGCACGCAGGGAAAATGGGAGAGTTTGGCTCTCCAAGGTCACGAGCGACGACCCGTTTGCCAGCGAGGCAGGGACATCTCAGGCAGGGAAAACATAAAAGGACAGAGATTTTTAGACGGCCAGCTCAGCAGATGCGACATTCCCTGGTGCCAAAGCTGTGACTCACCATATATATATACTCACATGTAAGCCCATCTATGGCTTAACTGACCCTCTAATTTTAAGCCAAAGTACCATGAAAGACGAGCCACCTACAGATAAACAGGCCCTCAAAATGTTTTTGTTTTAATTTTCTCAGCTGGCTTATCCATGTGTAATCTATGGATTATCCATTTTTCATGGAGTTGTTGTTAAAAGTTCAAGGCTGAGCTTACTTGTGGATGGGCTTATATTTCAATTATAGGTAGGATACAGGGGGTGCTTTCAAAAAGTCCTAGACAACCCACGGGCTGGAAAAATATCCTTTCGGAGATATTTCCCTAGCTGAACAGATAAGCAGAATGAGCACAAGTGACCTTCTGCAGTGGGAGCAGAAGCGACTTCTGACTTCCCGCCGGCTTCCCCACTGACTTTGCTGGAAGGTGGCAAGGAGCATCAGAAATCACAATCATGGGATTGTGGCTGACTGCTGCCATATTGCAGTGGCCAGAGGTGGGTTCCTCCCGGTTCGGACCAGTTCGCCCGAACCGGTAGCAACCCGCTGGTGACATCACGATGATGTCACGGAACCGGTTCTGTCGGTGCCGGTCCGTGGGTGCCGCCATCTTTTTTTTTTTTTGAATTTTTTTTTGAAAAAAAATTTTTTTGGATTTTTTTCTGGTTTTTTTTTTCTTCTGCGCATGCGCAGAAGCTGAGTTTTCGACACTGTGCATGCGTCGCCATCTTGTTTTTGGCTTTTGGGGGGGGTTTGCATTTTTTTTCTTAAATTTTTTTCCGGGTTTTTTTTTCTTCTGCACATGTGCAGAAGCATGCGTCGCCATCTTGTTTTTGGCTCTCTTTTTTTGGAATTTTTTTTTATTTTTTGGCACTGCACATGCGTGCGCACGCGAAGCGCACGCACGCCCACACAGCGTGGGAGGAAGCGAACCGGCAGTGAGGTAAGTTGTGCCCTGGCAGTGGCACAACTTTGCAAATACAGTAATGTGAAACACCTTGAAATTAATGGGCAATGGGTCCCGGATTTTGCATGCATTCTTTCAGTTAGTGGATTTGAGGAAAATTGAGTCAAACAATTTTTGCACTCTGATGCAGCATTTGGGCTAAATGAAGGTTACAAACTGTGATGACCCGGGACACGGCACAGTGGCAACACAGGCAGCTGGCAGTTCAAACCGCCCCTTTATTGCTCCAAATTTCCCCAAATGCTCCCACGTTTCTGGCAAGTCCCAGAGCAAAGTGATCACACACACACACACACACACACACAACACACCTCAAGCAGCCTCTGGCTGCAAATAGTCCAGCCCAATGCTGTGAGCACCACGGCTGCAAAGCAAGAAATCCAGCAGGGCAAGTCGAGGAGTTCAGGAAGCAAAGGAGCAAGGCAAGTATCCAGAAATTCAGAAAGACCACAAGGAATCCAGGAAAGTTCAAACGTCGACACTCAACACTCAAAGAATTCAGCGTTTCTCCCGACAAATACCCCACCCACAGCGTCTCCTTAAGTCTCAGTCCCCAGGTGTGCCTTGTGAAGAGGGGCGAGGCGCTCTCCTCCCAAGTAGTTGGGTCAGTCTGCACTGTTCTCGCCTTCTCTCCACTCTCCGTGCTGGAGGATCAGGAGGGGGCGGTCCCTGCTCATCACCTGAGCTCTGTCTCTCATGTCCACTGCTTAGCTTCTCTTGGTCATCCTGCCCCTGTTCCTCCCTGCCTACAAGCTGTCTCAATCCTGAAAGGCCCTGGCCTGACTGGGCCTGCTCCTCCCCATTTTCCTCCGAAGCCAACGAAGCCGCCCCCTCGATTTATTTATTTATTTATTTATTTTATAAAATTTATATGCCGCCCAACTCCCGAAGGACTCTGGGCGGCTTACATCATAAAAAATAAAACATATAAAAGCAATTAAAAAAAACATCTATATTTAAAACCAGTAAGGTGGAGGTAGTACGGATCTCGGGGGGAAGTTGGTTCCACAGAGTCGGAGCGGCTACATAGAAGGCCCTCCCCCGCGGTCCCGCCAGCCGGCACTGTCTGGCCGACGGGACCTGAAGAAGGCCAACCCTGTGCGACCTCACTGGTCGATGGGAGGAATGTGGCATAAGGCGGTCACACAGATAAACTGGTCCTGAGCCATGTAGGGCTTTAAAGGTAACAACCAACACCTTGAATTGTGACCGGAGCGCAATCGGCAACCAGTGCAGCTCGCGAAGGATGGCACTTGTGTGGGTGTACCTTGGCACACCCACGACTGCTCGCGCAGCTGCATTCTGGACCAGTTGTAGTCTCCGGACACTCTTCAAGGGTAGCCCCATCCGGCCCCTCGATCTCTGTCGGCTTCAGTTCCAGCTCGTCTTCCCCTGCAGATTCAGGCTCCGACGGGGGCATAACGCAAACAGACAGGAAAATTTTCAGTAGTAAATAGATTATAGTATAAACTTACACATAAGTCCATCCACAGATAAGCTGAACTTCAAATTTAGGGCAGTGTGTTTTGGCACCTGAAATTTTTGGCTTATTCACAAGTGTATAAGGTAAGAGCTGGGGGTTTCGATCTAAGAAGAGTCCTGTTGGATCAAGCCAGACCTGCATTTTGCTTCCTGCAATGGAAGAACAGATGTCTCTAGGGTGTAATGAAGACATTTCTTGGAGGTCACATTGAGCCTTCAAGACCAATAATCCTGGACAGAGCTGCTTTATCCAATTTATCCACTCCCCTAGGGAGCAATCCAAACCGTCCCACTTAGTGGCCATCATCACATCGCCAGGAAATGAATCTTCAGCTCAGTCTCGGGCTGGGTGAGGAAGTGCTTCATTTTCTTTTATTCCAAACGTTCCATCCAGCAAGCCAGGACGGCAAACCTTCACTAGGGCTTAAGGGTTAAGGCAGGGGTGTCAAACTCAAGGCCTGGGGGCCGGATGCAGCCCACGGGGTGCTTAGATCTGGCCCGTGGGACCGCCCTGGAAACAGCGAAGGACCGACCCATGCTGCCTCTGCCAGCGAAAACGGAGCTCATGGCCCATGGCCCTCCCAAACTCCATTTTCGCTGTCAGAGTGCTCGGGCCACCACAGGAACCCCCAACAAGAGTGACGTCAAGCTGGCCACGCCCACCCCGGCCCCTCGAGGTCAAACACAACCCTGATGTGGCCCTCAATGAAATGGAGTTTGACACCCCTGGGTTAAGGGAATGATAGCCCATAGATTCAAAGGGATGTAAACATATGTACAAAGTCTTATGTAATACCCAGAATGGCTCTGATGCCACATTCATAGTGGTATCAGAGCTACTATGAGCTCTGATGCCCACTATGAGCTACCAACTTTGCAACTTTAAGACCTGTGGACTTCATGTAACTATCAACTTCGAAACGAATTGGGCCTGTCGCAGCCATTTTCTCCGTTTCTCAGCTTGACCCACTTTGGGGGAAGGAGGGAGCTTGGAATGTCAGACCAGACATCAACAACTTCTTATCTCCTGAGAACCAAGGTCTTCCCAACAGGAGCTGGGATGGGGTTACCAAGGAGACGCCAGAATACCTAATTGAACAATGCGACCTGTGACCAGGGGGGAGGGGGCTTTCTAATCTTTAATTATACTGAAAGCACAGGAAATAGCCAGAGCTGGTTTTGTATTTCAACTGTGCCGAAATGATGTACTCAATAAAGCAGTTCTTTGAGAAAGCTAAGTGTCGGGGTTCCAAGTAACACACCCAATGGAATCAAAACTCCAAGGCAGGCATATTCCTCAAAGTATAGATTTATTAGGCATGTCATATTGGCACGTCTGGGGAAACCCGACTCTAAACCCCCCTCGGGTTTCCCCCCAGTTAAAAGTAAAGTTTTCCTTCCCCTGCCCATGCAATCATCACATGGTCCAATCAGGTCACAGTCCAAGGGTGAGTTGGTCTCAGATCCCACCTCCTTGCATGCACCTGGTGGGAAAGTCCTTGGTTCTCCTGGGAAAGAATTTTGTTTTGGCTACAATCCCCCAGCTATTCCCACAGCTCGACTTATCTCCGCTGGGGCAGCCCTGGAGGTGCCAGGGGGAAATGGCTCCAGGGCTGACACTAAGAGTCTCAGAGTTGCTGGATTGGTTGGGTCCATTACTCGGAACCTTGACAGTAACATGATTCTTACCATGTTACATGGCTGGCTGGGGAATTCTGGGAGTTGAAGTCTGCAGGTCTTAAAGTTACCAAGGTTGGACACCTCTTGTCTAATGCCACTGAATCAAAGGAAGGGACAATCTTTTTTTTTAGAAACAGGCCCCACATTTTCAAAAGGTCTTTTGGACTGTCAGGGTTACACAAATATAACGAGTGATGTCATGGGAACTAAAGGAACGATATTTGTCTGGACGGAGGGTTGTGTGGGATTGGGGGGGTGGTACTTGAGATACTCAAACATTCACCCTACTGAAAACTGGAGTCTCTAGTCTGCTTACAGTCAAACTTGTTTAAAAGTCTGAACTCTGCATCCCAAATTTCAGCTGTAAAATCAGCTGCCATTAAGAGGACTGGAAGATATACCGGAAGTCCTCGATTTACAATCATTCGTTTAGTGACCATTCGAAGTTATAACGGCACTGGAAAAAGTAACTTATGGCTAATTTTCACACTTACGACGGTTGCAATATCCCCACAGTCATGTGATCAAAATTCAGACACTTGGCAACTGACTCATATTTATGATGGTTTCAGCATCCCGAGGTCACGTGATCCACTTTTGCGACCTTCTGGCAAGCAAAGTCAATGGGGAAGCCAGATTCACTTAACAACCGTGTCACTAACTTAACAACTGTAGGGCTTCACTTAACAACTGTGGCAAGAAAGGTCGCAACACGGGACCAAATTCACTTAAAATGGGTTGCTTAGCAATGGAAATTTGGGGCTCAATTGTGGTCGTAAGTCAAGGACCACCTGCATAGGGATTGCAGGAGAGTAAGAAATGTCCCAAGGGCTCTGTGGACACAGGACATCCATGCTACTCCCTGCAGAGTCAACCAAATCCCCTTTTAATAACCCTAACACACACACACCCCAGCCTATCTCTGCTCTTGCAGCCTTATTTAAAACAGTTGCATTTCTACCCTTGTAATACAGAAAGAAAAGGCAAGGTAATTAAGGTGTGCAAGCAATGTACGTGACCGGCTTAACCTGCAGAGAAATTAAAAGGAATGCAGGAAGAACGAGAGAAAGGAAGAGACGGTGTGCGACTTGGCAAAGCCTTTTCACCCCTTTACTGCTTCTGCAGGTAATTCGCCCCAGGGCACAAACACTGCTGCACTTCGATCATATTAGAAACACTGAAATTAAGGGGGAAACACGAGATTTGAACATGGGTCCAAGCTCATAGATCTATCTCGAGGGTGATGTGTTTTGCCTGGGCAAGACAGGCCTTTTCTTAATAGAGGGATAGAATCAAGATCACCTGAAGTGTTAATACCGCTTTCTAAGGCCTTGGTAAGACCACACCTGGAATGCTGCATACAGTTTTGGTCACCACACTATAAAAAAGATGTTGAAATTCTAGAAAGAGCGCAGAAAAGAGCAACAAAGGTGAGTAGGGGGCTGAGGAGGCTAAAACATTTGAAGAACGGTTGCAGGAACTGGGTTTGTCTAGTCTAGTGAGAAGAAGGACTAGGAGTGACATGAGAGCAGTGTTCCAATATTTGAGGAGCTGCCACAGAGAGGAGGGGGTCAACCTATTCTCCAAAGCACCAGAAGACGAGAAACAATGGATGGATATTAATCAGTGGTGGGATTCAAAAAAAATTACTACCGGTTCTGTGGGCATGGCTTGGTGGGTGTGGTGTGGCTTGGTGGGTGTGGCTCGGTGGGCATGGCAAGGGAAAAATACTGTAAAATCTCCATTCCCTCCCCACTCCAGGGGAAGGATACTGCAAAATCTCCATTTCCTCCCGATCAGCTGGGACTCGGGAAGCAGAGAATAGAGGGGGCGGGGCCAGTCAGAGGTGGTATTTACCGGTTCTCCAAACTACTCAAAATTTCCGCTACCGGTTCTCCAGAACTGGTCAGAACCTGCTGAAACCCACCTCTGATATTAAGCAACCTAGAACTAAGAAGAAAATTTCCTAACGGTGAGAACAATTAACCAGTGGAACAGCTTGCTTTCAGAAGCTGTGGGTGCTTCATCACTGGAGGTTTTTAAAAAAAGACTGGACAACCATTTGTCTGAAATGGTACCGGGCTTCCTGCTTGAGCAAGGGGTTGGACTAGAAGACCTCTAAGATCCCTACCAGCTCTATTCTGATTGAAGAAACTGGACAGCCATTTGTCTGAAATAGTATATACTGTAGGATCTCCTGCTCGAACAGGGTATTGGTCTAGAAGACCTCCAAGGGCCCTTCCAACTCTGTTCTTCTATGTTTTGTATTCTGCATTCGTTTCAGCTTACCCTGAAGACTCACTCCCAGAATTAAGAACACAACCCAGAGTGGATTTTCAGTCCTTCAATCTCCAGATCTCCCAGGTTGCTTGGTGACCATCCCAGAGTTCAGTGCAGGAAGCCAATTAATACAGCCTCCCTCTCCAGCATGCGGTGAATATTGCTCAGACTCCACAGTCCCCATTCAGGGAACGGATCGAGAATAAAAGGAATCAGCGCTGTGTCCCCCGGCATTTCCCGGCTGTTCCTTCTGGAGAGGCTCCCCTCTTTTCAGCACAAAGCGGCAAAACGCCTGAACCTGATTTGCAGATGTGCCGCCTTGTGTCTCCTTGCCAAAGGCTGCCCCACTCACAGCTCCATCATCCATCAGGGCTCTCTCATTAATCACTGCTAATTGACTCCATTGATTCTCATGGCCGGGAATACCAGAACATGTGAGTGCTGAGCAGCACATTTTATTTTGTACGGAAAAGTGGTGACGACAGAGCATTAGGGCAACTGGGCGCTTTGCTGGTCCCGTAGAAGGGGTTGAGTCAAAATGCTAAGCTTGTTTTAGAACCGTGATGGCGAACCTGTGGCACGCGGAGCCATATCTGAGGGCATGCGAGACGTTGCCCTATGTTAGCTCCAGTGCGCATGCGCACGCTGGCCAGCTGATTTTCAGCTTTGGGGAAGGCTGTTTTTGCCCTCCCCAGGCTTCAGGAGGCTTTCACAGGAGTGAAACGGACAAACCGGAAGTCCATTTTTCCGAACTTCCGGTTTGCCTGTTGCAGGGGTGGGTTCCAACTTACCTCGCTGCTGGTTCGCTTCCTCCCGCGCCATGTCGGCGCACCACATGGGCACGCCGTGTGGGCGCGCGCGCACTTCGCATGCGCGCGAATGCGCAGTAACAAAAAATCAAAAAAAAAAATCCAAAAAAACCCAAAAACAAACAAAGCCGAAAAAAAGATGGCGACCGCATGCACAGTGCCGGAAGTCGACTTCTGCACATGCTCAGAAGGAAAAAAAATTCAAAAAATTCAAAAAAATATGGCGGCCCCCACAGACCGGCACCGACCAATCCGGTTCAGTGACATCACTAGCGGGCCGCTACCAGTTCCGGTCCGAACTGGGAGGAACCCACCCCTGGCCAGTTGGGCCGTTTTTCGCACTCCAGAGACTTCAGGGGTGAAAAACAGCCCAACGGGGGGGCGCATGCGCAGTGTGGCGCACGTGGGGGGGGGTTGTGTGCTGGCACACGCGCGCGCGCACTCCCATTTTTGGCACGCAAGAAGAAAAATGTTCGCCATCACTGTTTTAGAAGGAGGAGCTGTGACTTCTGCTTCAAATGAAGCTTTCATCCAGTAGAAGAGAATCTCTCTAGCACAGGGTTCAACTGTGGGGTCCGTGATGCTCTCTGAGCTTGGTGGTTTTCTTCCAGACGTTTCATTACTCAGCTAGGTAACATCATCAGTGTCAGAAGGGATTGGAGTTTGCTTTCTGTTTATAGCAGGAGTGTCAAACTCGTGATGACACATTGTCACATGACGTATCGCAACTTTTTTCCCCTTCGCTAAAACAGGGGTGGGCATGGACAGTGCGTGACGCATCCAGCCCGTTGGCCGCCGGTTTGACACCCCTAGTTTATAGCAACACCAATAGCAATTAAGACTTATCTACTGTCTCATCGTGTTTTACAGCCCTCTCTAAGCAGTTTATAAAGTCAGCATATGGCCGCCAACAATCTGGGTCCTCATTTTACCGACCTCAGAAGGATAGAAGGCGGAGTCAACCTTGAGCCGGTCAGGATCGAACTGCTGGCAGTTGGCAGAATTAGCCTGCAATCCTGCATTCTAACCACTGCGCTGTTTATATACTAAGTATACTTTATATACTAACTGTACTACTAGTGTACAAAAAGAGTTCAAACCCCCTTGCTTCTAGCACTTATGATGTTACCTAGTTTGGTAATGAAGCTCAGAGAGCACCAAGGACTCCAGATACCCCTAAATACCACCAATGATGGGGGTGGAGGGCAATTTCATGGCCCAACTAAATATCTTCAGTGTGATGATGATGATGATGATGATGGAGACTGATGATGTTACTTAGTTGGGTCATAAAACATCTATAAGCAAACAACCAAGCCCAGGGAGCACCAAGGACTTGTCAGAGTATATTCATGAACTGGAATAGGACATAGCAACAAGGTCAGCCAATGGGGACTGTTTGGAAACTGAAACAGTATTTGTTTGTGTAGGGCCATAAGAGACGGCTCGGAGCCTGGGCGTGGCTTAGGTTCTCTGATCTGTATATATATGAGTGAGCCTCTATACAATATCTTCTCGTCTCTGTATTATATCTTGCTTTTGTGAATATTACTTCTGTGCTTCTGGATTCTGCTGTATGGTATTGTATATAAAGAAGTTTCTTATATATAATTGAATCCCGCTGAAGTTCATTTAATTGTGTGCTGGTCAGATGTGCTGCAAACTCTGACAGGACTTCACAAGGCTTTCATTCAAAAGAGGCCAGCCCTCTTTAGATCTATGGATTTAGACATTGTGCAAAACCTTGGCATGTTTAACTGTGGCTTGTTGACTGAGTTCGCACTTAATGCTACATCATAAAGCATGGCTTACAAACCACAATGGGTGGAATCAGCCAACATCTATTTATTTATTTTAAACATTTATATAGCCTCCCATATTCTAATCAATTCTTGGCAGCTCCCAATCAAAAGCTAAAACATATAAAATCACATTAAAACTATAATAAAAAGTAAATACATTAAAAAAAAAAACAAAGACCTGGCATCAAGTCAAGTTATAATGTGCAATTATTCAATCTGAGCCCAAAGCTTGGGGGGAAATCCAGGTCTTTAGAGTCTTACAGAAAGCTAAAAGGGTAGAAGCAGCAGTGAAATCTACTTACCTTCCCTACTGGTTTGGAAGCGCACGTGACCGTCGCACGTGCTTTTTCATCCTCTGCGCATGCACAGAAGGCTTTGCGCATGTGCAGAGGGTTAAAAACAAGAAAATGGTGATGTCCGGGCAGGTGGGCAGAGCCTCGCGCTGCTGCTGCTACCAGTTCTCCGAACCACCAGCGGCGGCCGCTACCGGTACGCCCGAACCAGGGCGTTCCGGTAGGATTTCACCACTGGGTAGAAGCCAGGGGTGGGTTCCTCCTGGTTCGGACTGGTTCTCCCGAACCCGTAGCAGCCCGCTGGTAATATCACGATGACATCACCGAACCGGATCGATCGGTGCCAGTCCGTGGGGGCTGCCATCTTTTTTTTATTTTTTTTTTGGAATTTTTTTTTATTTTTATTTTTTTGAATTTTTTTTATTTATTTTTTCCTTCTGAGCATGCGCAGAAGCTGATTTCCGGCACTGTGCATGCGGTCGCCATCTTTTTTTCGGCTTTGTTTTTTTCCCCCGGATTTTTTGTTACTGCGCATGTGCGCGCACGCAAAGCGCGTGCGCGCCCACGTGGCGCACCCACGTGGTACAGGAGGGAGCAAACCGGCAGCGAGGTAAGTTGGAACCCACCCCTGGTAGAAGCCTGCCAAACTTCAGGGTGTACAGCAGTGATGTCCAACCTTGGCAACTTTAAGACTTGTAGACTTCAATTCCACAGGTCTTAAAGTTGCCAAGTTTGGACACCCCTGAGTAGAGTGTTCCACAGAGCAGGGACTGCCCTGGAAAAGAATGCTTCCAAGCTCTCATCAGATGGCAATATTTAGGGGAAGGGACTAGAGCAGGGGTGTCAAACTCGATTTCATTGAGGGCCACATTAGGGTTGTGTTTGACCTCAGGGGGCTGGGGTGGGTGTGGCCAGCTCAACTCCACTTGTGCCTGTGGCAGCCCGAGTGATCTGCCAGCAAAAACAGACTCCCAAGCTCAGTTTTCGGCTACGACGGCCTCCTGCAACCCTCTGCCAGCAAAAACAGAGCTTGGGAGTGCCGCTTGTGGTCCTTGCGAGCTCCGTTTTCGGCTGCGACAGCCTCCTGCAACCCTCTGCCAGTGAAAATGGAGCTCGGGAGGGTCGCATGCAGCCCTCCCGAGCTCCATTTTCGCTGTCAGAAGCACCGTGGGCCGATCCTTCGCTGTTTCCAGGGCGGCCCCACAGGCCAGATCTAAGCACCCTGTGGGCCAGATCTGGCCCTCGGGCCTTGAGTTTGACACCCTTGGACTAAGAGCCTGCTCATCCCATCTGACCTGCTAGGTTGGGTAGATGTCCTTAGTCCTGCAAATAACTTGGCCCTGTGCCACAGAGGGCTTTATAGGTGACGATCAGCATGCAAGCCAAGCCTTGATACAATTAATATGTCTGTGTCCAGTGAATCTAAAAATTAGAAACCCAGGAAGTTGATATCAGTCAACCGTAAGGTGCTTTCCGACTATATCAGGCAGGGGTGGGTAGCCTTCCGTCCGCTGTTGTGTGGTTGGCAGTCATAATACCTTTGAGATGGTCCACTGAAGGTCACACAGCAGGTTAGCAGTGGGTATGTCAAACTTTGGGGCACCCTTTGTGTGTCCCCTTCTTTCACTTTCAATTCTTCCTCCCACGCTGTAGGCTAGCCCAGAAGAGACCAAGAACTCTTCTTCATCATCATCACCAGATTTGGAAGGGACCTTGGAGGTCTTCTAGTCCAACCCCCAGCTCAAGCAGGAGCCCCTCTACCATTTCAGACAAATGGATGTCCAATCTCTTCCAAACTGATGCTCCTACAGAGGACTAAGGAAATGACACCCTAAAAGCAGTCTCATCCCACGAGATTCAAAAATAAAACAAAAAAATTGGAGGAAGGATAAGTTAAAAGAGGGTCTCTACAGTCTGGAAGCTTAGGCTTCAGAGGTATGAGTTTTGACCCAGATGAGCCCCCAAAGTTTAGCCAGGAGGCTTCAGACCAGCGTTGCTTTTCATCCCCAAACAAGGAGCCCCATTCTCCCCGGACAAGGAATACCAAGAAAATTCTCGGAGGCCTCCCTGCACTCGGCAAAGGCCAGAGGCAGCTCGTGGCGATGGGCTGTGATCAAAGCAGCTCATTTGGGAAGGCAACATTCACTTTTCTATCCCCTCATTTCCTGCCTCCCATCTTTGGGGAGCACAATAGACCTTTTCACCAGGAGCTGAGGTTGCCCCTGCCAAATGCATTAATCTGCAGCCACTGAGTATCAGCTGTTCCTGCTTGGGAGTTGGGAGAGATTGTGGCTGGGAAGAAACAGGTTTGTAGGGAAAGATTCTCGGGAAGAAATGAGACAAAGAGGTTGAGAGCCTAATCAGAGGCAACTCATAAACCGGGATACAGTTTTTGCAACTTCCCCTCTCCCCAGCGATTGCATCGTGGGAAAGGATTCTACGGAAATAGGCATTTTTGCGCAGACTTCCGCTCGCTATATATGATTTATTTATTTTTTTTTTGCATTTTTAAATTGGCCAATTTCATGGCTAAAGTGGAAGTCGTACATATTTTTGGAGGATAACTGAATGTCGGTTCACGAATGGTCCAGAAATGCAAAATTGAAATGCCAGATGGTTCAAAGAGAATAAATGACATTCTCATTGTCAAAAAGGTGTGGGAGGAAGGGAGACCCAGCAAATTAGGGACCAATCAGTTTGGTATCTGAGAAGACGCTAATGCAGATCATAAAGAAATTAGCCCATTAGCACTTTGAAAACAATGCAGTAATCACCCAAAATCAATATGTATTTGTCCAGAATAAATGTTGCTGGACTAAACTTATTTCATTTTTTGACTAGATAATTACCTTAATAGATTATGGGAATGTGGCAGATGTAATATATCTTGACTTTCGCAAAGCATTTGACAAAAGCATCCCATAGCATGCTGATAATAAGCTAGTTAAGTATATGCAGGACAATATAGCAATTAAGCAGATACAGAGCTGGCTTGAAAATTATAGTCAAAGAATATTCATTGATAGTTACAGATACAGATTAACAGAGTTGGAAGGGACCTTGTATATCATCTGGTCCAACCCCCCGCCCAAGCAGACCCTACACCATTTTTGACAGATAACAGTCCAGTCTCTTCTTGAAAGCTTCCAGTGATGAAGCTCCCACAACTTCTGAAGGCAACTTCTGTTCCACTGGTTGATTGCTTTCACTGTCAGAAAATTCCTCCTTATTTCTAAGTTAAATCTCTCCTTGATCAGTTTCCATCCATTATTCCTTGTCTGGCCTTCGGGTGCTTTGGAAAATAGCTTGACCCCCTCCTCTCCATGGCAGCCCCTCAAATGTTGGAGCACTGCTATCATGTCTCCCCTGGTCCTTCTCTTCACTAGACTAGCCATGCCCAGTTCCTGCAAACATTCTTCATATGTTTTAGCCTCCAGTCCCCTCATCATCTTGGTTGCTCTTCTCCGCACTTTTTCTAGAGTCTCAACATTTTTTTATAGTGTGGTGACCAAAACTGGATGCAGTACTCTAGGTGTGGTCTTACTAAGGCTTTATAGAGTGGTATTAGGGTTAGTTACTGTATATACTCTGTAGGAAAAGGAGAGGCAGGTGGAGTCAAGAGAAGAATAAGCCTGGAGTTGTTAAGTTCTCACAAGCAGTCCAGTCTTTCTTGAACCCCATTAACTCTTATCTAGCACCAATTTAGCACTGATCACCCGACTAGATTCTTGTATAAAGGCTTCAGCAATAAATCTTCTTAACTGGAATTTAACATGTGATCCTCATTCTTTGAGCTTGACATCATCAAATGTGATAGAAATATCATTGGGCTGTTTACTTTTCAATATTTTTCTTAATGATATGGGTAAAGGAGTTTACGGATTGTTTATTGAGCTTACAGATGTTGCAAAACAGTATGGGACAGCAAATACCCCAAAGATAGAAATAAATTTTAAACCGATTGTGAGAAGTTGGGAGAAACGGGATGATAGTAACGGAATTAAATTCTGCATAAAGTTCTTCACATAGGAAATTAAACTCAAATTTGCAATGCACAAATGATTATTGCAACGCGCTCTACATGGGACTACCCTTGAAGAGTGTTCGGAGACTACAGTTGGTCCAGAATGCGGCTGCGCGAGCTGTCATGGGTGTACCTAGGTACACCCATATTACACCAATTCTCCGCGAGCTGCACTGGCTGCCTATTGGTTTCCGGGCACAATTCAAGGTGTTGGTTATTACCTTTAAAGCCCTATATGGCTCAGGGCCAGGTTATCTTCGAGACCGCCTTCTGCCACATAGCTCCCAGCGACCGGTAAGATCCCACAGGGTTGGGCTCCTCCGGGTCCCGTCAGCTAAATAGTGCCGGCTGGCGTGCCCGCAGGGGAAGGCCTTCTCGGTGGCTGCCCCGGCCCTCTGGAACCAGTGACCCCCTGAGATCCGGACCACCCCCACCCTGCTGGCCTTCCAGAAAGCCGTGAAGACCTGGCTGTTCCGGCAGGCTTGGGGCCGTTGATCTGGCCTCTGTAATTTGGCGAGATCCAGCCACGAAACTGTGTGTATGGGTTTTTAGTTGTTGTTGAATGTTTTTAATATGTTTCTTGTTAATAGTTTTTATATTTTTATAATGTTTTTATTGTTGTAAGCCGCCCAGAGTCCTCCGGGAGTTGGGCGGCATAGAAATATAAATAAACTATAAACTAAACTAAACTAAATGCAGAGGAGGAAGGCGGGCGATACTTGGCTTCATGACTGAGAAAAAAAACATCTTGGAAATAAATAATAGTTGATTGCAAACTGAGCAGAAGCCAAAAGTAGGATGTGACTGCATAAAAAAAGATAAATGCAATTTTAAACTGCACCAACAAAAGAATCATGGGAAGTAATCGTTCATTTATTCTGTTCAGGCAGACTCCACCTTTAATATCAGGCATCTTATTTTGATTCAGTTTCAAAAACCTGGAATTTGTTCAAAGAAAGACAATGAAAATTACCAGAAGATTAAAACTAAAAGTCCTAATAGAGCAGGGGTCCTCCAACTTGGCAACTTTAAGACTTGTGGATTTCAACTCCCAGAATTCTCCAGCCAGCTATGCTGGTTGGAGAATTCTGGGAGTTGAAGTCCACAAGTCTTAAAGTTGCCAAGTTTGAAGACCTCTGTAATAGAGAGACCACAGGAATAAGATATGTTTGGCCTTGAGAAAAAATGAATACAGATCAGGGGTGAAATGCAGCCGGCTCTATCCGGCTCGTGAGAGCTGGTAGGGCCAGCGGCGGGTAGTTCGGAGAGCCGGTAGCGCCAGCGGCGGGAGCTGTGCCCCCCCAAACCGGGACGTCGTCACGTCCCGGTTTTGACCCTCTGCACATGTGCAGAAGGCACACGCACATTAGTGAGCCGGTAGGACAGGTAAGTATATTTTACCCTATACAGATAGTCCTCGACTTACGACCACAATGGAGCCCAAAATTTCTGTTGCTAAGCGAGACAGTTGCTAAGTGAGTTTTGCCCCATTTTATGACCTTTCTTGCCACAGTTGTTAAGTGAATCACTGCAGTTGTTAAATTAATAACAGGATTAAGTGAATCTGGCTTTCCCCATTGTCTTTGCTCGTCAGAAGGTCGCAAAAGGGGATCACATGACCCTGGGACACTGTGACCGTCATAAGCACGAGTCAGTGGCCAAGCGTGTGAATCTTGTTCATGTAACCATGGGGATGCTACAACTGTCACAAGTGTGAAAGATCGTCATAAGTCACTTTGTTCAGTGCCACTGAACGGTCACTAAATGAATTGTTGTAAGTTGAGGACCTGTAAAGGGGACATTACAGCACTATTAAATACAGACAGTCCTATACAGTACTTACCACCATTCATTTCTTAACCATTCAAAGTTGCAACGGCACTGAAAAAAGTGACTTACAACGGCTCCTTGCATTTACAACCGTCAATGTAACCCTGCAGTCACATACAGGTTGTCCTCTATTCCTATTCCTATTCCATTCCATTCTTCATATGTTTTAGCCTCCAGCCCCCTAATCATCTTTGTTGCTCTTCTCTGCTCTCTTTCCAGAGTCTCAACATCATTTTTTATATTGTGGTGAGCGAAAATGGACACAATATTCCAAGTGTGATCTCAACAGTATAGTAGAAAGCAGCATTAACACTTCATCTGATCTTGATGCTATCCCTCTGTTGATGCAGCCTCGGATTGCATTGGCTTTTTTGGCAGCTGCAGCACACTGCTGGCTCATATTGAAGTGATTGTCCACTAGGACTTCAAGATCCCCCTCATAGTTACTACTGTTGGGCCAGGTAGCACCTATTCTATACCTGTGCCTTTGGTTTTTCGTGCCTGTGTGTAGGAACTTACTTTTCTCACCAATGAACTGCATTTTGTTGGATAGAGCCCAGTGTTCAAGACTGGGAGGTGATGGGCTCCCCTTCACAGACCACGTTAAGCAGAGCCTGGAAAGAGAGACTTTCATTTGGACTTTGGAATTGAGCAGGGAGCTGGACTTGCTGACCTCAAGGGCTCCATGGAATTTCTAGGATTCCAATAAGTTCCCATTTAAATGCAAATTAAACAGATGCATTCTTATCTGGAATTGATCATCATTGGACAAGAAAGAAAACTCATTGGAAAATAAAGCTACCTTGTAAGCAAATCCTTTTATTTCCGCATTCTTCCAATCATTGGGCACGTTCCCAACTACCCTTTCTAGAAAGAACTAGAAATTCTGTGGCATTTCTATGGGCTTTAGTTTAATTCCATGGGAAACTTAAGTGACAGAGAATGTGCTTGTCTGCGGTAAGCAGTAACATTTTTACTAGAAAGACAGTACAGGTAATCCTTGACTTACAATTATTCGTTTAGTAACCGTTCAAAGTTACAATAGCAGTAAAAAAAAGTGACTTATGACCATTTTTCACACTTTCATGACTGTTGGTTGCAGCATCCCCATGGACACGTGGTCAAAATTCAGATGGCTGGCAACTGACTCATATCTATCACGGTTGCGGCGTCCCGGGGTCACGTGATCCCCTTTTGTGGCCTTCAGACAAGTAAAGTCAATGGGGAAGCTAGATTCACGTAACCACCATGTTACTAACTTAACAGCTGCTGTGATTCATACTTAACAGCTGTGGCAAGAAAGGTTGTAAAATGGGACAAAATTCACATAACAAATACCTTGCTGAGGAGCAGAAATCTTGGGCCCAATTGTGGCCGTAAGTCAAGGACTAGCTGTAGTTAGCATCTACCATACTGTTTTTTTCCAGTTAAATTCTCTTTGGGGGAATGTTCTTGCACTGATTTAGTTACAAGCTAGCTTGTGGAAGCACCAATGTGCTCTCATTGCATCCTCCTCTTCTCCACGTAGCCCTGGATTCTGACCCTCCTATTAAATCAAACAGAAGACCAGCTTCCCCAAGACCTGTGTGAGTATCTCAGAGAGCTTTGATCTTCAGAAGTTGTAGGAGACTTCCAACTTCTCCTTCTCCTTCCCCCTGAAGGAAGACAGAGAAGTGTTCCTTCAAACTTTTCTCAAAAATGAAGAAGATTCCGAAACCTCATCTGTCCCAGCTCTGAAACAAGCCACATTTTGCCTTCACACGCCGTGGGCATCCCACTAGGGACTTCTTCTCCACAACTGTCCAGAGACTTTCAAGCATCTCACCTTGAGCAGCAGCTCATTCCCTGCTACTTTCCTCAGCTGGTGTCCAGACTTTCTCCAAGCAGCAGAATGCAATTATTTTAGAGCTCTTTGTTTGCAGTTTTAATTGTTAACACTTGAGGAGAAGCCAGGATTTCCTCCCTTCAAATAAAGAAATCTTAATTCATGAAAACCATCATCGTAGGCGACCACGGGAGATTCCCCACAGACCGTGCAATGAATGTAGATCTGGGCCTGGCCTGGACCCTGTTAGAGCCCACCACCACCAATTATTAGTGCACCTCCACCTCTGCATGACTTCTCCTATTATCAGCCAGAAGGGGTACTGTCCATGGTCCTGAATGCCAAGAATGTGAATGGAAAGGAAAAAACTGGCAGCAACAATAGAATGGAATGGAATGGAATATAAAATATAGGATAGGAGAATGGAATGGAATGGAATGGAATGGAATGTAGAATGTAGAATATAGAACATAGAACATAGAATGTAGAATGTAGAACGTAGAATGTAGAATATAGAATAGAATATAGAACATAGAACACAGAGCATTTCTTTATTCGATTCGATACCAGGGGCTATGGTTTGTCTGTAGTGTCTCTGTGTATGTGTTGTGACTCTGTATGTGTGTGTATTTCTATCTGTTGTGTGTCTGAGTGTCTGCATACACACAATAATGAACATTTCCCCCTGAGCATCCTTGAGATAACAGAATGGTGGGGGTCTGAATTCCAGGCATCTTTGAAAGACGCTTGTCCTCCTCGCCATACTTAGTCAACCGTCGCTTCTGAAAACAGAAGGTGTTGGTCACCAGGCGCCTGAAAATAACTCAGGAAGCGGATTGGAGTAATCCCAGAGGAGTAGAAATTAAGTGCAATTATTCATTACTCCTGAAAATAGCTCTCTGCCCATGTGCCAAAACATCCTTCTTTAGACATCTTTCCAGGCCAGAGTTCAAAACAGTAAAAGTGGGTATCAACACAATGCATGCAATTCCTGTTTGCTAGGCATCTCTTGCTTTCACACGAACTAAAAACCAGGAGGAATTGAATGAAAGCTTCTGTCTTTTAATAACATTTGTTAGTCTGAAACAGCCTGCTCAGACTCCTTCTGTTTTTTGGCTGCTATAGACTAACAGAGTTCTCCTCCTGCAATGTATAACAAGGGCTCGAGTTTTTCTCTCTGAAAGTGCTGTTTCTAGACAACCATCCCTGGGTGCATCACAGAACAACACTCTAATTGTGGTTTGCTTTTTTTTTGACATAGCTTATTGAGATAATCCAGCCATTGGTTGTTTTGGGCTTGGTGTTAGCTGCAAACCAGGTGTGATGGGCTGGGCACATAGAGAAGATGTGGAGGGGGAACTCTGGTGAGACCACTGTGATTTCCCAAGAAAGAGGCTGCACATCCAAGATAAGAGATTGTGCAGTCCTGAACAGCGTGGAGGAGGAAAGAAAAGATTCAGGATAGCTACACCTGGAATCTTCCTGGGTATATCAATTAGGGTAGAAGGTTATAGCTTTAGCCTGGCAAGATTCTGTCTATGTCAGGTTTCCAAGTGATGAAACCCATTCAAAAAAGAAATAAACAAAGTCCATCTTCCAAAACAAATTCCTTTTTATTTCGGTAGACATCAAATTGACAAAGTCTGTTGTAATTCCGGATCTGACACAAACCAGAATTACACCACATAATATTGTAAATTAGAAACATCCCACAAAAGTCACATTCCCCAATTAAAACAGAATCAACATTGCCCGGTGTCTTCAAACTCCACTTTTAGCTCACAGCAAGGACAGCCTCTGTTCCCATGGGAAAGAAAGTCACCTAGCCAAAACAATCCTCACTATCTATTCCCTCCTCCCACCTTAAGAATGTGGCGAGCCCAAACCCCCCCCCTTACATAAGTCGAGAGAAAGAAAAGGAATAAATGAGTATAATATATAGCTAAATAAAATGGCTACACATATGCCAATTTCGGGTTCGACAGTCTATGTAGGACAGGCATGTCAAACTGGCAGCCCATGGGCCGAATATGGCCCATGCAGGCCACACCACCCTGGCTCTGCAAGGGCAAAAACATACCACTACATCACGATACGGCCCGTGATGCAATCGGGTTGGACAGCCCTGATGTAGAGAAGGACTGGCAGAACCTAGGGATGGAGTTAAAAGAGGGATCAGCCTAGAATTCCTACATAGTCACAAGAGGACTAAGTCCAAACCCCACCCATCCCCTTGAGTTCCATGGACCCTTATCTAACACCAAGCAGGTGGTAACCGTACGTTGAGAATATTCCTGTGCATAAGCATGAGCAGCAATAAATCAGTTTAATTGGAACTTCACCTGCGCCTGACAGTCTATTAGGTATAAGCAAATAAAGCTGTAAACTTGTTTAGATTTCACCAGGTCCTCTTTAAGCTTGAGCCTGACATCAAGGCACGCTTATTGAAAAATGTGGTTAACATAAGGTGTGAACTTACAGGCTTTAAAAGTAGCCACCTCTGCCTCCATCTTGGTCAATGTATGAACCCAACTACAACGCTACAGCATCACCTTCATCTTTAACGATCCTGTAGTTCCTGTGAGATGCAGGTAACCAGGAACAGGTCACAAAGAAGAGAGGGTCAACCTGTTCTCCAAAGCACCTGAAGAAGCAATGGATGGAAACTAATCAAGGAGAGAAGCAACCTAGAACTAAGGAGGAATTTCCTGACAGTGAGAACAATTAATCAGTGGAACTGGTTGCCTTCAGAAGTTGTGGGTGCTCCAACACTGGAGGCTTTTAAGAAGAGAGTGGACACTCATTATTTTCCAAAGCACCAGAAGGCAAGACAAGAAACAATGGATGGAAACTAATCAAGGAGAGAATCAACCTGGAACTAAGGAGAAATTTCCTGACAGTGAGGACAATTAATCAGTGGAATAGTCTGCCTCTAGAAGTTGTGTATACTCCAACATTGGTGGTTTTTAAGAAGAGACTGGATAGCCATTTGTCTGAAATGGTATAGGGTCTCCTGCAATGTTCCCTGTAACAGTAGAAAACGCCACGCGGCAGTTAGAAACTGCCGCGCGGCGCTCTCTTTTCATGTGCGTGGGCGCACAGGCGCGCAGCCTCTGCCATTAGAAAATGCCGCGCGGAAGTTGGAAACTACCACGCGGCGTTCTCTCATTACGTGCGCGGCCGCGCACCTTAGAGGGAACAGTGGTCTCCTGCCAGAGCAGGGGGTTGGACTAGAAGACCTCCAAGGCCCCTTCCAACTCTGTTATTCTGTTATTCTGCACTAAACGTTTTACATGCTATCTATACACAAGAATCTGATCTACTAGTGGTCAAGGCAAATTTGTACTAGACAAGAGTCAATGGAATTCATGGGGGCTAGACTTGCATCTCTTGTGAGAGTGTAGCAACTCCAAACTGACAATGCATTTGACCCCCCATCTTTGGGTTCTGCTTGGTCATCTACTACAGCCTGTCTAAAACTGAGTAAATCCAGGCCCAGAGTGACTACTCTCACACCTAGAAATGGCTGCAAGTCCCATGCTCTGTCTTGATGGAACTTGTCTTCTCCTGCACTTACAGACTGGATATTCCTCATCCACAAACGGAGGAGGCTATATGAACTTCTCAGAAGGTCGCTGGTGCAACTGAGAAGGAAACCCTTGATCTCTCCCAGGGAGGTGCTTTTGATTTCTAGGTACTTCCCTCCATATCTCTGAAGTCATTTTCCTTCACTGGTCCTATCCCCCCCAGAAATCTGTTTCCTTCAAAATAGATTTTATTTCCTCTGTTCTCACCCAGTTTATTATGATTATCAAATGTTTATCTGCATAACTACCGGGAGTGGGAGTGTTGATCATCTTCTATTGATCTCGCAAAGCCCTTGAGAGAAATACAATTAAGCTTAACAGAAGGAACAAACTCTACGGCTGAGTGATGGTTCCCAGTATTAAGGCCCCAGTTCAATTAAGCTAAGAGCTTTCCTCCGCGGGAGGCAGGGGGCTCCCCACCCCTAAACCTCTGCCTTACAAAGGAATCAATGTTCAAAGTATGCACCAAAATGTTCTGAAATACCCAGAATATTTTCATACAGCTTTCTACAGTGCTAATGCACCCTTGCTTTAAAATATGACAAGCTGTCAATGTAAGGATTTAATTTAGTATTGTTGCTGTGGCACCGCACATAAACTAAAAGGCTTATAAAACTCTGAGAAATAAAGGAAATGGCCTAGCAGCTCTCAGTGGGGAGGAAAAGGGCTTGTTTAACAAAATCTATTGGACTGGAAATGGTGGGTCAAATATTTCAGCACATACAAAGCAGCTGCACAAAGAAGCTGTTATGGAGGGCCAAGGTGCATGCCAAGAGACCAGGATTTTCACAGCTCCCAAAACGGGTTCAGGAAGATGGTAAGGAGTCTGGAAGCTAAACTTGTTGAGGGGATGTTGAGACCCTGCAAAGAGTGCAGAGAAGAGCAACCAAGATGGTAATGGGTCTGGAGGGTAACCCCTACGATGAACAGTTACAGAATTGGGTATGTCCAGTTTAATGAAGAGAAGGGCTAGCGATGACATGACAAGCAGTCTTCCAATATTTGAGGGGACTGTCACAAAGAAGACGGAGGAGGGAGGGTTAACCTATTTTCCAAAGCACCTGAGGGCAGGGCAAGAAGTAACGGGTGGAAGATCATTAAAGTGAGATCCAACCTAGAACCAAGGACAAATTTCCTCATAGTGAGAACAATTAACCAGTGGAACGCCTTGCCTCCAGAAGTTGTGGGTGCTCCATCGCTGGAGGTTTTCAAGAAAAGACTGGACAGCCATTTGTCCAGAATTGTATATAGGGTCTCCTGCTTGAGCAGGAGTCTTCTGGCCTAGAAGACCTCCAAGGTCCCTTCCAACCCCATTATTCTATATTCTAAGGTGGAAAAATGTAGAAGTTAGGACTCTTAGCCCACAAGGGTCCAGTATAATGATGTCACATGTGTTGTGATGTCATCATGCAACTTTAACCCACTTGGCATCATTTATGTGATGATGACATCATCATGCCTGTGGTGTCACTTATTCCATTTCCTCCTACCGCTAGGCATCAACGCTCTGACCTGAGGGAGTTTGTCAGGGATGGGGTTCATATGGGACTGGTTGAATTTCACCTGAGTTGTGTGAACTCCGTCAATTGTGGCTTATTCAACAACCTTAGTTCATGTAATCACATGAATCAAGTCAAAGTATTGTTGGGAAATCTTGGGAAAGTAAGGGTTTTGAGTTGTCCGAAGGGGATTGCTGAACATAATTCTTTGTTTCTAAATCTGCCAGAGCTATTCACCCATTATTCGAATGAGGTCCATTTCAATTTTAAGTAACACAGAGACGTTCAATAACATGTTCTACATGACTACCCACATTAGTCTCCTTCACAGTACAATAGAGCAGGGGTCTCCAACCTTGGCAACTTTAAGACTTGTGGACTTCAACTCCCAGAATTCCTCAGCCAGCATATGCTGAGGAATTCTGAGAGTTGAAGGGGGGGGTCCAGATGCCTCAGGGTACCAGCAAGGTTTGCTTCAAGGAAGACACAATAGAGCAGGGGTCTCCAACCTTGGCAACTTTAAGACTTGTGGACTTCAACTCCCAGAATTCCTCAGCCAGCATATGCTGAGGAATTCTGAGAGTTGAAGTCCACAAGTCTTAAAGTTGCCAAGGTTGGAGACCCCTGCAATAGAGCAGTCCAACGCAAGTTCCTTTACAAGAAAAAAAGGGAAAGATTAAAAATGAGATCAAAGTGCACTAAAGCCACAACAGCTAAAATTACTACCGTCAAAAGGCCTGGCAGAAGGGCCCATCTAGACCCTTCCCAAGATGGAGGAGGGAAGGGGCTTTGCACATGATCAAGACAAGAGCAGAGCACCACTGGGTGGGGAAACAAAGGGAGTTGTCACTGTGTGAGTCTCTGAGACGCCCAAGAAGCTAGACATCTGGATTTTTAGCTCCCCCAAAACTCAATGTGCTCATTAAAGGGATTTAAAGGGGAGCAGTGTGTGAAAAAATCAAGAAGGTAGATAACCCTGCACCTAAAAAAGGGGGAATATATTTTTGACCCATCCTGAAGACGCTTCTGTTGATGGCTTTCTAACATTCGAGACATTCATAACACTGAGCCGTGGTGACGCAGTGGTTAGAGTGCAGTACTGCAGGCTACTTCTGCTGACTGCCGGCTGCCTGCAATTTGGCAGTTTGAATCTCACCAGGCTCCAGGTTGACTCAGCCTTCCATCCTTCCGAGGTTGGTAAAATGTGGACCCAGATTGTTGGGGGGGCAATATGCTGACTCTGTAAACCACTTAGAGAGGGCTGTAAAAGCATTGTAAAACGGTATATAAGTCTAAGTGCTATTGCTATTCAACTATCCTGCACTGATCTTAGCCTTTAAGATAACAGAACGCAGGTACTGTATTCTGTACTTACAACCTGTATCTTGACTTACAACCATTCATTTAACAATTGTTTGTAGTTTCAACAGCACTGAAAAAAGTGACTTATGACTGTTTTTCACACTTACAACTGTTGCAAAATCCCCATAGTCATGTGATCCAAATTCAAATGCTTGGCAACGGCTTGTATTTATGACAATTGCAGTGTCTTACGGTCATGTGATCCCCTTTTGCGACCTTCGGACAAAGTCAATGGGGAAGCCGGATTCACTTAACAACCGTGTTACTCACTGAACAACTGCAGTGATTCACTTAGCAATGGTGGCAAGATAGGTTGTAAAATGGAGCAAAACTCACCTAACAACTGTCTCGCTTAGCAACAGAAATTTTGGGCTCAATTGAGCCGAGGTGGCGCAGTGGTTAGAGTGCAGCACTGCAGGCTACTTCAGCTGACTGCTAGCTGAAGTTCGGCAGTTCGAATCTCACCAGGCTCAAGGTTGGCTCAGCCTTCCATCCTTCCGAGGTGGGTAAAATGAGGACCCAGATTGTTGGGGGCAATATGCTGACTCTGTGAAACGCTTAGAGAGGGCTGTAAAGCACTGTGAAGCGGTATATAAGTCTAAGTGCTATTGCTAATTGCGATCGTAAGTCGAGGACTACCTGTAATTCCACACAGTCTTACACAGGTAGTCCTTGACTTATGACCACAATTGAGCACAAAATTTATGTTGTTAAGTGAGAATTTGTTAAGTGAGTTTTGCCCCATTTTTACGACATTTCTTGCCACAGTTGTTAAGTGAATCACTGCAGTTGATAAGTTAGTAACCCGGTTGTTAAGTGAATCTGGCTTCCCTTGTCTGTGCTTGTCAGAAGGTCGTAAAAGGGGATCACGTGACCTTGGGGACTCAGCAATGGTCATAAATATGCGTCAGTTTCCAAGTGCCCGAATTTTGATTATGTGACCATGGGGATGCTGTAATGGTCGTAAATGTGAAAAAAATGGTTATAAGTGCCTTTTTTCAGTGCCACTGTAACTTCAAACGGTCACTAAATGAATTGTTGTAATCAAGGACCTCCTGTATCCACAATCACCTGGGTTCAAGAGAAAGATAGTTCACACTGATAGATACAAGCAAAGAAATAACATGTGTTTCAGAGGTTCCCCCCCCCCATCAGAACCTACTTTTAACCCCAGCCCTTGTCACAAAATTGTACATTTTGTAAAACATGCAAGTTTTAACCTGTTTTTAAGTGTTAAAATGTTTTTATTCATGTATTTATATAGTTTTATTATGCTGTAATTGGATTGTAAACAGCCCAGAGTAACTAAGGTGAGTTGGGGAGTAGAAAAAGAGAGAGAGAGAGAGACA
>QLTV01003959.1:405903-429676 GCA_003457575.1 Thermophis baileyi | reverse complement strand
AGAGAGAGAGAGACAGACAGACAGACAGACAGACAGACAGACAGACAGACAGAGAAAGAGACAGACAGAGACAGAGACAGAGACAGAGACAGAGACAGAGACAGAGACAGAGACAGAGACAGAGACAGAGACAGAGAGAGACAGAGAGAGAGAGAGAGAGAGAGACAGAGACAGAGAGAGAGAGAGAGAGAGAGAGAGAGAGAAGAGAGAAATAGATTAGAGAGATAGAAATAGATTAGATAGATAGATAGATAGATAGATAGATAGATAGATAGATAGATAGATAGATAGATAGATAGATAGATAGATAGATAGATAGATAGATAGAATAAATAGATAAATGTCCGCTCCAATTTCAAGCATCAAAAGCAAGAGCGGGCCTTCGTTTAAGAAGAATAAAAGCAGCGAGATACCTTAATAAGCCCAAATAATGTATTTTTCATCACTCAGAATATTCAGAGCTAATGTACAAATTAGCTTTTACATGGCAAGTTCATTTCTCTGGTGATCTCATTTAGCTCTCGCAAAGAACAAGCGGGATTTGAAGGGACGTGCAGGTTTTCTCCTCCAGCGAGGCAGCGCCCTGACACTTCTCAAGCCCGTTGCTAATAATCTCTCCTTAATTGGGATCTTTCAAACTGGATTCATTGCATGGTAATTAGGTGGCTTTGATTTCTGACCCCATAATTTGGGGGATTCCAGGAGAGGAGAGGGCTGGAGGCCTCGAAAAAGGGGAGGTTGCATATTTAAGGAGAGCATCTGCAAATCCAGGTGTCTCCTTTAACTCTTTGGCTTAAGAAAAATCTCGTGTGTGGATTTATACAGGTAGTGGTGGTGACACTCAGCCAAATACAGGCAGTCCTTGACTTACAACAGTTCATTTAGTGACCGTTCAAAGTTACAACAGCAGTGAAAATGTGACTTATGACCATTTTTCACACTTACGAAATTTGCATCTCCTCCATGCTCACATGATCAAAATTCAGATGTTTGGCAACTGACTCATATTTATGACGGTTGTGGTATCCCGGGGTCATGTACCGTAATTATTTTTTGCGACCTTCTCACAAGCAAAGTCAATGAGGGAGCCAGATTCACATAACAACCGTGTGACTAATTTAACAACTGCGGTGAGTCACTTAAGAAAGAAAGGTCGTAGAATTTCTTCTGAATAGTTTTCTGTATTGCTCTTCACCTACAGATAGAATTCTTGCCAAATTAAAGCAACACTTGCATAACCAAAGATATTCCTCTGAGAATTGCTAAGTAAGAACTGTTTTAACTCTCTTCCACTCAACCAATGTCAACCCTGAAGTTGGCCGAATTGTGGCCATTTTCCTTTTTTGTAGCTTTCCTCTAGGGAGATTTCTCTTCTCACTGCTTCAGGGCTGACACAGCCTGGAGCGAAAGGGCCAGGGAGGAGGGTGTAGAGATAGCTGGGGTGTTGTAGCCTAAATAAAAGTCTTTCCCCTGGGAATCAAGGACGTTGGTGCAGGTGTTCGAAAGGTGGGGACCGAGGTCACTGTCAACTCGCAAAGCATCCGTGGCCTGCTTTCGAGTTGCCATAGGCCAGGGGGGGGATGGGAAACCGGCGAAATGGCACAGCAGCCCAAGACAGAAGCACATCCCACGCTTATCTCTCTCAAGGCTGCATCCCAGAGTTACATACAGCAGTGAGGGGAGTGATCTCTACAACCCGGGAAACTGCTCTGTTGGTGAATGTGATTTATGACACACCCTGGGAGGAGGGGGGGAAACAGGCTCATACTGGAGCATAAATTACGTAGGGTCAGAGCCGGCTCCACTTGGGAACGTGCCGACATGAAGCTCCTAATAAATAACTGGATTTCTTTTGAAGCTTGGCTCGAGACTCATGATCTAATTAGGGCATCCGTCGGAACCCTGACAGTCACCTAGCAACTGGACTGTGTGCGGATTGGACCATGTGACTGGAGACTCTGGAGGGAAGTGACAAAGTTTTACTTTTAATTGGGTGTAAAACCGGCGGGAACTTAGAGCCGGTTTTCCACCAGGAACGTGCCAATTTGATATGTCCCAATAAAATGTTCTTTGAGGAAATTGCCTGCCTCGGAGTTCTTATTGAATAGGATGTATTACTTGGAACCTTGACAACCGAACTATCTAAGCTTCCATGTCTCTTTGCCCTCCGGAATGCAGCATCTCCTTCCTGGGTATCCAGACTACAATCTACCATGGTAGAAGACACAATTGTCACCTTGAAATAATTTCTATGTTTGGCACACGCCTAGCACAAGCATTTCACTAGGATCCACACTCTGGTATTATCAGGTGGCAGATAGGATATGATGTACAGCAAAAAGACCCTGAGGGCCAGCAATCTATGACCCTATTTCATCAAGAAGGAACTATATTTAATTTATTACATTTATATTTTACCTTTCCTTTTTTCCACAACCACATTTGAAAAGTAGGTCCCCATGGACCTTTCCTGGCTAAGTGTGGATTAGAGGCTGGGTCTCCCTGGCCTTAATCTAGCACCTTCGTCTCTACTCCATGATGGCTGAGAAGAAGGGTCTGGCCCAAGACAACCCCAAGAAGCTTCCATGGCTGAGGACAGACTTGAACCCAGGTCTCCCCACTCCTAATCCAGCAACTTTTCCACTGGCCTGCCCTGGCTTTTGGTGTAGAACAGGGGTCTCCAAACCTGGCAACTTTGACTTGTGGACTTCAACTCCCAGAATTGCTCAGCCAGCATAAAGTTGCCAAGTTTGGAAACCCCTAGTGTAGAAAGTTCGAGCAGAGAGATCTATAGAGATTTGATGTAGAGCTCTGTAGAGGCTTGATCTCCTTGCTTGATCTTCCTGTACCAAAAGCCATCACAATGCAGAGCTCACATCTTCAAAGCAGAGGGCTAATTTTATGTCCCCCCACTGCCTGAATGAGTCCTCAATCAAGAAACATACACAATCAAGAGACAGAAGGTAAGTCTATTTGCAGCTATTCCCATCAACAGCAACTCAACTCGGTGGCAAAATTTCATTCAAAAGACCCTGTCTTAATTAACTCGTTTATAAATGATATTAGAGAAGCTCCTCTTATAATTTCCAGAATTCTGCGTTTATGCCAAGTTTAGCATTAAATATAATCTAGCTGAAATCTGTGCTATTGGTGCTTCCTTGATTTTGTCCATTGGGGGTGGGGGGACGACACACCTGACATCCAGGATGTGTTTCTCCGGCTGTAGTCTAGTTTTGCTCACTTCAGCATTGTGCTTTTCCAGGTGCTGAGTTCAGGATCTTCCCTCTTTTCTGCGTTTGATCCAGAAAAAGTCGCATCATGGCAATTCTGTTGAGGATTTCTAGTTACATGTGCTCCCTCTCTTGATCAAGGCCAAGAACAGGCCAACTGCTGCACTAACCAAACTACACAACAAACAATGAGTTTCCAGGAGGTGAGGGGCAGACTAGTCTGCTTTTGTGTTGGCTTAGTCAACCGCCCTCTCTCCATCCAGCAGATTCCACATTTGTGTCCTACTACATGCAAGTCCAACATCATCAAGGATACAGGAAAGTCTTGGTGGCCTGGCCAAGTGTAAGCAATACTTAGTTCAAAGCAACCTCCTGACAGAGCTAGGAACCTCTCTACCCACATGTTCAGCCTTCAGGTCTCCAGAAACACCTCTATAACTTTTGCAATGTCTCCCACTAGATAGAATCGTAGAATAACAGAGATGGAAGGGACCTTGGAGGTCTTCTAATCCAACCCCCTTGCTAAAATAAGAGATCCTATACTATCCTGATCTCTTTTTGAAAACCTCCAATGATGGAGCACCCAAAACATCTGAAGACAAGTTGTTCCACTGATTAATTGTTCACACTTTCAGGAAATTTCGCTTTAATTCTAAGTTAGATCTCTCTTTAATGACCTTCCACTCATTACTTCTTGTCCTGCCTTCAGGTGCTTTGGAAAATAGATGGACCCCCTCTTTCCTCAAGTACTGGAAGACTGCGATCATGTCTCTCCTAGTCCTTCTCTTTGCTAGACTAGACATACCCAGTTGTTCCTGGAACTGTTCCAGACCTGATCCAGAAGAGCTTAGGGTTGTATGAACTGGGACCTTTGCAGGCCATTTCATCCACCCATGTGGATTTCCAAAGAATATAAAGCGAAGAGCTCAGAAAATGTAAGCTTGTCAGCCAGAGAAGCTTCAGCCTGCCGCACATATCAATTCTGCAAATTGCATCATTTCTAATTGTATGCGTTTTGCCAAGTATGGGGGGAAAAAATGAGTTTTTCATCAGCCTTTTTACCGTCCGCGTGCTTCCAAGCATATTCTTTGCAGTCATCGCTTTAGAACAAGAATACACAAATTATAGCATGTCATACAAAGGAAGCTGGGCGAATTTAGCATAATGTATAGAAGATGCAGGATTTAGATTTGTCAGAGGCAACAGACAAGACTCCGTTTATCGTGGCTGTTGTGTGTTACACAAAAGTCACTCCCAGCCTGCACAGAGAAGGCTTAGAAAATCCATCTCCACCCCACTTCGCAAAAACATCTTCCATTGTGAGCGGTCTGTGCTTGGCCTGATAAACACAATGCAGGTCTGCACATTCCTAGCCCCATATTTCCATCCACTCCAATGACACACTGTAGATACTGCCCTGAATCAGTGGCCACTCAAGTGCAACCAATGCCTTCCCAAAGAGCCCTTTGATTTGAGAGCCCCACCCAAAAGCCAGCTCCAATTTTTCTATGCCCACTTCAAACAGGGAGAGAGATAGGATTCACGGCTCTAATTAAGCAAAGCATTGTGCAAATGCCAACAAATATGATTGATATTTGAGTCTTGGATGAAAGAGAATGTCTTCTTAGAGCAGTGTTTCATGGTTGTCTGGAGATCTTTGGGAGATGAAGTTCACACATCTTCAAGTTGCCAAGGTTGGGAAACACTAATTTAAGAAAATATCCTTGCGGATTGAAGAATACTGGGAGTTGAAGTCCACAATCTTCAAGTTGAAAAAGGCTGAGGAACACTCATTTAAGAAGACTTCTTTGCTGGATGAAGAATTCTGGGAGTTGAAGTCCACAATCTTCAAGTTGTCAAGGCTGAGAAACACTAATCTAAAATGACATCTTGCTGGTGGAAGAATTCTGGAAGTTGAAGTCCACACTTCAAGTTGCCACAGTTGAGAAACTCGGTCTTAGATGCAATGATGAAGAGATCTTTGTACCCCATATCTCCGTTTCTTAGCAGCCTTCTCCAAAGTCCTCTGCGCTAGCTATCTTTGCAATCAATAAGGCATGGCTTGCACGTCTGAAACTCTCCATCATCCCACCTGTGACTGTAACATACTAACATGGTTTAAACATCAGCCACAGCTCTTGCCCACTGAGATGATGGCTTCTTCTACCCTTATGGCCTTAGGACATGCTGAGATTTCTGATCTCATGACATCAGCAGGTTTGGGCAAGCGTGTGTCTTTATTTCTGGGTTCTGTGATGATTCACTGGACATTGTTGCAAAGCTGATATTTCCCTTTAAACGGCTCCAAAGGCTATAAGCAGCCTATTTTCATGCTGGCAAGAATTCTTGCCTCTCGGTTGAGGCTATTACAAAGCAGAGACAATTGTATGTGTGGTTACAAATGGCTTTGTAGGGGGCTGAGGGCTGGCAAGACGAGGGGAGCAGAAATATCTTTTTTTTTTCCTTTGCAACAATTGTGTGTCTTTTCTATCACTCCAGTTCAGGAATTGCTTCAATAAGGGTTAGGGAATGAGATCTACTGCTTACTCCTTTTTTTAGAAAGCAAACCACCATACAAAATAGCCCAGCCTTTTCTTGGAACGAGATCACCAGGCAAAGGGTGAGAACATGGAAGTATTAATCCAGCATTTCATTTATTCTTGAAATCTGGCCTAATGGACAGCTACAGCTCGGACACACAAACTTTGGAAACTGTGGTGCATTTAAGCTGGTTCGATCATCCACTCAATGGATCCCTAAGCAGCTTTCTACAGCCACACTGCTGATTTATTTAAAATATTTATAGGTCATCTTTCAGAATAAACACTACGGATAAGGGGAAAGTTGGCCTGGTTTGGTTTTTGATATCTGATACGCAAATATTTGAGACTTAAAATTTCTTTTTTTCCTGAGCAGGACAAAGAGGGATTGACTTTTTAAAAAGAAACCAAAACAGGAAACAAAATGGACATTGATCCATCCAGACAGACAGATTGGTGTATATTAGTGTATATACAGATATTCCTTGACTTACAATAGACACTAAAATAGTTTAGTGATCATTCAAAGTTACAATGGCACTGAAAAGAGTGACTTATGATGGGTCTTCACACATATGACCACTGCAGTATCTCCAAATACAAATAATCTTAGCATCCCCATGATCAAAATTCAGGTACTTGCTAACCAGCATGTATTCAAAGAATTGCAGCTTCTCGGTGTCACCTGATCATCATTTGCAATCTTCTCGGTGACCTTCCTGTTTCCCACAAGAAAATCAGGGGGGATAGCCGTATTTATTTCACGTCCATATGCTTCACTTAGCAACTGCGGTGATTCACTTAACAACTGAGGCAAAAAGACTGTAAAATTGAGCGCAAGGCATTTAAAAATTGCCTTGCTTAGCAACGGACACTCTGGTCCTCTGGCTTAAATCAAGGACTACCTGTAATCCAAAACCCACAGTGGTAATATTTTCATTAGGTACAATCAGAGAAAATTAAACCTTTCAATATTCAAGAATTCTTCTTTAGGAAAGATGCTCAGGACAATAGAAATGAAGAAAGAAAAACATGACCGATTTTGCTGGAGGACAGCGACTAAACATGGTTAGCCCCACGGAGAACTTTCTGCCTTAGCCAGGCCATGGGTGAGGATTTTCCATGATTACTTTTTTGAATTGAATTTTCAAATTTCTACAGGAATAGGAGAGAAAGAAAGCAACATTTTTAAAAATCTGAAAATGGAGTGAACCTGTTCATCTAGAACTCCTTGCATTCAGCAACATCCATACAACATTGGAATTAAATTCCAGATAAAAATAGACCTCATTCAATAAAAAGTACTACATCTGAAAAAAGAACAAAACTAAGGAACTCATTTATAACAATGCAGTTATTATCTAGCTAACAAAGGACTGTTTACACCCAGCTAAGTTTTCAAACAATGTTCAGCAGGATAAAATACCACAAAGCTCTAGAAATCTAATAGAAACTCATCAGAAAAATTCCCTTATTGAAGATTCAGAGTCCCACATAAATATAGTTTATATATTAATACATTAATACAATTGAGAGAGTCCAAAAATATTTCACGAGAAGAGTCCTCCACTCCTCCACTCACAACAGAATACCTTATTCCACAAGACTTGAAATTTTGGGCTTAGACAACTTAGAACTACGTCGCCTTAGAACCGATCTAAATGTAGTTCATAAAATTATCTGGCACAATGTCCTACCTGTCAATGACTACTTCAGCTTCAACCACAACAATACACGAGCACACAATAGATACAGACTTAAAGTAAATCGCTCCAAACTAGACTGCAGAAAATACGACTTCAGCAACAGAGTGATCAATGCCTGGAATTCACTACCTGACTCTGTGGTTTCTTCCCCAAACCCAAAAAACTTTAACCTTAGACTGTCTACTGTCGACCTCACCCCATTCCTAAGAGGTCTGTAAGGGGCGTGCATAAGCGCACCAGCGTGCCTACCGTCCCTGTCCTACTGTCCTATTGTCCTCATCTATCTGTATTCACCTTGATTATGTTTATGTTTATACCTATACCTGCTATCTTGTACATGTTTGACAAACAAATAAATAAATAAAATAGTTCCTATCTCATACTAAGCCATAGTTTAGCTACCATTTGTTTAGCAAACAATCATCGCTTGGGTTTGCATACAAGTCACAGCATAAGGATTTACAGACCATAATACTCTACATCCCATAAAGCCTAAACCAAACCAAACCAATCGTAACAGAATAAGAGTTAGAAGGGACTTTGGAGGTCTTCTAGTCCAGGCCCCTGCTCAAGCAGGAGACCCTATATCAGTGATGGCTAAACTTTTTTCCCTCGGGTGCCGAAAACACGTGCGCTGTCGCATGTGCACGCATGCCCACACCCATAATGCAATGCCCCTCCCGTGCACCCTGCCCCCTGCACATGCGTGTGCAAACCCCCCCCCCACCGTACATGCGCGCACAACCCCCGTTTTGGCCTCGCATCCCAAAACAGCGCTGGGAGGGGGGAAAAGCCTCCTGTCCCCAAACGGTGCTGGGAGGGGGGGAAAAGCCTCCCATCCCCAAACGGTGCTGGGGGGGGGGGAAGCCTCCCATCCCCAAATGGTGCTGGGAGGGGGAAAAAGCCTCCTGTCCCCAAACGGTGCTGGGGGGGGGAAGCCTCCCATTCTCAAACGGCGCTGGAGGGGAATCTCCGGAGATCTGGGAAGGCACGGGCGGCAGAAAGTGAGGAGAAAGGTAGCCCCCCCCCTGCGCATGCGCGCGGGTCTCCCTCAAGCAGGGCAGACCCAAAAATCAGCTGGCCGGCGGGAGGCGCGTGCATGCGCGGTGGAGCTAAGCTGGGCGACGGCTGGCGTGCCCGCAGAGAGGGCTCCACGTGCCACCTGTGGCACGCGTGCCATAGGTTCGCCATCACGGCCCTATATCATCTCAGACAAATGGCGGTCTAGTCTCTTCATGTATGAAAGGGACCATCTGATTATTCCAAATTGTTGCTGGGTCCTTGAGAAGCAGAAGACCAACTCTTCATTCAGTGTCTTGACCAGCAAGGGAGGATATCTCAGAAGCTCTCCTCTGGGTCTCTCCACTCACCCCTGCTCCCCAAAGGTGACCAATGATCTGGGAAAGGACCCTTTTAGCATCTCTACAGTTCTGTCCCCAGGAGGACCCACCCAGAACCTTTTCCAGTGACTTTCCTAAAGCCAAATCTTTTTCTTCTCCAACGTTGCATAACAGCAATTGCTACAAATCGCCCTTCGAAATTCTCCATCAAATTTGCAGAACAAATGAATGGATGGTTTCTCTGGAAGGAGGAGAAATTGTTCAGCAATCCATCATTGGCGGACGTCTCCTTCCACAACTACAATAAGCTTCTCGGTGGGGAAAGGGTTCCTTCGCTCACACAAACACAACATATATTTTGGGCCCTCTTGTAACTTAATAAATACCGCGCTACTCTTCATCCATGGGGATTTTGTCGGAAATTTTCTTTTCTTTTACAAGAAACTTCGACAGCAAATTATATTTCATCTAATTCAGAACGAGAGGTGGGGAATACAGAAGGTCTCTACACTGTATTTGGGACCACTTTCAGCTTCTGAGATGGAATTTGAGGCTGCTCATTTTCTTACCATGAAAAAAAAAACAACCAACCACCATCATATGAGCTGAATAGCTCTTAACCCTGAACCTTCCCATGTCTGAATTCTGAATATTTCTCCAAAGCATGTGGGAAAAAAGGTCAACCACGTGACGCTATCAAGAGTATCTCCCAAAGTCTGGAGGCTTTGTGGGTCTGGATGGGGAGGGGTTAGAGCTGAAGAAGCTTCTTAGATGAGGAGTGAAATGTTTTCCAAGGAAAAAAACCCCAAGAAAATCCATTTGCCTTTTGGAAAAAGCACCTTTAGGACAACTGCCATGATTTACTTAACAGCTGTGGAAAAAAGTCACAAAGTCAGGCATGACTCACTTACAGCCACCTGGCTTAGCAATTGAAAATCGTGGTCATAACTTGAGGAATACCTGTATTAGATGGCGGTGGGAATGACATATTCATTCACCCCCCTCAAATGGGTCTGCTAAAGAGTATCAACTAGGCCCTTGGTACATGGAAGCACATGGACATGAGAGATGTGGATAGAATCATAGGGCTGGAAGAAACCTTGGAGGTCTTCTAGTCCAGCGGTCCCCAACCTTTGCGGCTTGGCAGTCCAGCGTGGGGGGAGGGGGGAGAGAGGGGAACCAGCCAGGGGTGGGTTCCGGATTTACTTACTGCCGGTTCGCTCAGGGACGTGCCGTGCGGGCGGGTTGCGGGTGTGCGCACACGCTTTGCGCACACATGCGCAGTACAAAAAAAAAGCTGTGCATGCGCAGAAGCAAAAAACAAGATGGCGGCACCTATGGCACCGCCGAGAGAACCAGCTCGGGGGTGTGGCAGGCTTGGGTCGCTACCGGTTATAGCGACCCACGCCGCCACGTTACTAACGGTTCTATAGAACCGGTCCGAACCGGTAGGAACCCACCTCTGGAACCAGCCCGCCGAGTGGAGCTGTGTCCACTGTGCATGTCAGCCTGCCTGTCGCGTGACCCTGTTCCAAATGGGCCATGGGTCGCAACCCAGGGGTCGTGGACCCCTGTTCTAGTTCAACCCCCTGCCACCCCGGACAAATGGCTGTCCAATCTTTCTTGAAAACCTTCAGTGATGAAGCACCCACAACTCCAGAACTGCAGACCTGTGAATCTCTGTAAGTGTGTGGATTTAGTACTACAACCCACTACCAAAATTATAAGCACGGAAACAGAGGGAATAGAGCAGATATGTCAGAATATATTTGCAATTTCGTCCCTCCTCCTCCTCCTCCTCCTCCCTATAGATGAAACAGAATTTCATGACCCATTTACTATTCGCAAGAGCTGAGCCGATGACCCTCATTCTGACTTTTGAGTTTTCGCTGTGCAGCCACCTCACCCACCTCCTGCATATGTCCGGGGAGGAAGAGGAGGGAGGGAGGGAGGGTGGGCAGATTCTTTGAAACAATACTAACTTGGGAAATTACATGTCATCCCTCATCTTCCAGCAAGCTGATCCTAAGCTCCAAAGGCCAAAACCCGTCTCTGTGTGATTCTCAAAACTCATTTCCAATTAAGCGCAATCACAACGTTCTATAGATGATGAGCGTCTGGGAGAATGGAAGAAACATTTCACAAGGCCGCTTTTAAGCTGCCTTTTGCAGGAAATTCAGCCTTGATAGATGGGCACTAGGGTAGGATTATCCAAAAACCACTTGCAAAAGAAAGCTCTTAGATGCTGTTTTTTTATACAGGCAACATTGATTTAAAAGCCTGGCTTCCCTAAAGAACATAGAATCATACGGCTGGAAGGGACTTTGGAGGTCTTCTAGTCCAATCCCCTGCTCAATAGGAGACCCTAAACCAGAGGTGTCAAAACCTTAGCAACTTTAAGATTTGTGGACTTCAACTCCCAGAATTCCCTAGCCAGCCTGACTGGGGAATTTTGGGAGTTGAAGTCCACAAATCTTAAAGTTGCCAAGATTGGACACCCCTGCCCTATACTATTCTGGACAAATGACTGTCTACTCTCTTCGAGGTGGCGCAGTGGTTAGAGTGCAGTACTGCAGGCTACTTCAGCTGACTGTTCAGCAGTTCAGCGGTTCAAATCTCACCGGCTCAAGGTTGACTCAGCCTTCCATCCTTCCGAGGTGGGTAAAATGAGGACCCAGATTGTTGGGGGCAATATGCTGACTCTGTGAACCGCTTAGAGAGTGCTGTAAAGCACTGTAAAGCGGTATATAAGTCTAAGTGCTATTGCTATAAGTGCTATTCTTGAAAACCTCCAGTGATGGAGCACCCCCAACTTGTGGAAGCAAGCAGTTCCACTGGTTAATTGTTCTCACTGTCAGGAACTGTCTTCTTAGTTCTAGATAAAATATCTCTTTAATGATCTTCCACCTGTTATTTCTTACCCTGCCCTCAGGTGCATTGGAGAATAAGTTGACCCCATCTTCTTTGTGGCAGCTCCTCAACTATTGGAACACTGCTATCGTGTCACCCCTGGTCCTTCTTTTCTCTAGACTAGACATACCCAATTCCTGCAACCGTTCTTCATATGTTTTAGCCTCCAGCCCCCTAACCATCTTTGTTGCTCTTCTCTGCACTCTTTCTAGAGTCTCAACATCTTTTTTAATATTGTGGCAACCAGAACTGAATGCAGTATTCCAAGTGTGGTCTTACCAGCGCATAAGTGATACTTTATTCTGTGGCAAGTAACTTTACCAAGTATCCTAAGAAATGAGAGTCAAGCGGAGAAGATGGCGGCTTTCTTCAAAATGGAAGTTCTGGGATGGAAAATCTGAACCCCTCACATCTCAGGACCAGGACATCTGGACAGCAGATCTCAGGACCAGGACATCTACGCAGACTACCACTACATGCAGAATGGGACAACTCATTGCAGCCAACTCGCCATGGCCAACACGCCACGGTCAACTTGCCAAGGCCAATTTGCCATGGCCAACGGGATAATTCACTGTGGGACAATTCAACAATTCAATTTAATTAAAAAAAAATATTTTAATTTTTGTCATTCACACTTCGTTTCATCCCTTCTTTGGCATTCTTTCTTTAATGATTCTATTCCACTATTTCTTCGATATTAGTGTAACTCTTGTCCCGCAGCTAGTTGGCTGCAGTGAGTTGGCCACGGTGAGTTGTTGTAGACCCCACTAGATGGTTAAACATGTTGGTATCTCTGCGCTACCTCTTACAGTCATCTGAATTGCGTGCAGTCTGGATATGGTAGAGAGAGGTCTACCATTTAAAAAAGACTGCCTGTACATCATAATTCAAGAGTGTGATTTTCTTTCTCCCTCTCTCTGTCTCTTTTTCTCTCTCTCCCTTTTGCGATGTTGGCCATCAAGGACTGCACTGAGGAAGAAGCAGGAGTACATGCCAAAGAGGTTGACGACAAGAGCAAGTAATGAGTGGAACCAGGCTAAACATTACATTTGATTCCATGTAATTTACATTTCGCTATCATTAAAATTAAATTACCTCCATTTAATGTGATTAATATAATTATCATCACCGTATTTAATAGCTTTCCTTCTTGTTACACTAGAAGTCACAATGTGGAGATATCTTCAGAAGAGACTCAGGGGGCTGTGCTAAAAGTTCTTTTGGGGGGTGCAAATGTAACCGTGGGGTTTTATGTTGTGAAATCTGTCCTAAGGCATGGTTTACAAACAACAGTGGTGGCATTCATAGAAGTTCTCTATCAAGTCCTCTATTTTTCTGCCATTCTCATGAGAAATTTTGGTGACATTCTCATGCTAGTTTGAGATGTAGTGACAAAAAAACCCCGAATATCGGGATGAACACCTTGGCAAACTTCTCATCTGCTAAGAAAGATCCCTGGGGATCTTTCTTGGATTTGAATGTCCAGGTAGACCAAAACATAAAGGAACCAGCAATACCAATTGTCACCCTCTCTGGCTCCACACTTAAACCATCTGGAAGATTTCAGCCAGAGGAAGTTGAAAGAAAGGTCTATGTCCCTTGAGAATAAAACAGAAAAACAGAAGTAGAAGACAGGAATACCAGGAAAATGGCAATTTGACTCACGTTCGGAATTCCAAAGAAGAGGAGAAAAAGGAAGGAAGGAAGGAAGGAAGGAAGGATAAGGGAGGGAGGAAGGAAGGGAGGAAGGGTTTACAATACTTTTAAAAATTAAAAAAATGATCAGAAACAAAATCCATGTTCTGGTTTGATTCGTAAACACCTCATTCTACTGTACTTCAACCAAGGACTTTCAGCCATTTAGCAACAGAAAAGAATGATCCTGCCCTCTTGCAGTCCCAAAAGCATCAGACCAACCTCAGAGGTGGATCTCTTATTCCAATTCTCCCAAAGCACCTCTTTAGGAATTATGAGATCCACACAAAGTTTGGAATCTAAGGATCAACCCGTGAGTCAACAGTCACAATCTCTGACTCCAAAAGGTCAGATCCCAATAACATCAGGGCCCCTATTATTCTCACTCTCCAGAAGCACTGGCCAGGAGATCTTGAAACCAACCAAGGACAAATAATATCTCAAAGCTGGTTCTTAGTTAAGATCAGAGGTCTTCAAACTTGGCAACTTTAAGACTTGCGGACTTCAACTCCCAGAATTCCCCAGCCAGCATGGGGAATTCTGGGAGTTGAAATCCACAAGTCTTAAACTTGCCAAGGTTGGACACCCCTGCCCTAATGAATACCATGATACCAAAGGAAAGCCATGCCTTAAGTGTGTTTCTTACCTTCTCTACCTCCTGCAAAGGCAAGTTAAATTTCAGCATTTTCCTGATAAGTTACAAAACAGCAGAAACTAGAAGCGGACACAGATTTCCAACCTGTTTCATGTTAGAAATTTAGAAAGATCAGGATTTGCCCACCGCCCTCCTCAAGCAAAAAAATTGACCTCATCTCCTACACAGAGAGGCTACAATTTATTTCAAACTAATTGCCACACAGTTTTTTAAATACAAGCAGTTCTGTCCGTCTTTTGAATTTAAAGCAAAGGCAATCAAAAGACCAATTAACACCGTATCTATTGCTACAATGCCACCACATTGTTTTGAGGATGGGGTGAGCTAGCTGGAGGGAGCAAATTAAAAATATCTCTTTCCAAAGAGAGGTGCAACCTGTGCCTTACCTCCACAGATTCTGTCTTTGTCTAACAGCATTTAGAGTTTTGCCCTTAGTGGAAAACATCCAGCTACGAGTGTCAAAGAGACAACTCTTTGGCACTCGAGCAAAAAAAGGTTCACCATCACTGTACTATCTCAAACAAGTGACTGTCCAGTCTCTTCTTAAAAACCTCCAGTGATGGAGCACCCACAATTTCTGGAAGCAAGCAGTTCCACTGGTTAATTGTCCTCACTGTTAGGAAGGTTCTCCTTAATTCCAGGTTGCTTCTCTCTTTGATCAGTTTCCAACCATTATTTCTTGTCCTGCCCTCTGGTGCTTTGGAGAATAATTTGACCCCCTCTTCTTTGTGGCAGCCCCTCAACTACTGAAACACTGCTATCATGTCACCCCTAATTCTTCTTTTCTTTAGACTGGCCAGACCCAAAACTTGCAGCCGTTCTTCATATGGTTCAGTTTTAAGGAGTCTTTTGAAGTCAAAAGCCCATCTTCCCTCAGACCCAAAGTAAGACCCTTTTCCAATTGTACAAATTCCTAAGTTCTTTAATACCAGCAACAGGAAACTGGGGACCCAGAGGAGTGGTCAAAAAAGCCAAGATGGCAGTGCGGTTGAATCTCGAATAGATTTTATTTATTAAACAGTTTTTATAGTCATCCAATTTTATATCCGGGGCACCTTAGAAACAGGGGCTTTGATCCCACTCTGATGGGCACCATCGTGACTTTTTTGACTGCACCCTGAGGAAAAAAGCGAAAAGAGAATCGTGCTGGACTTGTGTGCTGGATTTAAGGAAAGCCCTTTTCCAAAAAAAAAAAAAACCCACAGGAAAAAAAGGAGCAAAACACCAAATCTAGGAACTCTTGGGGAAAGAAAGTGAGAAGGCTGGGAGACTCACAAAATTAGATTCTGAAGACCCTGCTGCAAACTACTCCAATAAGGGAAGAGAAGATTTAAAAGCACTTAAAATAGCCCCTGGCTGGGTTCACCCATTGCGGTAAATTGCTATAATGTGGTTTTTCTGATTCTGGCTTAGACTATTGTACGAACACAGCCACTGTGATTAACAAGTCATGATTTACAGCTTGGCGGGGTGGGTGAAGCCGCTCCGACTCTCCGCATGGGAAGAGGGGCCGAAGGTTTTAAAAGGCACAAACAGGGAGATGAAAGGAACACAGCAAAAGCCGCTGGGGGGGGGGCAGAACTCTGGCATCTGATGGGGAAGGGTCCACAGGAATAGTCTAAAATAAGGGGAGGGATGGGGTGAGAGGATTAAAAGCTGGGGGGGAGGACGAGGAGGAAGGAGGAGGAGGAGGAGGTAAGAAAGGTGGAGAAGGAAGAGAACAAGGAGGAGAGGGGGGAGGAGGAGAGGAGGAGGAAGAGGGATGAGAGGAGGAAGAAGGAAGAAAGAGGAGAGGAGGAGGAGGACAGAGAGTAAGAGGAGGAAGGGAGGGAGGGAGGAAAGGGAGGAGGAAGAGGAAGAGGAAGGAGGAGGAGAAGAAAGGAAGGGGGAGAGGGAGATGATCATTAACTCCTTGAAAACATAAAACACTGTTGGGTGCAAAGCCCAAAGAGAACCTGGCACTACAGTGTTTCTCCCCCCCCCCCATTTTCACGCTCACTTTTTCAACTAGAGCTTTTTCACATTCCCCAAATCAGGAGCAGCAGCCAGCAGAGGATTAATGTGAACCGGACTTTGCAACAAGAAAGGACTTGAAGCTCAGGAGATTATCTCTCCGCTTTACAAGGCTAGCATCAGACACCGTGTCCACCCCGTGGCCAAACAACAGTCGCTGAGCTCAGCCAATATCCCGAGCCGAGCCCGTTACTGAAGGGCTCACGGCAATGAATGGACCAAGGTCCCTGGACGGCTGAGAAGAATTGCACCCCAGCCCTTCTTCCACCCGCTCTTCAGAACCGCTGCCTGCACTCTGGATGTCTTTCTCCAATATCAGAAAAGCAGATTTGGGCCAGCATTATATAGAAAACATCGGCTGGGTTTTCACAACGCCCCCAGGTGGCTTGCTTGCAGGTAGTTTGGTCTCTGGGGTGAACCCAGCCAATTGTGGTTTATCCATAAGCTGTGGTTAAGCAAACCAGGCGTAGCTTCTTGTCTGAACACAGCCACAAAGTCGACTGTTTTATTCTAATCCTGTATTGTTGTAAAAGATGGTTCTTAATTAACTTGAAGACAGAGAAACACAAAGAATGTTAATGTCTGAATGCGGACATCAACAGAATTACAGAATCATCATGAAATGCAAAGATTGGGAGGGATCTTGGAGATCATCTAGTCTAACCATTGCTCAGGGCAGACAGAATTAATGAAGCATTCTTGACAGATGACCCCCTCCCAGCCTCTGATTTAAACATTCCCAGCAATTGAATCTTTTTTTTTTAATTCAAATCTTTTTTATTCAATTTTTTGTTAAAATACAGACTCCAAAAAAAAAAGAAGAAAAAAAAGGGGGAAAAAACCACAAAAGCAGAACAAGTAGACAAGATTACACAAAAAGAGAAAAATATGAATTCAATCGAATCTTTACCACCTATATTAGTTGGTGGTTGGTGCACTAACAGAGAAGGTCTCCCCTCCGAACCCTTGTTTTTCATTTGTTTTATTTTTCATAATTTTCATAATCTATTTTATATTTATAACTGTTATTATATGTTGTTTCATCTTGATGGAAGCTGCTCAGAGTCGCTTCAACTGCGAAATGGCCGGCAAATAAATTTGATCAACCAATTGATTAATTCATTCCATTCAACCCCTTGTGACTCCCTTTGTCCCATTTCCATAGACCAGTGATGGCTAACCTTTTTTCCCTCGGGTGCCGAAAACACGTGCGCGTGCGCTGTCGCATGTGCGTGCATGCCCACACCCATAATGCAATGCCCCTCCCGTGCGCCCCGCCCCTGCACATGCATGTGCAACACACACACACACACACACACGCATGCAGGCGCGACCCCCATTTTGGCCTTGCATCCCAAAACAGCACTGGGAGGGGGGGAAAAGCCTCCCATCCCCAAACAGTGCTGGGGGGGGGATCTCCGGAGATCTGGGAAGGCACGGGCGACAGAAAGTGAGGAGAAAGGTAGCCCCCACCGCGCATGCGCGCGTGTCTCCCGCAAGCAGGGCAGACCCGAAAATCAGCTGGCTGGCGGGAGGCGCGTGCATGCGCAGTGGAGCTGAGCTGGGCGACGGCTCGCGTGCCCGCAGAGAGTGCTCCGCGTGCCACCTGTGGCACGCATGCCATAGGTTCGCCATCACGGCCATAGACTTAAAGGCATGCTTAACTCTACAAAAGTCCTTGCTTTCTGTCAGTTGGATTCCTCTGTATTTTTTTTCCCCGGGGAAGAAACTGATGGGTTCAGTGAATTGTTGGAGGCAAAGTGCACAAAATGAAACACTGAAATATCTAGGGCTTAGCTTTTGGGCAAAAGTTATTTTGGATATAAATTGTATTCTAGAGGAGTGAGGAGAGTTTGCCGATGATCATTTTCTTTTGAATTGCATACAAATGGTTGGAAATTAGCAAGTGGAGAACAGAAATGGAGAAGGCATGTTGTTAAGAGTCGGAAAAAAGAAACAAAACTATTGTGGGTCAATTATTTAGTGGTCCAAGGGACATATTTCACTTTCTTTATTTGAACAACTGTTTTATTTTGGGAAATGGAAACCGGAGAACTCTGGAAATTTGGACTGTGTATACACTTCATATATTCATTTTCTTTTCTTTTTTTACTATTATGTAAACTTAGACCAATTTGCCTAATAGTAGAAAAACAGGGAGTGCAATTTTAATAACTAAATAGTATAGTTTGACATGGCTCCCTATGGAAAATTAAGAAAAAGATTTTCAGTTGGTCTGAAAATGTAAAAAAGGAGACCGATTCAATGGAAGATTCAATCAAAACTGGATAGCCGGCCAGAGGAGGGATAACAGAAATTCAAAGGATCACTAATGGAAAACAAAGAGTGAGGAAAACCTATTTGCTGCCTTCTACTGGTGGTCTAATTTTTTTGTAGCACATCTGGAAGCCCTATCAGAGCCCACAAGTACTGTTCCTCAGCCTCGACAACTTTAAAATTTATTTATTTATTTATTTATTTATTTTATAAAATTTATATGCCGCCCAACTCCCGAAGGACTCAGGAATTTTGGGAGTTGAAGTCCACTCATTTTAAAGTTGCCAAGGCTGAGAAACAGTGGCCCACAAGATATTTATGAAAGATTGATGCAAATAGCTATCAGATATGAATAATAGAGCAGATTTGATGTGGAGATCACACACAAAAGAAGAACTTACTTGACCAGAAAAGGAACATGAGCCAAAAGTGGAATTAGAAATCTCAACGAATTTTAGGTTGGATAAGCAAGTCAGTGTCCAACTTACCCCAACCTGGTGCCCACCAGTTAAGTTAGGGTCAGAAATTAGAAGACTGGAACTGGCAGTGCCAGATATAAATTCTAGTACAGATAATTGACTCCCAGCCATTCATTCAGTGACCATTCAAAGTTACAATGGCATTAAAAAGAGTGACATGGTCCTCACACTTACAGCCATTGTAGCCATCCCCACGGTCACCTGATCAAAATCTGGGCACTTGGCTATCAGCATTTTTGTAGATAATGAGGCTGAGCTTGAAGGAGGGGTCATCAGTCATGAGTCCCTTCGCGCCCACAAGAGTCCAGCCCACCTTGAATTCCTTCCATTCTTAACTGCCACTAATTTCCCTTGACTGTTAGTAGTTCAGATTCTTGTAAAGAGCTTAAGCTTGCAATAAATCTTTAAACTCATGTGAACTGCCTCGATTTTCTGATTTCCTGGCACCTGATACTTTTTTTTTTTTTTACAATGGTTGCAACATCTCAGGGTCCTTTGATCACCATTTACCATCTTCCCACGGGCCTTCAACAATCAAAGTCGATGGGGGAAGCCAGATTCACTTAATGACTGCATGATTCACTTAACAGCTCAATTCACCTAACAACCATGACAAAAGGTCATAAAATCTGGTCCGACTCACATAATAGCCACCTGCCTTAGCAATGGAAACTCGGATCCCAATTAAGGTCGTAACTTCCTGTATTGCCTCATCCTAATAGATTTTCTTTTAAGAGATGAAATTTCTGCAAATCATTCAGAGTTTGCTTTTCATGCACGTTAAGGATCTGAAATTCATACCCTTTCTTTTTAGTTTTAGTTTAGAGTCGTTCCCAACGTGGGGCCCATGCCCCACAGGGGGGCAATTTGATTTTTAATGGGGGCAATTGGAACCTTGTTTAAACCAAGTTAATGGCCTTTTAGGCTTCCTCCGCGTGAGTAGGAGTTCACTTTTTGAATAGTAAGAATTATATGTCACGGGGGAGGGGAGGAATCAGGATTTTAGAGATGCTTAGGTGGGGCATGGCCAAAAAAAGGTTGGGAACCACTGGTTTAGACCAACTGGATCTATATTGAATAGGCAAAGCAAGTCAATCTAAAGAAACAGCATTTCCAAATCCATTTCCCTCGCAAACGTTTGCTTACCAGCTACACCTTTGAGAATTTATTACAAATTCTAAGGTTTCCTGCCATTGTTTTTAGCTGATTTTAAATTTTTTTTAATAAAGTTATTAAAATCCAACTGAAAATAATGCAGGCTCAGCAAAAGGAGACACGAAAGCTAATAAAATTTGAAATGTAAATCAATATTGCTGTGCATGTGGGTTGCACGATAAGGTAATATATGGGCGAACACCGCAGCCATACAGGAAGTCACCAACAGAATGGCTTCGGCAGTCCTTTGTGCTAAATGCAGGCAGCATAAAGATTTGGGGCACTCAGAATGGCACTGGGATAGCCCCACGGACATTCCCTCCCAATGCATATAAAGAACGGTTGCTGGAATTGGGTATGTCTAGTTTGATGAAAAGAAGGTCTAGGGGTGACATGATAGCAGTGTTCCGATATCTCAGGGGCTGCCACAAAGAAGAGAGAGTCAAGCTATTCTCCAAAGCACCTGAGGGCAGGACAAGAAGCAATGGATAGAAACTAATCAAGGAGAGAAGCAACCTAGAACTAAGGAGAAATTTCCTGACAATGGGAACAATTAATCAGTGGAAGAACTTGCCTCCAGAAGTTGTAAATGCTCCAACACTGGAAGTTTTTAAGAAGAGATTGGATAACCATTTGTCTGAAATGATATAGGGTTTCCTGCCCAAGCAGGGGGTTGGGCTAGAAGACCTCCAAGGTCCCTTCCAACTCTATTATTCTAAAATTCTAAATTCTAGAAGCTGACACGTTGGCATCCTGGATGGCCCCTACAAGCATGCTTCAAGCTCCGATTTGGTCGACATTGTGTCCAGATCAGTGGTGAAATCCAAATTTTTTTACTACCGGTTCTGTGGGCGTGGCTTGGTGGGCATGGTAGGCGTGGCTTGGTGGGCATGGCAGGGGAAGGATACTGCAAAATCTCCATTCCCTCCCCACTCCTGGGGGGAAGGATATTGCAAAATCTCCATTCCCACCCCACTCTGGGGCGGTTCTCCGAATTACTCAAAATTTCCGCTACCGGTTCTCCAGAACCTGTTAGAACCTGCTGGATTTCACCCCTGGTCCAGATGGCCAAGAAGACAGAGGTCACCTGGGGGAAAGGAAGGTATCTACATAAATAAGGACCAAGTTCAATCATTTTCCCAGAAGAGATGCTGTGAATATTGTAAAAAAAAAAAATTCCCCCCCCCCCCGACCCATTGCCAACAAAATGAGCTGGAAACTCCTACACAGAAGCTTCTTATCCTACTCGTGCAGGGAAACCAACTGGGATAAATGCCACCCCAGGGGCAGGGAGAGGGATATCTACCCTCCCCTAAATTCCTGGGTGAGCCGAGAACAGGAGCAGTTGCCATGTCCAGAAATTGTAGGATAATGAGGGTGCAACTGGGTGCTATCTCAGATGTCATGCCGGGTGGTGAGACTGTTTTACATCAAAGGACAAGCTAAACATTGGAGAAGAGCTAAAAAGTTGCAGGATTAAAATCTGGATTCCCTTCGTCTCCCTCCCATCTAAATTCAGAATTTCTTTTCCAGAATGGAGACATCCAAAGTTGCCTCCGAAGCACAAATTCTTACAACACTTGACACGAGTTTGAGAATCGGTTTGTCTTTTCTCTCCTTGGCGATACGAAGCCATTGAGTCTCTGCTACATCTGCCACAACACTAGTACTCCATACAGTATAGGTAGTCCTTGACTTACGACAGTTCGTTTAGTGACCATTCAAAGTTACAACAGCACTGAAAAAGCGACTTATGACCGTTTTTCACAGTTACGACCTTTGCAGCCGTCCCCGTGGTCGCGTGATCAAAATTCAGATGCTTGGCAACTGCTTCATATATATATATATATATATATCCTGGGGTCATGTGATCCCCTTTTGCGACCTTATGCTACAACGTGATCCAACTTCACATGCTTGGCAACGGGTTCATATATATGACGGTTATACAGTGTCCTAGGGTCATGTGATCCCCTTTTGCGACCTTCTGACAAGCAAAATCAATACAGAAGGTCAGATTCACTTAACAGCCGGGTTACTAACTTATCGGTTGCAGTAATTCACTTAACAACTGAGGCAAGAAAGGTCATAAAATGGGGCAAAACACACTTAAAGAAGCGTCTCACTTAACAACAGAAATTTTGAGCTCCATTGTGGCCGTAAGTCGAGGACTACCTATAATAAAGATGCGTTCAGCATCTGTACCAGCCAACACAGCCCTTCCTAACGTGCGCTACTCAAAAAAAACCAAAGTGATGATATTTGGGACAAACGCCTCTCTAGAATCCCTACTCTGAAACTGAGGAAAGGTGGGAAGAAGGCAATTGGGGAAGGGGCTTTGCGGAAATGTTCCTCCAATGCAAATTCAACGTAACACTTAGCCCCTTGCGCATCATGCTAATCCATGGCTTCCTTAACTATCATTTCTATATTACGCCACAAGGGTTTCGCCCATCATGCTAAGCCATAATCCGCAGTGCAATGAACGGTTGGATTTGCACAACATCCTCTAAGCCAGCGGTTCTCAACCTGTGGGTCGCGACCCCTTTGGGGGTCGAACGACCCTTTCACAGGGGTCGCCTAAGACCATCGGAAAACACATATTTCCGATGGTCTTAGGAACCGAGACACCGCATTATCGCGCCAAAGGGTCGCGGCATGATGACATCATCGCGCCAAAGGGTTACGGCATTAGGAAGGTTGAGAACCACTGCTCTAAGCAGTTCTTTTTTAAAAAAAAATATTGCCTTCTTTAAGTGCTTTACATGTGACTGCAAAGAAGTTTCGTTGCATACACAGGAATCCAGCCCTATCTGCATTTGATGAGAAGGCTGCTTTTGAAAGGAAAAAAGTATTTTTCCCCCCAGTTAAATTTGGTTCCTAGAGGCTCTGTGGACGCATCCATATAATGCTCTTGGCAACAGCCCAGAGATGGTTTCCCCATGCCTTTTTTTCCTAGAAGCTTTTTAGATTTCCCAACTTAGCCTACAGTCCTGGGATTTCCTGGTGGTGAGCCATCCAAGTACCTAACAAGATGCACTCTCCCTAATTTCTTTAAGTGCAAGAATGGACTTGAAAAATCTATGTTTGGAAGGCTGGCAGAAAGACTCATGGGATTGGGCACTCAAAAACTCCTGCACACTTCTTCAGAGGGGGGGGGATTTAAACTGACCACCAAGCTCTGTATAACTTCATGCTCCAACGGATAGTAAGACTGCAGAAAGAATAATTGCAACCAGCTTTGCCTTCTGTAGAAGACCTATATGCTGTATTGCACAAGTCAGAAGGAGGGCTGAGAAGAGATCTGGGGACCCCTCACATCTTGGACATAAACCGTTTCAACTCCTTCCCTCGGGATGGTGCTATAGGGCAGCGGTCCCCAACGTTTTGGGCACCAGGGACCGGTTCCGTGGAGAAAGGTTTTTCCGCAGACTGGAGGGGACGTGGTTTTGTGTGCTGCCCACGGATGGGACTTCGCTTGTTTGCGTGGCCCGGTTGATAGCATGGCATGGACCGGGGGGTTAGAGACCCCTGCTATAGGGCATTGCATGCCAAGACAACTAGACACAGGGATAGGTTTTTTCCCCTCGTGCCATCACTCTGCTGAATACCTAATTTTCGCAGTAGTGTCTAATGTCTGTGTACTGTATATTTACTCATATAGCATGGCTGTGTAGTAGTATTATTGATCCTTATTATCTTTACTTCACCCTTTTCTTGGTACCGTATTATTAATAATAATAATAATAATAATAATAATAATAATAATT